>CM070033.1:38089273-38108792 GCA_036250615.1 Ptychadena robeensis | reverse complement strand
TAAAATTCCCTGCCAACCACAATACCCCCCCCCCTCCCCCTCCAATCCCATCCTCCTGTAACTCTCTCCCGTCACCGATCCACTCCTCCAATCCCATCCTACATTGCACAACTCTTCCCTCACCCCCCCCATTCACTCCCAATCCCATCCTCACTGAGAACTACTTCCCTCAACCCACGCCATGCCTCCAATTCCAGTCCGTCACTGTAACAAACTTTCCCACTGTCAGTACTGGAGGAAAGTCACCTCTCGCTTCGCTCTTCTCACTACCACCACCTGACCCACTTTGACCGTTTCCTATACAGCCCAACTGATCTTCCTTAAAGACCCAGTTAGTTCTAACCGAGCCACCCTCGTCACCCAGCACTGCACTGTAACTGATGTTAACATCTCCTCCCTTTCCTCTGGTATCTTCCCATCATCCTCAAACATGCCATAGTCCTCCCACCATACTAAAAAAATCATCGCGTGATCCCTCTCTTCCCTCTAGCTAACCGACCATCTCTCTCTCTTGCTCCTTGCTTCAAATACTGCTCGAGCGCCTCGTTACAAAAGACTCACGGACTATCTGACTGTAATTCCCCTCCTGACCCCCCCAATCTGCGTCCGAAACTTCTTATTCCACCACTGAAACAGCCATCACTAAAGTTGCCAACGCCTGTCTCACTGCAAAGGCCCAAGGCAACTATTCCCTCCTTCTTCTGTTGGAATCTCCTCTCCTTTGACACGGTTGACCACCCTCTTCTTTCTACAGACCTTGAGCTCTATCGGTATTCGTTGGACTCTCTTTTCCTGGTTCTCCTCCACCTGACTGACCCACTCTTGTCAAAACCTCCTTCAATGGCTCCTCTTCTTCACACACCCCCCCCCCCCTCCCTGTTGGCGTCCCACAGGCTCAGTCCTGGCCCGGTCCTTTTCTCCCTCTACACCTCCTCCCTTGGCAAACTCATCTCATCCTTTGGTCTGCAATACCATTTATATGCTGACGATACCCAAATCTACTATCCACCTCCACCCGGCCTTTAGCACTCCCTCTGTCCTGGAAAACATCTCTCAGTGCCTATCGGCCATCTCTTCATGGATGGCTAACGGATTCCTTAAACTCACCTTAGCAAACCAAACTCATCTCTTTCCCCCATCACCTTCCAAGCCTCCACCCAACCATCTCACTTACAGTAAATAAAACCATCATCTCCCCCATTCCACAAGCTCGCTGCCTGGTGTCACCTTTGACTCTGCGCTCTCCTTTACTCCATCTACATGGAACATCGCTAGATCCTGCCACTTACATCTCCGCAACATCTCCAAAATCCGCCCCTTTCTTCCCCAGAGGACCACCAAAGTCCTGGTACATGCTCTCATCATCTTCTGTCTGGACTACTGTAACATCATCCTCTCTGGTCTCCCTCTAACAAAACTGTCACCTCTTCAGTCCATCATGAATGGCGCTGCAACTCATCACTCCTCTAAACCGGCTCCTCATCTGCTGCTCTCTCTGCAAATCTGCTAAACATGGCTTCCAGTTGTCCAGAGAATCCAAATTAAAGTTCTGGCCGTGCTTTTAAATCACTCCACACCTCCTGTCCTCTTTACATCCCACAACCTGGTACACACAAATAACACCCCTAACCGCCCCTCTCGCTCTCTCCGTGACCTACTAATGACATCCCACTCATAACCTCATCAACACGCAAGGCTGTTTAGGACTAACTCTAGGGGGCCGCTCCACTCTGTGGAATCTCTCCCTCTCGTCCCATTGACTTGCTCCTACTTTTAAAAATCTCTAAAAACCCATTTCTTCATTCTGACCTATCCATCTTCTCTTTCCTAACATCACCACCATAACAGTCCCACAGTCCCCCCCCCACCTTAGTTACTATTATCTTCTGTTCCCCAACCTAGTACAGGGGTGCAGGAATTATTAGGCAAGTGGTATTTTTGTGGATAATTTTATTATTGAACACAACACGATGGTCTCAATGAACCCAAAAAACACTATTAATATCAGCTGAATATTTTGGATGTAGTTTTTAGTTTGTTGTTTAGTTTTAGCTATTTTAGGGGATATCTGTGTGTGCGGTGACTATTACTGGCATAATTATTAGGCAACTTAACAAAAAATTTATACCATTTCAATTATTATTTTTTACCAGTGAAACCAATATAAACTCTCAACATTCACAAATATACATTTCTGACATTCAAAAACAAAACAAAAACAAATCAGTGTGACCAATATAGCACCTTTCTTGCAAGGACACTCAAAAGCCTGCCATCCAGGGATTCTGTCAGTGTTTTGATCTGTTCACCATCAACATTGCGTGCAGCAGCAACCACAGCCTCCCAGACACGGTTTAGAGAGGTGTACTGTTTTCCCTCCTTGTAAATCACAACATTTGTTTATGGACCACATGTTCTACAATGGGGTTCAGATCAGGTGAACAAGGAGGCCATGTCATTAGTTTTGCTTCTTTATATACCCCTTCCTGCCTGCCACCTGTGGAGTACTGTTGAGCGTGTGATGGAGCATTGTCCTGCATGAAAAAAAAGGGTTGCAGACTTCTTCCTGTACCACTGCTTGAAGAAGGTGTCTTCCAGAAACTGGCAGTAGGACGGGAGTTGAGCTTGACTCCATCCTCAACCCGAAAAGGCCCCACAAGCTCATCTTTGATGATACACAGCCCAACACAGTTAACAACTCCACGGCTTGCGTCTGAGTCGGACTGGAGCTCTATGCCCTTTACCAATCAGCCACGTGCCCATCCGTATGGCCCATCAAGACTCACCTCTCATTTCATCAGTCCATAAAACCTTAGAAAATCAGTCTTGAGATATTTCTTGGCCCAGTCTTTATGTTTCATGTGTGTGGTTGGTTGTCTTTCAGCCTTCTTACCTGGCCATGTCTCTGAGTATTGCCCACCTTGTGCTTTTGGCCTCCAGTAAGGGTGCAACCGAGCGGCGGCTGATTTTGCTGCCGATCAATGGGCGTGTGTGTATGCCGATCGCGGGAACCCACATGGGGTGACAGATTGCTAACGCCCCACAGCTCGGCCGGCCTGAGAACGGACATGTCCGATAATCCCCGGCTGATGCTGTTAGTCTCAATGAAGACCGGCGTCTTGCTGTCAGCTCTGGAGAGCAGCGTGATGACGTCATCACTCTGCACTTTAGAGCTCACCTGAGCTGGTCTGTCGGCCCCCACTCGGTACGTGCACTGCATGTATTTATTCTTATAGCAGAGAAGTCATTATGTTCATTATGACTGTTTGTTAATTGCGACATTTGAAGTAATTTTTTTTTTAATGTAAAAAAAAATAAATTTATTCCCATTTAAATTTAGTAGGAGTCGGAGTCGGTCCGACTCCAGGGACCCAAAAATGTCTCCGACTCCGACTCCTCGACTCCGACTCCAC
Source organism: Ptychadena robeensis (assembly GCA_036250615.1). Classification (NCBI taxonomy): domain Eukaryota; kingdom Metazoa; phylum Chordata; class Amphibia; order Anura; family Ptychadenidae; genus Ptychadena; species Ptychadena robeensis. Next base: position 38,105,379 of record CM070033.1, on the reverse strand, counting down.
AGCCCTGGTGTCACATGACCCTCTTCCTATTGAAAAAACCAAAGTTGGATTCAAAATGGCCGACTTTTAAATGGCCGACCATGGTCACCACCCATCTTGAAATGTTCCCCCTCACATATACTAATGTGCCACAAACAAGAAGTTAATATTACCAGCCATTCCTATTTTTTAAGGTGTATCCATATACAGTGGCTTGAACTTTTCCACATTTTGTCACATTACAGCCGCAAACATGAATCAATTTTATTGGAATTCCACGTGAAAGACCAATACAAAGTAGTGTACATGTGAGAAGTGGAGCGTAAATCATACATGATTCCAAACATTTTTTACAAATAAATAACTGCAGTAGTAGGGTGTGTGTAATTATTCAGCCCCCTGAGCCAATACTTTGTAGAACCACCTTTTGCTGCAATTACAGCTGCCAGTCTTTTAGGGTATGTCTCCACCAGCTTTGCACATCTAGAGACTGAAATCCTTGCCCATTCTTCTTTGCAAAACAGCCCCAGCTCAGTCAGATTAGATGGACAGCGTTTGTGAACAACAGTTTCAGATCTTGACACAGATTCTCGATTGGATTTAGATCTGGACTTTGACTGGGCCATTCTAACACATGGATATGTTTTGTTTTGAACCATTCCATTGTTGCCCTGGCTTTATGTTTAGGGTCGTTGTCCTGCTGGAAGGTGAACCTCCACCCCAGTCTCAAGTCTTTTGCAGACTCCAAGAGGTTTCCTTCCAAGATTGCCCTGTATTTGGCTCCATCCATCTTCCCATTAACTCTGACCAGCTTCCCTGTCCCTGCTGAAGAGAAGCACCCCAGAGCATGATGCTGCCACCACCATATTTCACAGTGGGGATGGTGTGTTAAGAGTGATGTGCAGTGTTAGTTTTCCGCCATACATAGCGTTTTGCATTTTGGCTAAAAAGTTAAATTTTGGTCTCATCTGACCAGATCACCTTCTTCCACATGTTTGCTGTGTCCCCCACATGGCTTGTGGCAAACTGCAAACGGGACTTCTTATGCTTTTCTGTTAACAATGGCTTTCTTCTTGCCACTCTTCCATAAAGGCCAACTTTGTGCAGTACATGACTAATAGTTGTCCTATGGACAGATTCCCCCACCTGAGCTGTAGATCTCTGCAGCTCATCCAGAGTCACCATGGGCCTCTTGACTGCATTTCTGATCAGCGCTCTCCTTGTTCGGCCTGTGAGTTTAGGTAGACAGCCTTGTCTTGGTAGGTTTACAGTTGTGCCATACTCCTTCCATTTCTGAATGATCGCTTGAACAGTGCTCCGTGGTTTGTTCAAGGCTTTGGAAATCTTTTTGTAGCCTCAGCCTGCTTTACATTTCTCATAACTTTATCCCTGACCTGTCTGGTGTGTTCTTCGGACTTCATGGTGTTGTTGCTCCCAATATTATCTTAGACAACCTCTGAGGCCGTCACAGAGCAGCTGTATTTGTTCTGGCATTAGATTACACACAGGTGCACTCTATTTAGCACTCATCATTAGCACTCATCAGGTAAGGTCTATGGGCAACTGACTGCACTCAGACCAAAGGGGCTGAATAATTACGCACACCCCACTTTGCAGTTATTTATTTGTAAAAAATGTTTGGAATCATGTTCAACTTCTCACGTGTACACCACTTTGTATTGGTCTTTCATGTGGAATTCCAATAAAATTTATTTATGTTTGTGGCTGTAATGTGACAAAATGTGGAAAAGTTCAAGGGTGCCGAATACTTTTGCAAGCCACTGTAAATGGCCCACCCTGTACATACAAAGTACATCATTATATCACCGTTCTGTAGAGGAGTTTGCAATCTCCCTCCCACAAATGTCCCTACTGACAACTAACAATACATGGTAAACTTTTTGACTCATGGGTCACATTGACTTCTTAAATTTGATAAAGGGGCTGGACCGAGAGCCTGTAATCACTGACCTGCCATAGGTATTCCAATTCCATGTATAGCCGACATCACTAATGATGGTGGTGATGTGTAATAGGCAACGTGAGACAGTGAGACATTGCAATAAACAGAGATAATTCCTTTGACTGCCTGTTAGATGTGCCCACAGTGTCATGATCACACTACTGCATCATCCTCAAGGCAACGTTTGTACACCTCTAGGCATTATATGCACTTACTGCAGAGAACAAGCGGAGAGGAGCATCTTTTCAACAAGTTGATAAAGGGCGGGTCCGGGCCTCGGTCCTTAGTTCGCCCATCCATGCTCTAAATCATATGTAACTAACAGTCTAAGGACAAGGTTTGGGGGTAGCCTATTACCTATAAGCATGTCTTTGGAGAGTGTGAGGAAACCAGATTACCCTTAGGAAACCAACACAGACACGGGGAGAAAATACAAACTCTTTGCAGATAGTGCCCAAGCTGAGATTTGAATCTGCGACTCTGGTTGCATGACCAGAGTGCCAGCCACTTAAGATTCAAGCATCAACCTGACATGTAATCATCCATTTACTTCCATTAAAAGCTTCACAAAATACTAATTATAGTATTTGGTTCAATATGTAAAAAGCTATTTTTTGGGGTAATACCGGATATTCCAAATGTAAAGATCTAGCTGATTTCTAAAATGTAACAATGTCAGGTACAGTTGCCATCTTTGGAACTATTCCCTGTTCCACTGGATTTGCTTGGCTGGTGGTGCGGAGATTCCTAGACAGCTACCATACAGCATAGTGCCCCGAATCAGTTCAGACCCAGTGTGAGTTCATAGAGCTAAAATGTCCCTTTTCTTTGACACAGCAAAGAGCACTGTAAAAAAATCTTTTGAATAATTTATGTACATTTCTATTGATAGAGGTTTTCTTTTATTGCAGCAGTTATGGCTTTTACCAGCATACTAATTATTACACAATTGTTTGTTTATCCTCCTTTGTATATACGGTTTGTACTTTGGGCCTCCTGGATAAAATGGTAGGTCTTGTTTTTGGTGGTCTGGGTTTGGACACAGCAGACATATCTTATCTCCTAACTTGATTAGAATCTCTATTGGCATATTTGATATTGTGCAGACATACAGCATCATTGCCTTGTATTTCCTTGTAACTTATTTCATCCATAAACTAGATTTGGCAGGGTATGTCAGAAGGATATTTATTTGGGCAGATATTCATAGACTGCCCTTCAACTCTGCACAACCTATGCTTCATCTCCTCTCTTAGATCAGTCCATGACTCCTTGCCTCTTCTACTTCGTTCTGAAATCATCCCCATATTATAATTATCAATATCAGCAAATATTGCGAAGAGACGTCAATATAGATTCTTCCATGGTCTAGACCAGGGGTGGGCAAATCTTTTGACTCATGGGCCACATTGGAAAAAGTGTAAAAAGTTTATGGGTTGAGGATTAGGACAAAATCACATTCCTCGTTCCCCACACCAAAGGTTTTTTTTCTCCCTACAAAAAGTATCCATGTGTTAGAATGGCCCAGTCAAAGTCCAGATCTAAATCCAATCAAGAATCTGTGTTAAGATCTGAAACTGTTGTTCACAAACGCTGTCCATTTAATCTGACTGAGCTGGGGCTGTTTTGCAGCTAGGGAGATGTTCCCATATAGATTCAAGAGAGTATTCAAATTAAATCATAAACAACACATAAGAAATAAAATCAAGTGAAAAAAGAAGTAAAAATAGTCCATGTGGTTTTAATGTCCATAAGAAGTTACAAAAATAATATAGCTACAAGGTAAGTACTGAACTGTCCTTTTCCGCTTGCAGTAGGGCTAGGGGTGGAGGGTATGCAGGTCCATATAGCAGATGATTGAAAAAGACCCCAACATATGTTTCTCATCCCTTTCTCATCCCTTCATCAGGGGGTCCACGTTGATGCCATATAGGCCCCACAATTGTCCAGATGGTATTATAGGTGTCTAGTTCTATTCCACTGGTTTGCAAGCCAAAAAAAGGGAATGGAGGGCCACCATTAAGGGTCACCCCAGCACACGATAGCAGGTAGCTGATTTGGATTCGGGTGTCAATTTAAGTAGGTTTAAGAATCCATGAAAATCTGTATAGGTGCAGTTAGGAGTTAGGGTAGTGCTGGTATTCCTTTCTGGTGCCGGACAGTGAAATATACATAATCATGGGTCACATTGGATTCTTAAATTTGATAAAGGGGCCGGACCAAGAGCCTGCAATGGCTGACCCCCATATGTGTGTGCTGACCCCCACACACACACACATACTTAAGATGGTGGTGATGTGATATCCTCCCCCTTCTATTGTAATGTCCAGAGACGTTGTTATCTTTTAAAATTTCTTGCACTTACAAAGAACTGCTCATTCATTGCAATGAGCAAAGATAATTCCTCAAGACTGTGTCTGTTGCCACAATGAGAATGCTCCTGCAGTGTCATGATCACATCATTGCATCATTCTTAAGCCAATGTTTGGACACCTCATGTGCACTGATTGCAGAGAACAAGAGAAGGGGAACATCTTTTTTAACAATGTGACAAAGGGCCAGAAAAGAAAGCTAAACAGGCCAGATCCGGCCCCCGGGCCTTAGTTTGCCCACCCCTTGTCTAGAGGATGAGGAAGAAGGAGAGTACCAGGGGTGAGAGCATGTAAGTAAAGCTCTTCCTTTGCAGCCTATAGACATTTAAGCTAGCAATATACAAGAGTCAATATATCTGACAAATGAATTGCAAATCAATGCAGTATGACTTTATGACACCAGATCTTCACATCTTCATTCTTGTTGGTATGGTGAACTGCATATGTCAGGCACTTAAACTAACAGATAATGTCTGTGTTTAGCCATATAGCACAGAAAGTAGGATCAATAGTCTTTACCCAATAAATGCAGTCCTTCTGTTGTGTGTATAGCCCATTTATATAGTATCTGTGGATATTTTCCAAATCATTTCCTTGCTAAGTGTTATGTCTTCAGAAGAAAAGTCAATGGTCTTAGGTACAAGTACCAATGGTCCTAGGTACAAGCACCTTTATATCCCAGTTCTGGCTATATACAAACCCCACCTTGTACTAGGAATAGCTTTACCGGAGTCTACAGTACAGCATACCTGTCAACCCACTTGTTTTGGCCGGGAAAGTCATGTTTTTAATGTGGCTTCCCTGGCCAAATCCCGGATTCTTGAAATTGTGCTAATTTAGCAGGGAGAGGGCTAAATCAGCTCAATGGCCGGTACCTGAAGTGGCACCACTTCCTGTACTTGAGACGCCTACCGGATGTTATGTCACTTCCCGTTTTTTTTTTATGTGGACAGCTATGCAGTACAGGTCTTTCTTAGGTATTCAAGTGAACTACAATTACCATACTCGTGGGTGTCTGTATGTTTCCTGAATCAGTTCCTGAAAGTTAAGGTAATATAATGGCTTTTTAGGAAGTGTATGGGCCAATAATGCATTTTAGTATTGCAGTGTCTGAAGTATTGGTGTCTATAGTGGTAACCAGTGTGGGGGGTTATCTGTAGAGCGGCAAGGTGCAGTACCCCCTGGATGGGTCCACAGCAGGTGAAGGAGGCACGGCTAACGAGATTTGCAGGTGAAAACACACGGGTGGTTTATTGTGCAAGTCCATATACAATATGTACATCAAATAAGGCAGTAAAATCTAAAACAACAGTAGTCCACAGAAACAGAGGCTTTGTAGCTCAACACATAGAGTTCTTGTTTGCCACACAGGTACAGGCTGCTCCCCAGTCACACACAGTACTGGTTCCAGGGTGGAACATCTGACTGAGCAGGTGAGGAGGTTATATAGAGTGAAAACCAACTCTAATGAGCAAACAGGACACAGCTGGTCCTACCCTGCACCAGGCCCAGCAATTCCAGCTCCCTCTGCTGGTCAGATAGAAAAGTACTCTGCATACTGCCGGTATCTGGGACACACATACCCCCCATACTGGATACAACCAGAGGACTTAACAGGCTTCCTGTCACACCAGTTTGATCATAAGGTTTGACTATATGAACTGTGTTGATAATATTTATTAGTATTCTGCTCATATAAACCCTTAACATGTTGGGTTTAAGTGGAGAAACTATAAAAATACCTGTATCTCAATAATATTCTGAATGCTTCAGACCCATACTTAGACACAGCGTGTAGTTGTTTCCTATGTTTCTTAAAGGACACATGGATATTCTACTTTTATTTTCTGTCATATGGAAGGACTTGTGTTGTATCTGACGGTTGCCCCTTTAAATAGTGAGCTCCTACCAGAGTCTGGTTGAGAAACCCCTATATAATTGTAGTAATTATCCGAGTGTTCCTTACTTGCATGCTATTATAGTGTCTTTTTTTGGCAATCATTGTGCTATATCTAAATTTACTTTCAGGGATAATTATGTAGCACTCCCCAAGGTTACAGAAATCCTCGTTGCAAACAGGAGCCTTGTCGAATTGTCTGCTGTTCACAATCATTAGGCAAACCTTATATTTACTCTTTGACAAACTACTTAGCATCTTGCTGTGCCTTTTAGTACAGCTCCAAAATGTTCTTTAATCCAGCTCTTAACCACCAGTGGATCAGAAAGAAAATCTTTTCTGTGGCATACTGCGCTTTGTTCAAGAAGTTAGTGCTAAGCTTGTCACCTTGTGCTGCTAAATCCACAGTGCTGCCTCCCAACTGGAAGAAATGCATTGAGAACGAGACTGGCAGCCAAACTTCTGTCAATAAAGTGTTACAACATGGAGTATTCAGATCTGTCTTCTAGTGATACCAGGGTCTTGAGTTACATCTGATAGCCATTGTATACATGGTGGATGATATTGTTGTGTGGGGGTTGATGATATGTGGGGGTTCTAACTTTGTAAATAATGGAATGAATTCTTACTACAGTCACATTGGTCGGAAATTTAGGTCTCCTTTTCCCATAGGCTGGCCCCTTCTACTTTAAGATTTAACTCATCACTAAGTCTTTTTTTTTTTCTTGTTATATGGAGTATTCAGAGACGTCCATTGTGATAAAACCACAAAGATGGCACAGCTGTTGGTAAAAATACCAATCTATAGGCACACTCTCTTCACTCCCAGCCTTCTTATTGGACAGTAGAAGAATATTAGCTGTTTCATGAGGTTATCTAAGTTCGTCTATTTATGTATTTTCCATTTTTTTTTTTGTATTGTGATTGTTTTGTTACAAAAATTAAAACTTAATAAAATTCTTATTGGAAAAAATCAAAGTTCGTCGTGCTCTCAGTTTGTAACGTCAGCACATTTTCTTATGCAGAACAACTAATGCTATGGACTCCGAATTGAAAGCGAATGATTGTCCAGGCTTATGGTTGATAGTGTTTGGTCATCATCATGCTGGACAGTACACATACATAGAAGGTAGATTGATTGATTGATAATCAATCGATTGATTGATTGATAGGTAACATCACTGTGCTTGGCATCACCTTGTGTGTCCTTGGGGAGGTTGAAGGTTATCAATAGTATATGATTTAATAGGAAATCAGTTGAACGGATTTTACCATGTAATGTTTTGAACAAGTAAAAATATATTATAGGGGATGCTTAACCTTATCCATGGTACCAATTACCATTTGGTATCACCAAAGTTGCTAGGGTACACAACAAAATAAGAAAGTATTGCTCTAGCACAAATAGTTTTTGCATTGATTAAGTTAATATTTTGACTTTGTCAACTTAATATTTGCAAAACCTACATGCGCTAGAGCAGTGGTTCTTAATCTTTGTAGACCTGTGTTACTGAAGTGTTACTGTATTTGGAACGTAGAATTGCCCGTGCAGAGGGTCACTTCCACATTTCAAATACCAGAAGTCACACTCCCCAACATCACTTCCAGCATGATCAGGTAAGTATAATGTCTCCTCCCTTATTTTTTCCCACCCCGCACATCATTTGCACAAGCATTAGGAGGGGGCATTACTCTCCCTTCTTACTTTCCACCCTGCCCGTAGGCACCTGCTTGTTAGCAGCAGCGAATCTGATACTTTCAGTGAGCTTGGCAACCCCTGTGAATTGGTTCCACAAGTTGAGAACCACTGTGCTAGAGCAATACTTTTTTTCCCAAAAGTTCCCACAACCCTTCACTACATCTTCAGCAATGTTGGTGATGACAGCATGTTGAGGGGCTTTGCTCGGGTGGAAATCTAAAGCTTAAAGAGCAGAAATCGTGTGCCAAATGGATCCAAGCCATTATGGACATGTCCGTAATTCTTAGATCAGTTGAAATACTTTGGATGGGGACCAGCGTCCCTGTCCAAGTACGGGCATGTGTTCTGGACTCCGTCAGCCCCCCTGTGCTTTCTTTTTGCAGGGATTTGACAAAGCCGAGAACACAGGACCTGTCTGCAGCAGCGTTTTCCACTCTCCCTCCGAAGTTGTTGAGGTGGGGCAGCTGCCAGCTCACTCTCACAGAGCTGCCAAGTCGATCAGATGGGGTCCCTAGATGCTGTCTGCTGGGTCCCCCTAGCTGCATGGGACCTAAGCAGCTAGGGTGACCCGACGAACATACCCTAAGTGCTGGCACACAAAGGGTGCAGTGACGATTTTGACCAAAAATCGGGTCATAATCTAAACATGTATGGGGGGTTTTACTTCTTACCTGGTTTGCCTTTGGGTTTAAAGCTCCTCAAGCTCAATCACCTGGGCTTTCCATGTGAGCACACATTCTTTTGCAGAGAGAGATGGACTCTGCACAATTTAACCTCCTGGCATCCACCACTATCTGAGCACCTGTCTGGTTAAAATTCAAAAGAAAATCTTAATGTGTACCCAGGTGGAATGGGAAGGCTGACCCAGTTCCTTCCTTCCAATTCCAGAGTCTGGAACCCTGTAAGCAAACGAAACAAAAATGGCAATTATGGTTGCTCCTATCTATCCCCGGATACTCCTTACCCAGAATATACTTGGGACCAAAACTCAAAATAAATCGCTCATGCAAGACCGGCCCCTGGGATCCTCTACAAAATATATATATCAACAGATACTGTAATTTCGAAATAAGTAACACATGCTGATACATTGGTATGTGTGTTCCTAGCATTTAAACTAGTACCATATTTTTTATTATGAGACTGTTTTTGGTTGATGAAATAGAGCTCTATATAATTGTTGCAAACCATTTGTGGTTCCTACATTTCTGCAGCTATAAAGAAGCCAGATGGGCACTACTGTCGTAATTACCACCATATGGTTGCCTTATCATGGCGTGCCCACTGACAGAGCAGGCACACTTCTCTCCATATGTGATATGTGTCAATGCTCATTTCCCCCTTACAATTATGGTATCACTCATGATACAAGCATAAAAGGATATAAGCATAAAAGGAAGGGCATACATTTTTGTGCGTTTAAAGATGAATTCTAAGTAAACAGTTAATTACAAATCTGAAATATTTGTGTTTATTTATAGGAATTTAAAATATTATAGTATAAAAGTAGTGAACGAATGATTTATAAATGCACAACTTTAATTGATTGTGTATTTCTTTGATTTGTTTTTATATATTCTATAAATAGAGCATTTTCATAGGGAAGGCCACATCCCAAAATACAATAGAGAATAAAACAGGCAATAAGAGTATAACTCGCACCCTGTTGGTTCCCCCTTGGAATCAACCCAGGGGCATGGGGACTTTTAAGGCCAGGTTCTTTAGGTAAGTATCATTAGTCAATGGCTAAAAGCATAAACAGAATTTAATAAGAGTTTGGCAGTTGGACATTAGATGGACATAGCATGATGGAAAATGTGTCTGGCATAGATGAGGTCATAGCATGTAGCGTATGTAGCAAGATATTAATCTTTTACATCAATAGATTACAACAAATCATACATAGTAACATTATCGATTAGATAGGTGAGCAATGTGGGATAGTGATTCAACAATGGAATCTACCCCTAATATTTTTATATATCTGCCATGAATTCAGTTTTAAAGGCAATTTGTTTTTAGATATTTGATGTTGTTGTCTAGCCCTATTTTCTTTGGGGCCATATGTAAATTTAGGTTTGTGATTGTGACTCCGGCTCATTAGACAGATGTCAAGGGCTCCTTTTGCAAATGCAGCTCATTAGCCTTGCTGGTGTATTTCTTGTGCACAGAGTAATACATGTGTTGAGAATACAGTACATTGTGTTCCCATCTAGAATAGACTAAGCTGCCTTTGCTGCCTCTTATTATTTTTGTCTTGTTGAACTTTGTGTAGGTGGGTATAGCGTAGCGATAAAGTATGCTTTGCATTGTGGAAAGTGATTGCTTCTAACATCACTAAAGTAATGAGCTTTTATATTCCTATTCTGTTTATGATTTTCTGGAAGTGTTATATAAAGTCGAGTTATTTTAATTTAGCTGACTCACTTCCATTGAGAAAACAGGATAATTATTAACTGCACTTTTGCTGATATTTTACCTCCCTAATGATGAAAAAAAACCACATTTGTGACATTTGCAGCAGCACTCAAATTCCATTTTAGTGGTTGCTCTTCTTGGCACATAAAATGACTTTACGACAATTTTTGCCAATTATAGGGAATTTATGTAAATAAATTAAACACGTCCATCTTGTAATATATTGGTTATAAGTTTGGCTTTATCTTCATCCAGCCTGGACCTAGGGGTACCTGTACTGAATGGCACTACATTGATGGCTAAAGTCTCTTCAGAAGTCATCATTTCCTCAAGTGTCAATCTCTGGTTCACCTGCAGAGCTTATTGGTTCATTTGGTGTCCTTCACATCACTAAACCAATGTCATGTAAGTTGTCCTAAGGCAGTGGTTCCCAAACTTTCCCTGCAGGGCCCCCCTTTTCCATTTAGGAACATTATCGAGCCCACCCTCCCCATTCAAACACAGGTTAAAAATGAGGGCCTGGGCCCCCCTGGAATACCTTTGTGCCCCCCAGGGGGGCAAGCCCTCCAGTTTTGGAACCACTGTTCTAAGGAACCACTGAGGACTGTGAAACACTAAGATCAATACTCCCAGATTGTTGTTTCTAACAAATTTTAAAGCTTTAAAGTCACTAAACCCATCGTCCTCCTTTCTTCCGTAGCGGTTCTAAGCCTAACACAAAATGACCCATGCCTTAATTACTATATACTGAGTAGTGTAAATGTACTTTATGTCAAATATTATTTGAATGCATGTCTACAAGACCCTTTTTTGGACATATTGGTAAGTTACAGGCCTACACCATAAATTCTTTTTTCCATTAACCTCCTTGGCGCCACGGGCAATCGTGGCAGAGAACAATATTCTTCGCCACGATTTCCTGTCTGCCGGAGGTACCATGCACAACTCCAGCGTGACGGGAGACGCTGGAGTTGTGCTGTAAAAAGGTGACGCCCCCTCTTTACATGGAGGTCTATGGCCCCGCATATCCCCACCTCCTTTGTGTCACCTGTGTTGCGATTGGGGGCAAACCAGTAAGCACAGAATTGCCGGGGGAATCTGGCGGACAGGTACATTTCTCCTGAGTAACTTCGGGCTGAGTTTCATGATAAATAAAACTCAGTTCGATGGTCTCAAGTCTTTGGTGCGCTTTTGGTACAAAAATCTGGATCTCAGCAGATTGCTAGGGAGGTTAAGCTAGGAGACCATTTCCATACAAGGTCATGGAAGGTGTACATGGTGTATACCTTAGTAAAGAAACTTCATTGTGTTTGTGGTTAAGGTATGGTAAAAGAAAAACATTATTGTAGGACACTTAATTTTTTCAGTATAGGTAATTGAATTGACCATCCATCTAGCACCGATCATAATTGTATTGCTTATGTATGCTTTTGTAGCTTTGTGTGAGTGTGTAGTTTCATCATTATCTGCTATTACAGCCATCCACTACTAGGGTATTCAGGAGCTCTGGTTTCAGAGGGTTCTATGAACTGTAGCTTATTGACCTCGGCGGAGCACCTGCATAATGCAAAGCCAATTCCAATTGGTAGAACCAGCGAAATGACAGCAATCATTTGTTATTTCTATGCAGGTATTACATTCTGAAAGAGGCATTCTTCTTTTGCATGTCAATGTAAAGCCGGCCATAGACGTGCCGATTATAGTTGCGGGCAATCGACTGGTGTGCACGCTCACGCCGAATGCATGGCAGTTGGTAGCCCGCAACTACAGGGGTGCCCACCTTGAGGTTTAGACAACAAAAATGTTTCTGGCCGATCCTGTTGCAGTTAATTGGCTACCATCTGCCGGGAATCCCTGTTTTAGTGGAGCACACAGGATTCCCGTCAGTTCTGTTACCGACTCATCACAAGCTGCCCATGGATCGAGACGTCTATGGCCGGTTTACGTGTGATGTTCCCAAGTTCCCAAGACCTGTAAATTATTTTAGGGTTCCTCCAGGGTTAGAAGGTTAGGAAAGGCTGCTGTATAATGTCTGGCAGAAGTGGTAAAACTCCCTACTTTCCCTTTCCTGTGCTGCTTATGGGATAAGCAATGTATTTATCAGTTATCTGAGTTCATCCCTACTGCTGCTTTGTAATGATGGTTACATTTAAAAACCACAGCTTTAAACGAGACATCCTGCATTTAAATTGCTGCTTAGGCATGACAGAATGACCATTTTTCATTAGGAGGCTATTTTTATTCTCTGCATTTGAGTTAAAAATAACAGCACAGAATACTTTAACCTCTGACATATTTTTGTTGGAAGCAATTTAACACAGTGATTCCATTATGCTATGCATTTTAATGCACTGATGATCGTGTTCATCCTGGCATGACTTTTTCTTCACTGTATTAATCACTTTATGACCACCAGGCACACAATAAAGACACGGTCTCTGTGGCTTCTTCATGGGCTTAGTCTGTTCATGTAACCTTTGACCCATTTTCAAATCTAGGGTTTTGTATATCAGGTTATAATTAAAAATCAGCTGTTCCTTACACCCTTAAACATGGAATATTACACTGTGACATCATGTATTTACCAGAGAATAAGGCAAATTGCAAAAAAAAAATTAGTGTCAAGATTGAAGTCCACTTTTACCACTTCCATAGGAGGGCAAGATGCAGCCAGGTTCTTCAGTTTGTTAAAATTCATTACTCTACAATTAACCAAATAGGGTGTGGGGGTTCAACTTCAAATTGTGACTGTTAATGAGGTACACCACAAAAACAGGATTCTTTTTAGGGTCCCTGTCCACTTTTATTTGCACCACACAGCACACAGTCCCAACTGGATTTATAGTGGTTTATAGCAACAAAACTAAACTCAATGAAAAATGCCAAGCCTCCTGGCTTGCACACATTCAGCAAAGGCTCTTCCCTTTAGCCTTTCATGCCTGACTCCTAATATTTACAGACCTGGGCAACACTTTCTCTGTGTGCTGTCTGTACCTGCTGCTCCAGCAGACAGCACCATGTCTCTAACTTCATCAGAGAGCCCTGACTAAGTGGACTCCTTTTGTGGAGACACGATCAGCTCTCTTGTTGACTTCCATCAGGTGTAAACTCTGGTGTGTGTGTACCTGGAATGGAATGGGAAGGTCTACTCAGTTCCTTCCCTCCCATTCCAGAATCCAAGACCCAGAAACAAAAACCTAATGTTAACTGCACAACAACCTATTATTGCTGTCCAACAATTTCCTGGACTCCTTCCAGGATACACCATCTTATGATCCATTTACACCATGACAGACAAACAGTCTGTCAAATATGGCTTTTTGGAAGGAACGTCAAGAGAAGCATTACCCTCTAAAAAAACATAGTAGCTTGGTTCAGTCATATGAATATGAGAATTCTCTTGGGCCACCCTAAGTCTCAGGAACCCATGGGACATGGACCCACTTTAACCACATTCAAACAAGCCCTGAAGAACCAACTCTTCAGTCTGTTCTTTTTCTCTTGCCTAACATTAACAGCTAACCACATTTCTGTCTCCCTTCCCTCTCCCTTCCCTGTCTCTCTTCTGTCTTGTCTACCTATTGTTTACTCTGTTCCCCAACCCAAGTCTCAATATGGCATTGTCCTCTACTCCAGTGCCATAGCTTGTATTTGTTTGTTAGCTTGTCTTGTTTTTCAATCATAATTTAATGAACAGCGCTGTGTAATATGTGTTGGCATTTTATAAATAGAAGTTATTAATAATGACATACCAACAAGAAGATTTCTGGTCCTTTTAACAGACAAGACCAAAGTGAAGATGTTTGTCCATAACACACAGCACCATGTTAGGTGAAAACCAAACAAACCATATCAGCACAATCATCTTTTACCAATCGAGTCTTAGGGCTCATTATTACTGCTTTGGTAGTAACAGGCCTATTTATTGGAACTGGGAAAATGCTGAAAAACTCACCCAATTGTTAGTGATTGGAAGGTTTAGAAAGGTCCTCATATTACATGGTTTTGGTAGAACAAGAGTGGATTGTACAGAAATTGTATGGTAAGATTGAAAGGTGTATGGGGGCCAACAATTTGGGTCAACAATTTGGATAGATCAAAATCTAAGGGACCCCATACACCTTCAGATTTCTCTGTAAGATTTCCTTTAGGTCTCCTTTTGTTTTACCAAAACCATGTAACACGAGGGACTTTCTAAACCATCAAGTCTACCTGTGTTCAATCACAGAGGACCCTATACTACATAGTTGTTGGTAGATCTAAAGAATATCTGACAGAGAGATCTAAGGTGTATGGCCAGCATAATCGATCAACCATGGAGAGATCATAAAAGCCTTGACCTGGAGCTGCTGGCAAGGGAACATTGGTCCAATTTTTCTTTATAGAGATGAAAAAGACCAATCATTTAGTCCAGACTATTTGTGATGTTTTGTGTGGAATATCTCGCATTTGTTTGTTTTCAAACAGTTTTTTTTAATAATTGGTATACATGGTTCATCTTTTGACATTAATGCTGGGGTGCCAATGTTTTTGGCCATGACTGTACCTAGGCAAGCATACATGTGTACTATCTATGTGGTAACTGGGATTTGAGACCACATCTCCCAGTGTGAGAGATTTGTAGTACAGTCAGCAAGCAAGGATAAGAAATACACAGATGGTAAATCTTCATAACTAAACTATGCAAATATTGTTGTTCTGGGGCCTGATAAAAAAGTGGAATAATAATAAGCCACCAATCTAGACAAATGAACCCCAATTCCAGCAACATGACCTGGCTGGTTCCCTACTACATTTTCTCTGCATTATTTAGAATTTATCAGGCTGAGTTATCATGTCCTAAAATGACTTCCTTGTCTATGCGTATTTCTTTGACCTCCTGGTGTTCTGCCAGTTCATTAGAATGCATATTCCCAATATACAAATCTCCCAGAGTCATCTTTGGATAAAATAGCATTCAGTACACAGGCAGCAGCTCTATTACTGCTATGCCCTGAAGCTGAGCTGCAATCAGTATATAAGGTCTCTATGAGAAGTTTATAATAATAAGCCACGGCGGACTTTTTTTTTACATCAGCAGAACACTTAGTGAGCACAATGTTTTTATTGTTTTGTCCGCGATTGTGGGAGAGCGGCTGTTGCTTTTAATTTCATATTTGCATTTTGAAAGCATTAGTCTCATTAGAACATTTTATCTGGGCGGTATGATCTATGAGAGATTAACAATTAATATAACAGTAATGAAGCCTCATGCTCCACTAAACAAGGTTATGATACTACTCCCTTCAGCTGGGAGAGACTTGACTGAGTTAAACATAATATACTTATAGAGAATGAAATAGATGTCACTTGGTGTACACATGAACCAGCAATTCAGCTTTTATTAAAACACTAGAAGAATAGTTCCTGATTTATCAACATCCAGCAGCCAACAGATTCTTGTGAAAATCCTCATTTGGGGTCCCCATAGACCTTTAGATTTCTCTGCCAGATTACCTTTGTATTTGTTTCACCAGAACCATGTAATATGAGAGACTTTCTAAGCCATCAAGTCTACCTGTGTTCAATCACAGAGGACCCTATACTACATAGTTGTTGGTAGATCTAAAGGATATCTGACAGACAGATCTAAATGTCCAACTTACTTTTTGTACAGAAAGTTTTAAAATGCTCTCTATATCTTTGTGGTCTAGGGTGGCTTCCCTGTACAGGACAACTTGAGCTCAGTTGGCTCAAGAACTCGAATTGATCAATCAACACTTAAAGCGGTTGTAAACT
>CM070033.1:38073008-38086559 GCA_036250615.1 Ptychadena robeensis | reverse complement strand
AATTCCATTACTTTGAATGGGGAACCGGGTCCCCATCCAAAGTAGTGGACAGGCTGAAAGCTGCAGAAGTGCTGCAACTTGATATCAGGCAGCTCGTCCGCAGCGTGACAAAGGCATCGTGCCGCGGACGGGCTTGCTCGAATTGCATTCTTCATCGAGCAGAGTATGCCCGGCTCAAACTATAGCCTCTGGTTTTGCTTGTGGGCATAAAAAAGCTTTCTCCTCAAAGAACCGATACTGAAGCCACATTATTAGCATATGAAAATTGCTGGAAATAGTCTAACCTGAAAAATGTTAATTAATGTAAGTATTGAAAATATATAAATGTATTCTGCAAATATTTTAAAGTTTTACATTTAGATTTAGAACACTTTGAAACTAAATGTTTCAAGTCACAGATAGGAACATGCCTTTTCTTTTTTCTTTTTTTTTTTTCCAAACAAGCTTTATTAAGAAATAATCAATATTACAGCATTTTTGGATTCCTTTTCTTTTTGTTATTATGTTACATTTAGGAAGAGATTGTTGGGCAGATTGTAGCCAGGTACCAATGTACCTAGTGATCCGTTGAGATGAAAGGCAGTAAAAGTGATGTTTACTACACACTCAGACAATTAAAGTAAACCTTTCTAGAAAATCAGCAAGCCATTGTTAGTAATTTGCATTATTGTTTACTGATGTTTCTACGTCAACACAGTTTGAGACTGTGCCAAGCAAATTACCCGCAATAAATAATGCAGAGCTGCTGAGAGCATCGTATACTTACTGACTTTTTTTTATTTGTCAAAGCCTAGTAACAGGCAGCTGGGGTTTCTTAATAATATAGAAGGGCTATCCTTGTCTGCAATGTTAGGGGAGACTAAAGCTCGGCATACACGGATCGATTTTAGCGTTCAATCAACCTAAAACGATCTTAAGCTAGCCACACATGGTTCAATTTTGGTTCAATCGATGCTCGATTAGATCGAGAAATTCAATCGTCTAATCGAAAATCGATCTTAATCGCATCAACATACACCCCACATTGAGTTTGCGATTGTGGTGAGAATTGGGTTCCAAAATACTACTAAAATCGTCAATATTGGTATGGAAACGACTGAAGTTCAGATTGAAGTGGTCTATGTTATTATATCGAATCTAATGGATCCAGGAGAAACACCAGAAACATCAACGATTATAAAATGATTTTGGCACAATGATTTTCCAACATGTCCGATCAAAATTCGACCAATTTTTCTGCCTTCATCGAACAATTATCGTTGATCGTACCATGTGGGCATTTCTCGATTTTTGTTCAATCGATGAAAAAATTCATCTAATCGAGCATCGATTGAGCCAAAATCGAACCGTGTGTGGCAAGCTTAAGGGTCCCCATACACCTTTAGATTTCTCTGTCAGATTTCCTTTTGTTTTACCAAAACCCTGTAATATGAGGGACTTTCTAAATAATCAAGTCTACCTGTGCTCAATCGCAGAGGACCCGGCACTACATAGTTGTTGGTAGATCTGAAGGATATCTTACAAAGAGATCTAAAGGTGTATGGCCAGCTTAAGTTTACGATCAGACCTTCCATGTGGTACTGCTTTGGAATCCCCTTATGATCGGTGTCCGATTAAGATCTAAAATCGGATTGGAAATCGATCGTACTCGAACCGTGTATGGCTAGCTTAAGGCAATATTACAGTTTGAATCTTAAACTGCTAAATGATTTTATTGTAAGCGAACCACAATATTACAGAAAAAGTAGAACTCGAGTTCCAGGACAGTGTTGACTGTAATAATAATTCTTAATTCATGTTCAATGGCAACGTTAAGTGGATTCGGTAACTTTTGTCTGGTGCTTGATAGCTTGGAGTGTTGACCACCTCCATTGTAGTGATGATCGCGAATATTCGGATTCCTTATATTAATTGCGAATATCGGCAATTCGGAAATTCGTGACGGTGGTGAATATATTGCTGAATATACGTATTTTTTTTTCCATTACACATGCCTCTCAATGCAAGTGGACGAATGGGAAGGCTGCAACAAGAGCTTAGCAACATCCCTGCGACCATCAACAGTTTTGATGTTGAATATTGAATATTGGGGTGATGCGAATATTGCGAAAATCGATACTTTTGAAAATTCGCATAAAAATTTGCGCCATGTTAAACATATATTGCGCGTGCGAAATTCGCAATAAAAACTGCCGATATTCGCAATAGAAAAAACCCCCACGAATATTGCCGAATGCGAATATTTTCTGAACGTTTTCAGAAAAATCCGTGGCATGCCGCGAATACGAATGTTGCCTATGCCGCTCATCACTACTCCATTGATGCCAAGGCCTAGCTCCCTTTTGTTGCTCCATCCTTACTATTGTTCCCTTTTTTATATTTGGGTCTTTACTTTGGTTGTTTGAAGCTGCAATTACATGGTCATTTGATATATGTTTTGTTTAATGCTCTCCAGGTACCCCCCAATTACTTGAAGGGTACCATATATACTCGAGTATAAGCAAAGTTTTTCTGCCCAAAAAATTCGCTGAAAAGCCCCCCTAGGCTTATACTTGTGTCAGGGCCCCACTAACCTGTCCAGGTATTCGCTGGTCTCCCTGCAGACACCGACAGCCTCTGTTGGTAACTAACCCCTGAGACTACCTGCAGTCCAAATGTCAACCTTTCATAGTTATATTCCAACTGTCAACATTCCAACAGTGCTTTTCTCTTGTCAGATTTTACCCTTTGGGCTTGTGACCACCGCTTCTTTTTTCCCACGCGTCCACAGCGAGTAAAAAGGCGCAGTGAGGACACTTTCTATTCTAATGAATGGGAGAGTGTCCACGTTATCTAAGTGGCACGCCCGCTGTGCTGATATGAAGCTGTGGAATGCAGCGTCTTCATTGCCACACCGCTGAAGACATGTCCATTGAACCCCCAGATCTCTAACAAGTCCAATCTTTTGACATTCCCAATTTCACACCCCTAGCTGCAACCTTTCATAGTTATTAATATTTCCCTATGGTTATCTAAGTGACATAAATTGTATACATTAAACAAAAACTGAAAGAGTTTTGGCAATCAAAAATTCTATTTTATCTTTTATACATGATACAGTGAAACTGACTGTGTTTGAGGTGCAATACCAGTTTCAGGCACAGGGGCCACAGCCTCTAGTGAGCACGTCGGCTTCCTCGAGGAGGGGCTGGGGGGGAATCTCTCCTCTGGCTGACAGACTCCAGTAAGCTGGGCATACACATACCAATTACTGCACGATCCAATCCCGGATCCGATGCCGTGCGCGCTCCCGATCAGGTCGTGCAGGAATCGGAGGCTGCAACTGATGAGGATTGGGCTAAAATCAACCATCCTGTCGGATCACACAGTTATCAGACAGGATGGTAAATTTTAGTCCGATCCCATTAGTTCAGCTGGGGACGGCTGCCCCCAGCCGAACTAATGACCTGCAGATACAGAGTGCCGTCCGATTCTCGGCACTAGCGGGCGGGCGTGATGACGTCCTCACGCTGCCTGCTAGTGCAGTGGTGAGCAACTGAGTTGATATGGAGGGCAGCCCTTTTCATCACTAAAGGGCCGCACATAACATTTTCTATCTATACTGACTTGTATAAGCATTTTATAATGTGGAAATGACAACAGGCATAGCTAGAGGACATTATTTTTCATTTTTTCATAACATTGAGTAACACTGTAGTATGGTGATGCATATTTTGATTCAGAGGTTATGTGATGCAATATGAGTTCCTACGCCCTATGCATAAACAGTTAGATTTCAGGGGTCGCAAGTAGAGGACTAAGGGGGGCCGCCGAAGAACGCCCAAAGGGCGCAGGTTGGGCACCTAGGTGCTAGTGCATAGAATCGGATAAGGAATAGATGGTAAATTGCATATCGTATATTTTATGTCAATATTTAGATAATATTATCTGTTTACAAAGAAATCATCTTAAAGTCCTTGAGATGCAGTGAGCTTGTGTCCTTTCTCCCTGATCAGCAACCTAATGCTGGCCATACACTCTGAGATAAAAATTAGGATCGATTAAAACCGACCAATAAATGCATTTTATTGGCCTGAAATCCGTGCATGTCCACATGGTACAACCGATATATTACGATCGTAATTTCCGTTTTTTCTCGGTCGTAATTTATTGGACATGTTCAAAAATTTTAATTGGTCTGGCAACATCGGGAAACCTCACATAGTGTTTTCCTGTTTTGAGCAACCGATTACTACCGATGCGAAACATTAGCATATTAAAACTTCCGGGAACGGCATGTTGCTGACTCAGTTGGTGGATAAACAGCATGTCAGCATATCACCTACGTATAATAGTAGCAATGTTTCACCTCATCTTCATCTTTCAGTATATATATATGTGTATATTAATTAAATGTACAAACGTGAACAGACCAGAGAAAGGGTTCAAAGGGATTTATTTTTTTTTATGAATAATAGATCGTAATCCTACTTTTTTACGAGCGTAAAAATTTATATATGTATATATGTGTGTATATCTATACATATATATACACATCTATATATATATACGCATATATATACACACATATTTACATATATATATATCTATACACACATATACACATATATATATAGCTTTGTACAATACCCCCCTACATCACTTCCCCTTTAAAAAAAAAAAAAACATCACAATGGCCGATATAAACAGCGATTAATTTCGATGACATCCTCGTAAAAAAAAAAAATTACGATTGTAAATTGGACATAAATTGGATTTTCAATGTGGTAGCGTTTTTGCCGAAATTTACGATCCAAACAGATAGCGCCGTCAGGATATATTGGTTGGTTTTAATCGATCCTAATTTTTATCTCAGAGTGTATGGCCAGCATAATGCGTTGTTTTCCAGATCTCAGAGCAATGTGATTAGCTGTGTATAGACCTGTCACAAGCAATGAGTGCCTGGTTTCCAGAGACACAGTCTTGGAAAAGAAACATTCTCCTTTCTAGAGCTGGAAAGTGACAGAAGACAGAGGGAACAGTGAGGTTACACAGAATATATGCATGCGGGTGTCTGTTTCGCTGTGCTATATTATATTTTCTTATTGTGGAGTTGCTGTCAGATCATTGTTCACCAGCTCCATCTATTAAAAGATCTAAACTGATAGATGACATCAGAAAGATGAGCATGCAGACATTTCCTGCAGCTCTGTGCTTCCCACAACCTTTTTATAGCTGAGAGCTGGAAAAGTGCATGATTGTTTTAGATGTATTGATATAAAATCCTCCATCTTTATTACTTTGATCAGTGGTAAATCTACCTCCCAGCTTATATGGAACGCCAAAAATGATTGTCAATCACTTTAATGCAGTATCAACAAAATTCTTGTTATTACTGTAAGTCTGCCCATGTTAGCCTGCAGCTTTCATTAATCAACTTAAAGTGGACCTACTACCTGGGAGGTCAGTCAGCAGTATCGGCTACAGCTCAGCCATACTGCTGAGATCCTCAAATGGGGAAAAAAATCATCTTTTTCTGACAGCAGGAGGGGAGCTTGTTCTAAGTCCCACTGCCTTACGTAGTGCCTAGGCAGCCGAGATGGTGTCTGGGACATCCCTCCCAGACAGGAACTCTTCAGCAGCTGATTCCCCCTCTCCACCCCCACCCCACGAATCTTTAAAGCTTCGACAGAGAAGAGACAGGAGGGGAGGGGGGAGCAGAGGGGGGGCGGTGAGGGCAGAAGTAGCTGCAGGCCTCCATCAGCTAAGATGCCGGCATCAGAGCTGCAAGGAAAGGAGGTGAGCATGCTGTGGATTTTTTTTGGTGTAGCAGTTTTCCAGCATCTGAACTGCTGACGGGTGAGTATTGTGTCTGTTTAATGTATGTGTGTTTTTTACATTTGAGTTTAAAACCGCTTTAAGGGAAGCTAAACAAAATGAGAAAAAAATTAAATTCGTTTGAATTACATTTTTACTTGACTCTGAGCCATCAGGATGGTGGAGAAGCCCCCTACAACCCTAAATAAATATACATACCTGCTATTCCTTCGAGCTCTAGCAGTGGCCATCTTTAGTTCTCAAAAGGTTGAGCCAAAATTAGATTTTGTTTTTGGCAAATCATTTTTACAATGGAGAGTTTGACTGCTAGGGAGTTTAGGTGTGCTTTAAATGTTATATCACTTTGGTTTAGAGCTAACCCACTTTTAGTTCATTTATACTATGTATGTGTCCCCATGAACAGGTCAATTCCTGATCATGGATGTTCTCCCCTCTTTTGGGGGGTAGGTGTGCGATGTGGTGGGATCTCTCTTGCCCATGCCAGGGGAGGGGGGTTGTGATGCGATGTGTCCTATCGTCCCTCTACCTGGTGGGGGGGGGGGGGGGGGGGGGGGGGGGGTTGGATGCGGTCTCGCATAGGGCCCAGAAAGAGCTAGAAATGCCACTGTCACTCAGACAGTGGCATTTATGCAAATAATACATTTATTGTGAATTTTTAGCAATAAAATAAAACTATGTATCCTTTAAATGCTTTTATTAATCCCAGTATACTAAATGAATGCACTAAAAGCAGAGAAGTCCTATCTTCAGAAACAACCAACAACTGCTATGGATTCAAATTAATACTCTTCTACATCCTGTGTATTTATACAGCCGCTCCTTCTGGCCATCTCTGTCTGCCTAGACAAACACACGGCCTCTGTTTTACTGTCATTACCTAATGTTCCGTCACCAGTAATCATTCACACACTGCTTTCAAATTAATAAGCAACTTAAAAATCAATTAACCTTGAGAAACTCTTCTTGCGGTTTCTGTGCAGATGGAGAATGTTCTGTTACTGACAGCTCTGTGCATCTGATCTGCCTGCCGGGTTGAGGATCCATCCTGTGCACCCTCTCTCGTGTTGTGTTTTACTAATGATAGACGTCACATAAACTAGAAATGCACTTTAATAGATGGGCCTCGGCTTAGCCAAACACAAGCTGCCAGTCGCTGCCTGCTTTCATTCCTGTCTTCCTTTTCAGGCAGAGGCAGGAACTGTAAGCCATTTATCCTTTAAAAGGGATTTCAAGGGTGGTTATCCCATCGAGTACATTCATTTGGTTTACCAGATGTGTTGTTATTAAGTTTATTTGCTTTTATTAAATAAAATGCATACATTCACAAAACAAGGGTAATAGTAGTCAATGTGTATATATAGGTAGCATGGTGTAAATATATACCATTGAGGCCAAAATTATTAGTCCCCCTTAAAAAAATTTGGAGAATATACAGAAATTTGCCTGTAGTCTAGGCTTAGGTCATCAGTGGGTCATCCAACAAGACAATAACCTAAAGCATACATCAATATTAGCCCAACAGTTCCTCAAGGATGCCAAAACCAAGATCCTGGAGTGGCCGCAGAGAGCCCAGACCTTAATCCTATTTAGAATCGGTGGCGGGTGCTCAAAGTAAATGTCCATGCAATTTGAAGCAGCTAGAACAATTTGCAATAAAAGAATGGACTAAAATCCCTCAGTAGACCTGAGCCAACCTAGTAAAGAACTACTCTAAAGCAGGGAACACACGTGTAGATATGGGCCAGATCATACCTGTTTTCGAGTGGGACCAACCAACCGCGGGGTTTCCATGCAAAGCATCGGCTGAGCTTGAGACACAGCAGTGCTGCTCCTCCGATATCTCACAGCAGTGTGATGACATCATCACGTTGCTGCAGGGAACTTCAAACGGCTCCAATATCGAGCCGTGTGTTCCCTGCTTAAAGCCCCCCATACACGTTCAGATTTTTCGTACGAATTTTCCCCGACCGACCAACGTGGTCGGGAGATTAATCGATCGGGAGATTAATCGGATGCGGAATTATGTACCAGGACTGATTCGGACCTGTCTGTATATTTTGGTCGATCTGCTGTTAATAAATAGTGTCAGGCCGATTGATCGGTGATAATTCGAATTCCCATTTTTCGTGCCAGCCAACCGATGGACCATAACATTTTAGGTGAAAATCGGGTGACACGATCGGACGAAAAATCGGTACACTATTCACAAATAATTTTGGATGCCTCATTTTAGCCCTTTCTTGTTTCATCGCAGTGTATCAAATATCCTAATAAAACTTTGTGGACATTGGTTTTATAGTGTATTTCCACAATAACAAACACTTGTTGTTAATGGTCATTTTCAGGAAGTAATCAAGAGTGTCATATAATTTCATAACAACTATGTGCATATTTATTAAATAGAATCCTGGCATTTATACAGTACAGTATGTTGGTATCAAAGGGGTATAGAACAAGGAATTCCTGTGATGTAAATTTGTTAGTCCCCTTGATTACTTTCCAGAGCCATCCGTCAATTGCCTCCTGACCACCTGGTGATCAGTAAACATTTGACAAAAGGCTTAAACAGGATATGAACAGGATACTCATGACATGATATTGGAAGGTATTGCCTTTTGTTACAGAGAGTTTAGAAAGTACAAATTTATAGATATACACATATTCGGATTGTCTTCCTCCACAATATGTTGCTTGGGAGGGTTGTGTACTTGACTTTAACCTCCCTAGCGCACTGCTGTTGGAAAATTCTGTACTATTTCATATTAGGGAAGTAATAATCTTCATAGAGGGGACAGATTTCAGATGGCCACCAGTTATGAAAGAGCACTCCTGAGAGTAATTACTGACCTCCTTTCAAGCATGACTGATTATTTTGGTTCATGATGGGTAACATTAATGACAGGTCAAATCCTTCTTTGCTAATAATGTAAGTAAATGTTCCAAGCCCGTTCTCTCTTGCCACATGCTGGCTGCTGTCATTTTGGAGAACAGAACATTCCGCCCCACACAGGCTCATGGAAAGTCCTCGTGCCGAACACAGCTGAGCCATCTCAGGACTCCGATAGCCAACCTAGATTAATTCAACATTGTAATAAATAATGTTCTGTACAGAATCAAAGCAAACAAAAGCATTGCCTCCCATAACAATGGAATCAGAGAACCGCAGGCGCTTTATTATGCAAAACACATAGAATTCCACTGTTCAGACACTTGAAAGTTTGCCCGGGAATTCTTACATGGGAAACTGCACTCCATTGAACAAAGCATGCTGTAAAGGAGGAGAATAATACATGCGCTGTTATAAAATATTGTGCACAGTACGCACAACAGATTTCGCTGTTATATGAACGTAATATATTGTAGTGCAATTTGTACATTATGAGACTGAAAAAATCAAAGATTTGTCACTTTTTGTTTTATTTCCTTTTACTTATTTGTGAGCTTTAGGCAGATATACAAATAGCATTTCATCCAGATATGCAAATGTAAAAAAAAAGGTTACATTTGTTTTTTAAATAATGCTACCTAAAATTACAACCTTTAAAAATCTTTATTTCAGCTGTGTCAGCTATTTCTTAGGCTATGGCAGTGGTTCCTAAACGTTTCCTGTTGCCCCCCCCCCCCCCCTTTCTAGATAGGAATATTATTGAGCACCTCTACTCATTTACACAGGATCAGATTTGACCATTTTCACACTAGTTGTGTTGCAGCTTGGGTGTGATACAGTATCCGCAACAGTGCAAGTGTTAATGCAAGGTACACTTGTTTCCATAGAAAAACTGTGTACCTTTCCAACTGGTCTTGCAATTATGTAACGCCCTGCAGCCTACATTTTTCCAGATGTAGCCAAGCACTTTACCTACACTTGTAAAGGAGACACAAGTGCAGCACAATGCGGTGTCAATCTGTAATTATGTTCTGTAGCTAGTTCCCCCCATGGTCAGTTCCTGCTTGTCCCTCGTTCTGGCTTCTGACTGGCAGTGGTAGGGGAGGGTGTGTGCAATCAGCAGAAAAAGAAGAGAACTGACAGCGGAGAGAACCAATAGGTCGCTCAGTGCTGCAGGTGAGTCTATCTCCCCTCTCTGGCTTCTCTGGAGGATCCGAGTGCCACCTCAGCTGCCCCTGGGCCCCTCAAAATTCCTCCACTCCCTCCATTTTGGGAAACACTGGTCTATGGTTAGATAGAATTTTTGAAACTGTGCCCCTAATGAGTGTTTACAATTTTTGGATGGACAGTTGGCAGGCAGTTTCATGACACCTACCACCTCTATATTTGTTTTTATGGGACGCCCACAGCTATGACACAGTCTTTATACGTATATTAAATGTTAGTAAAAAGAAAAGTTTAGGCTATTAAGCTAGCCATACACAGTCGGATTCCATGGCCGATCGATCACCTATCCGATCGATTCCGGCTATCTCAGCGGGAATCGGAGGTCCGATCGATCGGCCAATTAAGTCTGTCCGATCGCTACATACCACCTTATCCCACGGATTCCTGGACGATTCCGTGTCCGATCGCTTACTTCACAAATGGCAACTCCCCCTGATGTGTGCTGAATTGGATCAGAAAGACCAACATGTTGGTTCTCTGTCGGATCCGATTCTGGGCCTCCGAACGATCGGATGTGATTGGACGGACAAGGTGGGCTTCACGCGATTCCGGGACGATCGTTTCGCGTGCACGCGCCCGGAATCGATCGTCCCGGAATCCGCTGGGAAACAGACCCGTGTATGGGGGCCTTTAGACCTATTAGATTGTAAGCCCGCCTGGGCAGGGTCCTCTATTCCTCCTGTGTCATTACCTGTACCTGTGTGTTATTGTGTGTTTGTATCTCCACTCTAATGTATTGTACAGCGCTGCGTAATATGTTGGCGCTATATAAATAAAAGATAATAATAATAATATTAATAATTTAAGCTAGAGTCTTTTACAATAATTTTCATTATTTTGAATAAACACATGGCTAAACCAGTTGAATCCTAGATGTCTGGAAACGACCTTGAAGTAAATAATCTCAAAATTCTTTTTAAGGGCACAGGACATTGTATGTGGGAGTCCGCATGCCATTGGGTCGACAGAGTCACAGACATCACCGGACCCATGGAGGAAAGCACAGGAAACGGGATCGGATGAAGGGTGTCATTCAAGAAGAAGGACATGATGAGTCCCTAGCTCATGGTAAGGAGCAATCGTGGTGTATGTATATGTGTGCATGTATATGTGTATGTCAGATATAGACAAAAGGCTAGTAAACTGACCATTAAACCTAAACTACACCCATGACATGATATTCAAAAGTGTTAAAGTATCCATAACTGTTCCAGCTCTGCAGCCTCATCTAATGGAGTGTTTATTTTAAATGAGTTTTGGAAATGACCGCTTTCCATTTTGTTCAAGGTGAGCCAAGAAACTGTCTGATTGAAAAGTAGTTCAACCCATTCCCCATCTCTTTGCATCATTTTCTTTTACCACCATCAAGGCCTCGTCTCAGCTAGAATTTACTCCTGATATTGCAGGGCCAGCTTAGCAAGTTACAAGGGAAATCTGCAGAAGCAGAGCAAACAAAATAGTTACAGTTTTTAGTTACAGAGCAAAGGCTTGTTTCCACTCTTGCGTTCTCATGCGGTTGTGACGCATGGGATAGTTTTTGCGCGTTTTCTTTTCAAATGCGCCCAGAATACGCGTCTGCTCTGCCATGTTTTTTTGCGCGTTTTGAAACTCATCCAATGCTTTCCTATGGATGCGTTTTTGGGATGCGGATGCGGTTGGGATGCGGATGTGTTTCAAAACGCTGCAGGCAGCGTTCACAACCGCATCCTAACAAACGCACCAGTGGAAACTACATTGAAGTTTCCAATGGATGCAGTTGTTTGCGCTTGTGGCCACGCAGTTACAAACGCGTGAAAACGCGCAAAAACGCAAAAGTGGAAACAAGCCCCAAGGCTGGAAATCCTGTCTTGTTACCCTGTTTCCACGAAAATAAGGCACCCTTGGCAATCCCCCCTCTGAGTCTCCTGTGCCATTATGATTCCCCCCTCTGATCCCCCTGTGTCATTTTAAGTGACCCCCACCCTGATACCCCAGTGCCGTATTATTCTTCATGGAAAAATAAGACATCCCTCCAAAAAAAGACATAGGGCATCTTTGGGAGTAACAATTAATATAAGGGAAACACGGTATCTGCTGTGCCCCAGTTTTATCTAGTGAAACCTTTGTCTGTAGAGAGAGGACAACTCTGTAATGAAGTCCTAGATGGCGGTAAAACCTTAATTATTCTATATTTAGCTATAACAATGCTTTAGACTGGGTCTACACATAAACTGCCGGTAGCTTTATGGACATGTGTCCCAGACGCCCATCCGTGGTTTGCCCACTGTTCAGGCACTGTTCATGTCAGTTTGTGGTGCAGTGTTCGCCATGTCGGTAATACCATACCTTATTAATTTTCCTGAGCAAACCTTGCACGATGTGTTTGCACATGTCACATGACAAACACATTGATAAACGATATGTGACTCTAGTATATCTGGAGGCATTGTCTATGTCTACACAATGCCTGTCTGGCCATATGGATGCATCGCATCTGCCACAACATCCGTTAAGGTGTCTCATGACGTGTCAGTAAAGCATGTCATTTTTCATGGAGGAATGCAGGGGGCATCTGCACTGCATGCTTTTTCCTGCATTTGCCGCGCAATAAACGCAGGCTAAAAAAATTGTGTAGACCCAGCCATATATTTTTATAATAATAATGTAATATAACACTTCTTCCATTTGTTTTCTAAACATGTAAGTAGCAAAAGATGAACATTTGAACATTTTGTAATTGTCACTTTAAATATCTGTCTATTGCAAACTGAAATTACTTGTTAAGGTGACAGCATTTGCTTGTATTCCCAGCACAGTAATTTTAAATATAGAGATTCATTTCAGAGTCATAGGACTTAATGGCTGTTAGATATCGTGTGGAATTATATCAGTGGGTTATCATTTTACAGAAAAACCTACCAACTCTTTTCAATATGCCTAATTTCCCATTACATTGCAGAACAATGTAAAAAATCACAATAGTTCTTTCTGATTCCTCTGAATGACCATACAAGCATCTTAAATTACTTACTCCTGTGAATGGGAGGTTTTATTGCTTACGTATAATCGAAGCCTGGTCATTTCTCTGCAGTTTTCCATGGTAAGTTGATCAAATATCAAAAGCCTGAAACGGAATACTGCAGATAATAAACTTCTGCATCATGACATAATTTCTGTAGGAAGTAAGTAATAGTAAGTGATATAACAGGAATAATTAGTCATAACTTATATAGAGTAACCAAATGCTGCGTCTTCTGTTATGATTGTGAGACATCTCCTCCTTCTCCTTTCTTTCTAATGTGACCCATGCTTTGTATATCTATCACTCAAAAGTTGACCCTCATTAAAATTAAAATTGTACCACCAACTCACATAAAGAGGCCTAAAGTTGTACAGCATATACATTTGTTCTATAGATGCCCCCTACCCACCCCCTCCACTCCTCCAGCTCATGACATCCCCCTCATAACATCATAATATGAGCTTCTTCTAGACTTCTCTAGGGCTGCCCCTACTCTCTGGAACACTATTCCTTGCCCCATTAGACTTGCCCCTACCTTTGGCACTTTTCAAAATTTCCCTAAACCAACCTCTTCAGTCTGGCCTACCCATCCTCTAATTCCTAACATCACCACCATGCC
>CM070033.1:38030371-38064829 GCA_036250615.1 Ptychadena robeensis | reverse complement strand
ATCTGAAACTGAGGAGTCGGAGTCGGGGAATTTATCGACCGACTCCACAGCCCTGGTAGACGGGGCCCAAAAATAACTTGAAGATGTTATTCTTGTTCAATTTAAGGATAGATACAATATGACAATACAGTTTTGTCATTAAATACAGATATCTCATCATCAGTACCAGTGTGTTTTTTATCTGTCTCTGGGAAGATGAGAGCGCAACGCTGATGCTTTTTGCAAAGAGTAGATACACTCATTTATCAAAGCAAAACAACTGATTGCCTGTTTCTCAGCACAGAGGCATTAATAAGGGGCCTTGGGGAGATTATTCAAATGCTTTAATGTGATCCCTTGTCTTCTTTGAAGGCTCACTATGATATGTTTATGAATCTTAAGACATGCGTTGCCCATATGATTCATGAAAATTAGTTTGAAGTAGAATATTGGAACAGTCAGTCAGTTATCTGACATGTGATGTTAACAACAGGTTTAGAAAAATGATAAAATATTGTTCTTTTTATAAACCCACTGTATACCAAATAGGACAAATCTAATTATATTTGCCTTTGTATGTTACATTTTTTCCTGTTTTGTTTTTCAAAAGATTACAAACATTTATTTGAAAAAATATAAAGATAGAAATAAACACTTGTTGCAAAAGCAACACAAACTGCCTATTCTCCATATAATAACATATGTGTAGTCAACAAACACTACATTTTATAAAAACGAAGTACATGGTTGATTTGAGGTCCCTTAAATTCCCTAAAAGCTTAAATACATTTCCCTTACCCAACCCATGTTTCCAATGACATAACTGTTATGACACTAGCCTAATTGACCAACCAGGGAATAGACTGGGTATAGTCTGAACTATACAACTTTCCTTTTTTTTCAAACTTTAAGACACACTTTTTTCCATTAAAATCAATGGGCAAATATCTGTCTTATGGACCGAATATGTAAAAATAAATAAATAAAATAAATAAATAAATAAAAACATTATTAAATAAAAAAAATTCCTCCCCACATCCTGGGAGCAATAGCTCTGCACCCTAGGTGGCTGAAATTTGTTCCTTTCCATCCAGCCAAGCCAAAAGGCCACTGCTAAGAGGGATATCTTGTGTACTTTGAACACATTAACCAACTTATAGAGAGCCACATTAGATAGCATGGGTTGTGTATTTACATTAACCGCCCTAGCGTGCGGGACGGCAGCACCTCGTCCGCATGCACTGCTACTTAGCAGGACATTGTGGCCTCAGACGAAGGGCTCAGGAGAGCAACTCACGCTGTCCTGGTGTCCCCGTGTCACCGATGCTTTCGGATGCCTTGCTCTTGTGACTCCCCCCCCCGCCCGAGTGATGGGAGTCACTGGGGGGGGCGGGATATTTGAACTGTAAACAGAATAGTAATGTTTATTACATAGGGGAGTTTGGAAGCATTTTCTACAAAGAAAACTGCTTTAAACTCCCCATGTAATAAACATCGCCAGAATAAAGTCCCTGGCCCAGGTGCCCTTGTGTAACCTTTTCCCTGGTGTGATTTATCAAAGGTAGAAAGGGTTAAGGCAAATGGGACTAGGGGGCAGGACTTTTTTTTGGCTATTAGTACAAGCAGATAGTGGTGTCCTAATTTTGTTTTTTTTTTCATTTTTTTTTTAAAATTTTTTATTTTTTTTACATAAGTTTGTTTCAAAAATATAGTCAGGATGTCTATGGACCTTGTACGACAATTTTGGGAAGTTACATGCTACGACATAAAGAAAATTTAACATTTATGGTGCGCTTTTGGTACAGAAATCTGGACCTCAGCAGTGCGCTAGGGAGGTTAACATTCTGTGTTGCAATAAATATTGTGAAAGATTGGTCATCTGTCCCTGTGAAATAAGACTGTTGGGTGGTTCCTGGAAGGAGTCCGGGAATGATGATTGCCCAGCAACTATAGGTTGCTGCATGTGTTTTGTTTTAGTTTTGTTTTCTTAAACGGCTCCCGGACTCTGGGATAGAGAGGATGGAATTGGGTGGGCCTCTCTATTCCCCCAGGGTCCACTAAATGGTTAAACACCTGGGTTACAGGTGAGTGGAGTGGGGTGTGTCTCCAGAAAAAGAGACTGAAGCCAGTCAGTCAGTGCTCCTCATGGAAGTTGGAGACGGGGCACACAGGGAGTGTGGGGCCCAGGGCTGCTGGAGCAGTTGGTACAAGGGGGCACACAGGGAGTGTGGGGCCCAGGCCTGTGGCTGCTGAGTAGCCGAGTGAAGGACACCAATTTATGTTGGACAGTGCAAAGCCAGGTGGCTTGGTATTTTCAAGGACATTTGTTTTGTTTGGATTAACCCTTGTGAGGGTGATTTTGTGTTTGGAGTGTGTTGGTGTGCCAATAAACGTGGGTAGGAGCCCTAAAACGATTACAATCACATGGATTGATGCTTTTTGAGACGCCATTTGAGTGTGATCCCCCACAATATATTATGTGACACAACTTATCTCCCCTCCTAAATGTTAGTAGGTGCTCATGGGTAAGTTGTTCAGTGCCAGATTGGTAAAGGTGTCTCTACATACGTTGATAAGTGGGTTCAGAGAATGGGTACTGCTAGTGTATAAACACATGCTAAAGTTTCAGTCTGCTGGAGCTAAGACCTCCCTCCTGGCACTGGCCTTTTGGCTGGAGGAATACAGAGAGAATACTGCATGTCCTAATTTACTGGAACGTGCTGTATTCACTTTTCTTCTTATTTTCTCTACAAAACCATGGGGTGCGTCATATAATGTGGTGCAACTTTTTTTTTCCTCTAAGGGTTAAGATCTTATGCTTTTATGAAAGTTTTTCCATGGTCTGCCCTTAAAAAAGTCATACCCACAAGTGTATCGTCCATCCAACACTATACATCCAAACCATAATAGCTCAGTTAATAAACCACTCCAGTCTCTCGTAACACTCTCGCCCTCAGGCCTTCTTGGGCAATCCCCCTTTCCTGGTATTTCTTAATAATTATAACCTGACCATAATACATGCAGTATTAGTAAGTGGCATTATATTTTTATTAGGCGGAGGGCCGTTGTTCTCACCATTGAACACAAATGTGGGCAGACTTTTACTCAGCATTCGTTTTCAAAATGAATGATTTGTGGAAGGAATTTTAGGTGACATCTCTTCAATAGTTAAAGCTTTTTTATACCAAAAAACATTTTATCAAATAAATGTAATACATGTTTGTCATAAAGTGACAGGCATTCATCATATGTAATGCCAAACATTTTATAAATGATATAGAAAGTGGAGAGAGAAGAGACCAGAAGCAATAGCAGTTGCATCATGCTTTACTTTTAATTGAATTACTAACTGACAAACATTGAAGCTCGATGACAATGATTTAGTTATTACATTGTTTAAAATGGGCTGTCACATTCGTCTGAAGGGACAAATTTCAAATGGCTCCAAACAGGATAAAGCAAATCATTTGCTTGCAGCAATTAGCTGAATAAATGCAAGAGTACCCAGGATAACCCTGGAGGGCTCAGCTCTGACGACTATAACAAGATCTCTTGTAAGGGCAGTCAGGCACAGGGCACAATTAGCATGGAATAACTGGAGTAGTCGCGTGTGATGACATTAAATAGAATATTATTAATTCACAGACCAATTTTACATTTCTGGAACTTTCTTCTGCTTAGAATACCCTGTGTGCTTAATCAATGGTATAAGTATTATTAAAAACTATTATTGCACATTGGAAAGATATAATACAGGTAAATTAAGCGACTTTTGCCCAAGTAACAGAATTTCTTTCCAATATGGTGAATTTGCCCTCTTATGCTAGCCACACACTTTGAAAGTGAGTTGGGACATAAATACAATAAAACATATTCTCCATATGGAGACTCAGAAACAAACTAGGTAAGCGATCCTACGTTTACTGCCCAGTCATGTTGCAACCCATAAAGCCCCCCATAGACAGGCAGACTCCTCCATACAACTTTCATGAGACTTACCAACAACTATGTAGTATAGTGACCTCCCTGATAGAATACATAGTGATTGGAAGGTGTAGAAAGGTTCTCCTATTACATGGTTTTGGTAGAAGAAAAGTTGGTTGTACAGAAGTTGCATGGAGGAGTCTGCCTGTCTATGGGGGGCTTTACAGACACAGTTTGCGTTCTGATATATAGGGCACAGAAAATGGCATCCAAAGCCCAAAATACTTTCAGTATATTCTTTTCACTTCAACATCATTATGTTATTTTGCCCTTGAGCAAAGGAAAGCCCTTAATAAGCTACAAGCCTCTAAAGTTGTAGTTTGCACCAGGATGTGGATTCCGTGTGTAATTGTTCTTCTTGGCTTAGGAGGGACATGTGAGTGAATATGAGGATTGGTAAAGCTAATCCTTTGCCTTAGCAGACCAAAGCTTTTGATTGCTTCAAATGGGGATAAATGGCTGATTAGAATACATATTAATTGGAGGTAAAGGCTTCTAGTATTTAGGCCTAGTGTCTACTGGATGTCATGGATGCGACAGTCTATGTGTCTATGACGCCCAGACTCAGTTTGCCCTTGTTTAGAATGTATTAATAATGCTTTCCCTTTAAACCTATGGCATAAAGATACAATACGATGCTTTGTCCATTGGTTTTCAATAAATGTGTCATGCCCGCAACGCATCATGTCCATAAAAATAAATAACATACTTGGGCTGGTTGGTTTTTTAACACCTTATTGGCTATACACCTTGTACTCAAACCAAGAATATATTGTGGCATAGCTCCCCAGTGATTTGACTTGAGTGACAACTCTCAATTACTTATTTCCAGTACAGGAAGTGTGAGGACTTCCCCATAACATACAGTAGTGGTTCCCAAACTGGGGGGCGCAAAAGTATTCCAGGGGGGGGGGGGGCTCAGGCTCTCATTCTGAACCTATGTTTGAATGGGTAGTGGGGGTTCGATAATGTTCCCTAAATAGAAAAGTTTGGGAACCACAGACATACTGGAAGATTTTTCTGCACTTATTCATCAGCTTCATATTTAATGGATCAAACAGAAGCAAACAGTAAAGGTTAAAAGCTTACATCCAAACTAAGCAATCAACGGAACTGGAAATATGTCAAGAAATCAAAGTACGAAATAAATAAAAAATTGTTAATTTAAAAGATATGCATCATATTGACACCTAACCCAATAAACATGGTTATAGCAGCGAATAGCATGGTCATGGCCTTATCTTGTTCCCCCCCCCCCCCCCCCCCCCCCCCCCCCCCCCCACTAATCAGAGGCCGTGTTGGGCTCTGGTTAAAGCGCACCTAAACCCACCAGACAAACTTTTCCCCCTGGCTAGCCAACCCCTCACTATTGGGGCAATATGTTAATAAAAAAAAATTGTTACCTGTGTGGAGATATCTGTATAGTTATCCCCTCACCCCTCCTCCTCTGTGTGAGCATCTCCTCAGTGCCGCGGCGGGCAGCCGACATCTCTAGGAGCTATTCACGTTGATTTATTTATTTTTCTTACTTTTGTTTTGTGTCCATTGACACACATTGTATCTGGCGCCCCCGGTGGCCGCCGGCGATATTGCAGCCTCAACTTATGCAAGTCTGGAATCAAACACTGAATCTAAAATGGCGGCTTCCACAGTCATCAGCATGATTGCTTAATGATTATTTTTTGGTTTTTGAGCACATTTGGGCTATTGGGACAGTTTAAAGGAAAGTAAAAAAGTAAGAACATTACCAATGGCCGTTCTGTATCCTTGTTATTGTTATAAAAATTTTGTCAAAAAAGTTTTCAATAAAGTATGATATACACAAAAAAAAGTAATAACATTTTTTGGTGCTTTTTTATTTTTGAGTTTAGGTGCGCTTTAAGGCCATACAGCAAAATGCTGTACAGTCTACAAAGAGATCCATCATTTTTACTCTTTAAGACGCACCCCAGCATAAGTACCAAGGTTTTGAGGAGAAAAACAAGGGAACAATATTCTGAACTAAAACATTTAATAAAATATACAGAATAGTGTGTCCTTTTTTGACAGCATGTAAGTTTAGAACCTTAGTGAATGATGCAATATCATACTATATAATATATCTTCAAGCCCAAACATAAGATTTTCATGCCACCCATTAAGTTAACTATAGGGACTTGCTTCCCCTGAACAGATAGTATCTTGAGGGCAGTGCACTCTGGCTGATAGCTACAAGTCTCTTTTTCATCCCAACATGCAGACACATTCATACATATAACACACACAGAAAGACACATAGACAGGCACATTTATACAACACACATATATAGACACATAAACACATATATATATAATCTAGTAACCCACTAGCTAAATGAAGCAATCTTTAGTTAGAACTTGTCAAAAATGTATTGTAATTTTTTGTAAACTAAACTAAAATGTTAGATAGTTTTCATGAGATTCAACTGATTATACAATCTTGTTCGTATCTATCTAATAAAATATACACATCTTTTACTACATGGTACATGGTATTGTGTTGGATAGTAATAATGGCTAATTTCCCTGTTAGCTGATGTCTTTTGGTGGTTTATTGGCAGACATGATCTTGGATCACCAGGATTCTGCTGGTGAGTTAGGGGATAATATCCGGGTCAAGGTGAAGGAAGCTCTGCTGAAGAAACATCACCATCAAATAGAGAAGAAACGCAACAATCTTATTCCAATGGTGCGCTCTTTTGCAGAGGTTGGAAAAAAGCAGTCAGAGCCCCATTTACTAGACAAAAATAGTAAGTATGAATAAGTATAAATGGCACTATAAATATATACCGGTAGTAAAAAAATACCAATGTGAAGCTATTTAAATCTGTTTTATTCAAATTTCATTTGTCCAATAAAGAATCTCTTTGATAAGTTTAATCTTTTTGCAATATGTTATCTACACAACTTTTTAGCCTTTTTGTTTTTTGCACTGCCTCCCCAAACCTTAAGCCAACCATACACCTTTAAGGCACCCACACATGTACCAAGTGGGGGCCAACAGATAAGCAATGGAGTGCAGCGTGATGACATCATCACGCTGCACTCCTTCACTCACAGCATTGGCGGGCACCCTTTTGTGACCCTTTCAGTCCCCATAGAAACTAACAGCATAGGCCAGAGATTACGGACATTTCTGTTCTCTGGCCGACCAAGCTTTGGGACGCCAGGGATCTCTCGCACTATGAGGACACCCTCGATCGGCGGGTGATTTTGCCGACGGCCGCGAGCGTACACGCACATCGCCGGCAAAAACAGCTGCTGCTCGTTGCGTGTGTGGGGGCCTTTAGGTCACTCCATACAATTTCTATTAGCTCTACCAACAACTATGAAGTATAGAGGCCTCTCTGAATGCATAGTGATTGGAAGGTTTAAAAGGTTCAAAATTATATGGTTTTGGAACAAAATTTGATTGTACAGAAATTGTACAGAAATTGTATGGTAAGGTGTATAAGAACCTTTAATGTATCTGGGTAAACATTTATGGTAACTTCACAGATCACTATTATAAAACATGGGCTTACCAATGACTAAATAAGAAATTATCAAGAAGTAGCAGGATAGGTTTCACATCCCCAGAATAAATGAAGCCAAAAATAAAAGATCCTTGTCATTAGGGCATAGGTGCAGCTTTCTCTCCTGCACAGAATCCTTCACAACTGTAAGCAGCACTGCAGTGCCACCAACAAATCTCACCCAATCAATCATTAAAAATATTTTGAGACTCAATAATAGGTACAATGCCTCCAACTCAGTAGATGTACCACTATAAGACTATAGATTTGGAATTGCCTTTGCAAAGAGTAGATTTCCTAAAGTGGACCTATCACCTGCTTTGATACTTGCTGTGATCGGCGCAAAGATTGCTGATAATAGGGCAGAATGCAGCCAAAAACAAAAAAAAAACGTACCTGTATTGAGTAAAATGTCTCTTGTAGCTCCTGAAAGTTCTCACATGTACAGTATCAACAGTTTTATTTATATCTGAGAAAGGGTTCTCACATGTACAGTATCAAGATTTTCAATGTCACTAGTTCACAAGACCTCCTTTTCTGGGAAACTTCCCCTTTTCCCATATTTTTATGTGCTTAACAAAAACTGGTAGAGGTGCAAGAAAAAGAATGTGAACCCTTTCTGGTTACGTGGTTAATTGGTCATTAAATGTGCTCTGATCTTCATCATCACACAAATAGAAAAGCGCAGTCTGCTTAAATAATACTACACACACATTATATGTTTTCTTGTGTTTATTGAACAGAATATGTAAAGAATCACAGTGCATGGTGGAAAAAGTATGTGAACCTTTGGACTGGTTGGCCCAACCTTTGGCAGCAATAACCTCAACAAAACATTTCTTGTAGTTGCAGATCAGACCTGCACAACGATCTGTAGCAATATTCTTGGGATGTCTGGTTTGAATCACTTTTTTTCCTGTTATACCACAGCATTTCAATCGGGTTGAGGTCAGGACTCTCCAGAAGGCATATCTTGTTCTGTTGAAGCCATTCTTTTGTTGAATGACTTGTATGCTGTGGATGAAGATCAGAGCAATTTTTTTGACCAATTCATACAAAACTCCACGTAACCCCAATGGGTTCACATACTTTTGATTGCAACTGTAGTATATTTGTAGTACATTCCTAAAAACTATTTGGTGTTCAAGATTAAGTATTGGTAGTTTATAAGATTGTTAAAAATAGAACAGCATGTAACCTGATAATACATTAAAACAAATTGGTTTCCCAAGCAATATTCTTCATGTTAGACATTAACACTAACATGATAAAAATACAACAATATACAAAAACAGCAATCCAACTGAATGATTTTTTTTTACAGGTCTGTCTGTTTCTCCACAACCTACTCCCTCTACATTAGACGTAAAAAATGGAGGAGGCCACGACAACAGCAGTGCTGTTGATCTTAGTAAGGTAAGCAATATCTTCCATGGATTTTGTAGACAAGTGTAGAAGTGTAGATGGTGTAAACACTTGCAGATATACTTCTGTCCTTCTGATAAAGAGAAGCATTAGGAAATAGAGTATTCCCTGGGTATGCATGAGTGCAGTGGAGTGTGGAGGGTAAAGGTGGAGTGTGAGGGCCACGTGGGTCAGTATATCTTGCATTGCTAACCAGAAATTGTAAACTGTACTACACAAGAAAATGTATTATCATTGCTTTTCTAGGTGGATCTTCACTTCATGAAAAAAATTCCTACTGGAGCAGAAGCATCTAATGTCCTTGTTGGAGAATTGGATTTTCTAGAAAGACCGATTGTAGCATTTGTACGCCTGTCTCCAGCAGTTCTCCTCACTGGACTAACAGAAGTCCCAATACCAACTAGGTGAGATGAACTGATTACTATCTGCAAAAGTACTGCTCACAGACTGTGAGAAATATTTGCTAATGACTATTGCAGCTACTGGGTGATGTGCTCCCCCTGTAAGCACACAATGACTAGTAGGAGGAACACAAAACATCCGTTTTTTTTTCCAGTCCAGCTTCCCTGTCAAATGTGCTCCCCCTGTAAGCACACAATATCGACACATTCAAAGCCCTGACTTGGAGCCTCATCATTTAAACATTTGGCATGTTTTTAGTCAAAGAACATCCCTACAATCCTACCAAATTGGGGGTCTCTAGCGTCCTTGGTTCCGGTGAATTGGGCATGGAGGAAAGGCCTTGACTTAAATGTGGGCCAAGATTGAAGAAGCAAATCGCCACAAGGTCTGCCTCTGGGCATAGTCCCCATTTAAGCCTATGGGTGCAGTAGGCGAGTTTGACTGGGCAATATTCTGACCTCTTTGGGGCTAGAAATGCTAATTGGCCAAATTTGGGGTCCCAAAAGTGCAGACTTTTTGTGCTGGATGTAGCCCAGGTCTAGGGCTACAGAACCAGTGGCCCATAATCTGGTACTTTGAGTACTTCGTTACCAATGCATTTCTATGGGAAAATGGGCCCACTTAAGCTTAGGTACTTAGAAAGGCTTTGACGAATATGGTAAAAGGTTCAAGGTGCTGACTTGGCTTCCTCATTCTTAATTCCATCAGGCATCTTTAAGAAGTCAATGGAGGCCCTGCCTATCAATTTACATGACCTGGAGTATGTATTGCCAACGTCTTAGTACTAGATACCACATGACACCTTAAGACGTGTAGTTCATTCAGTGTCTTGATGTGCTAACAGTTCTTTAAAAAACTTAAAAATCCAAAAACTAAAAATAAGTATTATTAAGTCATACTGCAAAAATGTAATTATTTTATTTAAATTTCTTGTCAAAGTACAAAACATAAAAGACAGTTTTCCACCGTTTTATTATTAATATATTATTTTATACTCTGTTCTTTCCTCTGTCTTCCTGTGCAAGTGTTGCCCCAAAAAATTGCTTAACAACCTTCCACAGGCAACAGTTTTGCATAGGGCCCCCCAAATGCTAGAAATGCTCATACTAGTACTACATGCCCCAGACCACTTTTGTAATTTATTTGCTACACAGTGATTCGGGGATGCTCTTACACTGTTACCTACATCCAGTCTCCGCAATACAGGAAGTGCCTGGTGCACATATAAAGGCTGCTTTATAAGCAAGAATGAATGCAATAAGTGCAAAGAACCCCTTAAAGGTAATGCAAGTATCTGTTCTCCTTTCTTGTACGCTTCCTTTTAGTAAAACAGGCTCATGGACTTGTTATGTAGATCTATTACTGTCGCTAAAATCAGCAGCGTTTCAGGTAATTGCAACAATTTTAAATCAGCTTCAGTGCAATTGTCAGGCAAATGGTATTTATATGGCCGGCATTAGTCTCATTTCATATCCTGAATTTCAAACAATAGAAATGGTAGAAAAGAATTTTTGTTCTATATCAGAATAAATGCACTCAGCAATCAGCTCAAATGACTAGAAACCAATGTTCATTCAGCTTCAGACTTAAATAAGTATTGTATGATAAACACTTATATAGAAATAGCACAATTATCTTTATTCTAGATTAGTTTGAATATTGAGGTAGCTAGTCCTTTCGGACAGAATATGTATCAGCCACAATCTTTGCTATAACTGCCAGGTTCTAATACCATGCCTAGTGTATTCCCTCAAGTCATATTTTTTTACTACCTTATACTAATCAGCCAAATTGCACAATTGTTTGTTCACATACGGGTTTATTTTCTAAATGTGAAGACAATAAGGGAAGAATTGCAGTCTTTATCTTTACACAAACTACTATATCTGACCCTTTTTATGGGGATCGGAAAATACAACATGACCGAACATGGATTAGCCATAACAATAAAACTATCTGTTCTGGCTCATTTATACAGGTGTTTGCTAGGTCTGGTCTTTTAACAGACTAGGAAACGAACCCACAGGTTGATAATTAAAGTCAATGAGGTTGTTTAACCTCCTTGGCGTTACGCATGCGGTGCGCTTTGTTAAAAAGTGCGCCACAGACGATCACAGTGTGTAGCCCCCTTAGAGGTGCCCAGCACGATTCCGGAATTGTACTGGAAAAAAGCGATGCCCCTCCATTTACATAGAGGTCTATGGAGCCGCCTACCCCCGCACCTTTCTCGTCACCGGTGATGTGATCGGGGGCATACCCGGAAGAGAATGGCTGGGATGGTCAACAGGTCTGTTGGATTCATAAATTACAACAATAAAATACTTAAAAAATCTTGGGCATTCCCAGGTCGGCTTGATAGGTCCATATACATATGATATGCTTTTGCAATCACCATCAGTTAATAAATAAATGTGTAATAACTATACATAAATAAATAGATCAATAAATGGGTCAGTTGGAAACACTTAAAATGTTTAAGGCTATGTTTCCACTTAGGCGATAAATCGCCTAAGTGGGAACATAGCTCCCATGCTCCCCCGTGTCTTGACTGTCAGCGGTTGGCACCCGTGATTATTTTCCTCTGATCGTGCCCATAGACATGAATAGAAGCAGTTTTCGATCGTGTGTGGATCATTCATTCTCTATGGAGACGATTTTTTTTGTAATGGTGGCGTTTTTTTTTTTACCGCTGGTTAAAATTGTCTGGTCAATCACATGGCGATCGCCCGCCGGCATTCTGCACTCAGGTTATGTTGCCACTTAGGCGATTAATCATGGCAACATTATCACTTTATAATGAATATGCATATTGAGAATCTCATGAATTGGAGACACCTGAAATGCGCTTTAGATACCGTATTTTTTGAACTATAAGACGCACTGGACCATAAGACGCTCACAGATTTTAGGGCAGGAAATCCAGAAAAAAAGATTTATTACGTTTTCACATCAATTGGGTTAATGCAATGAATTCAATGAAAGCAATATTCAATTCAGCCAGCAGGGGTCACTAGCAGCAGTACACTCTCAAGCTCAGCTCTTCACACTGAACACTCGGGAGGAGGAGGAGGGAGATGGCAGTCCATCTCTCCCTCTCTCTTCATTACCAAGCAAAGCTCTGCTGACAGGCAATTTTACAGTACAGCTGAGAGAGCCGACACCAGCCGGCATCTCTCAACTGACAGTTCCTCCAGCTCCCCCGGCTAATCTCCGTGCCGGGGGAGTAGGCGGGCAGCCAAGATGCGACCACCAGCGGCCGAGTGGCCGCGGGGGTCGCACATTCGGACCATAAGACGCAGGCACTTTTTGCCCCCAATTTTGGGGGTGAAAAAGTGCGTCTTATGGTCTGAAAAATACAGTAATCAAATAAGATAAAATATAACTTACTGTACTTTTCCTTGATAACTTTTAATATCAGATATCTTTGTAAGTACAGAGATGAGTATGAAACATGATTATATTATATTAAAACCAGAGAAACCATGATATCAGTATAATAAACTGGAATAGCATCTAGTATTGGTATATAAAGTGTTTAAATACACAAAAAAAATCATCAAATCCAGTACAATACAGTGTAAAATTACAGATGCAGAATTAAGTTTTCTAAGTACAATATATTCCATAAAAGAATTGAACATCCTCCTAAATACTTAAAAAATATGTGGAGTACATTTAGAACATACCCGTCCATTTAATAGACATGATTTTTATTACAACCTTATAACCAGGATCTGATTTTGTGATCATGTTTCAGGTTCTTATTTATCTTGTTGGGACCAGTAGGAAAAGCACAGCAATACCATGAGATTGGCAGATCCATGGCTACAATAATGACTGATGAGGTATGTTTTTTTTGGTTCCTGTGGACGAATGAAAAAAAAATATAATAACTACCAATCAGATGGTGAAAAGTACAACACATTTAAGTCATTTACATATTCCTGGGTGTAATCTAGATAAATAGTTTAGAACTGTATTTACTATCCAACCATTCTGCATTCTGTGTGTGATTTATTTTCTAATAATACAATATGTTTATAGATTTTTCATGATGTTGCTTACAAAGCAAAAGACAGAGGAGACTTACTTGCTGGAATTGATGAGTTTTTGGATCAAGTGACTGTTCTTCCACCTGGAGAATGGGATCCATCAATCAGAATTGAGCCACCAAAGAATGTTCCTTCTCAGGTTAGTAACGTTAATAATGTGTGCTTTTTATAAACAGTGGAATTTCGGTTTGTGAGACCACTTCAAATGACTGCAGGTTCTGTTTAATACCATGTTTTTTGCACTCTAAAGGTACCCATACACGATTTTTCGCGGCCCGATGTGATATTGGATTTGCTTTAGTGCTATTTTTAAAAGACAGATCGGCTGGTTTGATCTGGAATCTTTTAAAAGTCTCTTTTAAATGTGGCCGACCGACCAAAAATTACGGGCATCATCATTTGGCACCCGACCGAATTTTCGGTCGATTTTTCTAAAAACTGTATCGGTCAGACTACATTTGCATGTAACGAATCCTGAACGATCGACCGACCGGATTGGTCGGGAGGGCTAAAATCGCACGAAAAATTGCAATGTGTATGGGTACCTTTAGACACACTTTTTTTTATCATTAAAATCAATGGGAAAGTGCCCCTGTGTCTTATGGTTCAAATATGTAAAAAATACTTGTTGTGGCAAAGACTCATATCTCCTCCCATATGTAAATAGACGTTCATGGGTAAATTGTTCAGTGCTAGATTGTAAAATGTATCTCTTCATTCTGAGAATGGGTGCTGCTAGTGTATAGACACATGCTGAAGTTTAAGATTTTAGTTTAAGTTTAAGACCTCCCTCAACATTGGTCTTTTGGCTGGAGGAATATAGGATGAATACTGCATGGTCCAGTCCTGCCTACTTTGCTGGAACATTCTGTATATTCACTTCATATCTGAATGGCTGTGTTTCAGTTTTTTTCCCTAATTTATTCTCCAAAACTTTGGGCGCATCTTATGGTCCAAAAATTACAGTACCTTTATATGGATTTTTTTGTCATCCCAAAAGGCCCCAGAAGTGAAACCCTGGCTTTTCCACCATTTTAGCTGGCACAATTGGACCATCTGCCAGCCTTATGGTTGAAAAGGTTGGGCTCCCACCTTGCCAAAAAGCAGTTACTCTACTAACTAAATTATTGAACATCTCTTGGTCATCTCGGCTTCAGGCATCCATTTCTCAGATTTACAAGCCTTCCACCTGGTCTCTTGTTGTCATTCTTCCTTAGTTCTAGCAGTTGTACATTTCTGCCTCTTTCGATCCCTGCTTTGATCCTTCAGTTTTTGCTGCATACATTGTGATGTTTTGCTGTGTTGCCCGCCCTTCAGTTAGAAAAGTTTTTTTAGGTTCAGGACTTCTTATGTTCCCCAATAAATAGAATAGAAAATATAAAAGGCTAACTAATTTTAGGAAAACAGATTGTGCCAACTTGCTGTAAAGCTAATCCATGCTGGAAGTATGAGGGAAATATCCAATGCTGTCCTACAGTGTTTGTTTACCATTGTAAAATATCATATATTTAGACGTTATGGTGGATGATCTCTGCTCTTGCTTCACTCATTTACAGTACTGCTTTTTCTAACTGGGATAACATATGATTCTTTTTTTTTTTCAATAATAAACTGGAATCATTATGAATCTCCATCTTGCAGGAGAAAAGAAAGATGCCTGGAGTTCCCAATGGGAATGTTTGTCATGTTGATCCTGAACCAGAGCCAGAAGAGAGTGGGCCAGAATTGCAGCGCACAGGACGGTAAGTGAATGTTTGTCGGAGGAATT
This sequence comes from Ptychadena robeensis, assembly GCA_036250615.1. NCBI lineage: Eukaryota > Metazoa > Chordata > Amphibia > Anura > Ptychadenidae > Ptychadena > Ptychadena robeensis. The sequence goes on along the minus strand of CM070033.1, from coordinate 38,049,686 downwards.
CTGTAGTATAGAAGGTAGAGATACTGCAGACTGGGGAGGAGAAAGTCTCAGACCAAATCTGCTCACATTACAACGCTTTATACCAGATATTTATAGTCATTATAATAATAGTATCAATCCACCCAACTAGGCTACTAAATGATTGCAGCTAGAACGTAGTTCTTAACAATATAGTTTTAAGGTTGTTTATTTGTGTACACTAAACTAAAGAGCAAGAATAATATTATAGCTGATATTATTACTGTATCTTTACCATATTTTACACCATAAGACACACTATGCCCCCCCCCCCCCCCCCCCCCCCCCCCGCAAGCGACTGTTTCATCTACACTGTATGTGAATTGGGCTCATCTAATCTAGCTAATCAGCTCACATACAGAAGTTCTGCCGTCGGTGCTGGAAATGGGGAAGCTGTCAGAGGCAACTTTCCTGAATCCTTTTTTACCACTCTGCCAATCGGTGCATGGAGCTCCGGCCAGCCATTTTTCTGCCATCAGACGCTTCACTGAATAGGGTTCGTCCTATACAACAGAGCGTCTTATGGTCAGAAAAATGGTCTGAATATGGTAGATATGAACATAGTGAACACAAAAATGTTCACAAAGAAAGAAGAAAGGTAAGTCTGGAGCGTGTACAAGTCATATGGGGTAGATGCAAAGAAGTGTCACAATGCTCAAATATATTATACAGAAAGACACAAACACTACCCATTAAGGTTTTTTTTTTGAGTGATGTGGCCTCCGAGGATTTTGGCGACAATAAGGAGTGGGAAACTATGTTACCCCTTAATGGGTTTGTGTTTTTCTGTATAAAGTGAAGTGAAGTGACAAAGCTAATGGAAAGGTGCTGCACCCAATTAGAGGACTAGGCACACATTTAAGGAAACTGTACTCTCATCATAAGTGAACACATAGCCATTGTTTCCACTTCTATATTTGGGGGGGTAGTTTGAGCCTCTATCTGCTGTAAATCCTGGATTAGCTTTAACTCATGGATATAGTAAGCTAGCAGCCCCAATACCTAAAGGTCTCCATAAACCTTACCATCTTACCATACAATTTCTGTACAATCAACTTTTGTTCTACCAAACCCATGTAATATGAGGACCTTTCTAAACCTTCTAATCACTATGTATTCTATCAGGGAGGACCCGGCACTACAAAGTTGTTGGTAGATCTAAAGGAAATTGTATGGAGTGGTTTTAAAGTGTATTGGGGGCTTAACACATTGTTGAGAGAAAGTGAATTAGAAACATTAGTCATGTAAAAGACTGTATATTGTCAGTTAATTAAAAATAGTCACTTATATTGCTCTTGCTCTATTATTTATTTCAGGCTATTTGGTGGTCTGGTGGTAGATATCAAGAGGAAAGCTCCTTGGTACTGGAGTGACTACAGGGATGCGCTTAGCTTGCAGTGTGTGGCTTCTTTCCTCTTCCTGTACTGTGCTTGCATGTCTCCGGTCATCACATTTGGTGGTTTGCTTGGAGAAGCTACGGAAGGTCGAATAGTAAGAAACTTACCTGTGCCTAACACTGCATACTACCACTCTCACTTTCTCCTAAAGTCACAAGATTGGCTAACAAATCTTGCTTCATTAAACCAGCTGTTTTAATTGCCATCTTTTTATTTCTAATCAGGATAATCCTTATCTCTGGCTTTATATAAGCACCAAGCGTGTCTGCAGTCGCCTGGATAATGACCAATTAATGGGTTTAAGGCTCAGCTTTTCCACTGGCATTCAGCAGGCTTTGATACAAAGTATTTGATTACAGCCAAACCCAAATATACATAATAAGCCTGCAAAAAAAGCTTGCAAACTGGCAATCAATCATTTTAAGTGGTTTGGGTGGCAAAATCTTAATTTAATGGCATAACTCCATGGAAGAACACATGGAGCCAGTACTATTTTTGAAAAGGACACATTATATCAGGCCTCCTTTAAAAAAATGTTCATGTCATGTGGAAATACACAATGTACTATGTTGTGCGGTGTTATGTGCACACTAACCCAATGTTTGTACCCTTACAGAGTGCAATAGAATCCCTGTTTGGTGCTTCCATGACAGGAATTGCCTACTCCCTGTTTGCTGGACAACCGCTGACTATCCTGGGCAGTACAGGACCCGTGCTGGTGTTTGAGAAAATTCTCTTCAAGTTCTGCAAGTAAAAAAAAAACACGTTCATTACTAATCATTCTTAAAAAAATAAACTCCCATTGTTTTTATACTGAGCATGCCAACAAATGTGGTAAAGCTTTAGCTCGTGCTCTGCGGGCCCAAAGGATGCAGATATACATACCTAGCTTTACCACCCCTGAGGACTCCCTCCCCCTTCACACCTCAGAAATAACTGAACCCTTTCAGAACTACTTTGGCGCCCTCTACTAACTATATTGTCATCCAAAACGTATTTCTAACCTGCATAGTTCAATAACTCAGATATGAACATATACATACCCCCTGACATAGCCTCAATCTAATTTCCAAACGTAACCTTAATAGACTATATCGCCTGTTCAATCATTTTTGGGAAAATTTTACCATGACAGTTTATGCTGCGATTAGCCATGTTATTTGTGTTTTTGTCGATTGTGTTGATATTCTCATGCACACGCCACATATTTTTAGTGCCAAAAAAGTATAAGAACAGTGAGAAGTGTGATTTTGCTACCCTTGTATATCTCCAGAGGTGCACATAACTTTTTAGTGAGCTCCTCCGATGAGTACCAGGAGATGGTGTTTGGTACTCACCCCATATGTAGCGTGGTTTTAATAAGTGCCGTATTCCTCACTGTCCTCTGCGTCAGCTTCCTGCATGGTAAATTCTGCTGCAGGTGGTCCTCCCTGTTCCTGATTGAGCCTCCGATTAGCTGTCTCGATCCACAGGTCACCAGCTGGCTTTGGCTGAAATGTAACTCTCACAATACAACACACCGTTTAAACCCCCAGATTGCATACCTCAAGGAAACCCTGACATTTTCTGGGTTAGTAACCAACCCCTGAGACTACCTGCAGTCCAGATGTCAACCTTTCATAGTCATATGCCAACTGTCAAACAGTGCTTTTCTCTTGTGTGATTTTACCCTTATATATGTGATATCTGATTTTGAACCCCCAGATCTCCAACACCCTTGAAAGTCCAATGTTTTTTTTTTAGTACTTTACTACTGAATGCACATACCTTCCCAATATCACACCCCTATCTGCAAAGTTAACTAGTTGCTAAAGCGAAGTTCTTTGTACAGCTATTTCATGTGTTCAAGCTTGAATCTCAATTGGAAAAAACATCCACCTGCAATACCATGGGCCACAAGATGCCCACAGTGAACAATTGCCGTCAATGTTCCAGCTTCTTTCTGACATATCAGGGAAGATTGGGAGGGGTTGGGGGACTCTGAGTGCTGTAGATCTCTTCCCTTTCTGGCTGGCAGAGATTCTCACTCCGTGACTCCTTGGCTGTCCCTGCCCCTGATAGCAGCTATCACATTTGTGTAATAACAACTTCCTAGTTGTTATTACACAAATGTGTGTAGTAGCACTACTGCAGCTATGTATAGCTAGTTTTTATTATGCATGCGTACCACTTATGTGCAGCCCTGCATCTCTATGCCTTCTCTGACTTTAAACCCCTAGAGGTCCGACACCCTTAGACGTCTAGTATTTTTTAAGGACTAGTAATTTACCGTTTAGAATACTAACCCTCCAAATTTCACACCCCTAGCTGCATTCTTTCATAGTTATAATATTGTTTCCCCCGCAGTTATTCAATGGACATAAACTGTAGACTCCATAAAAACTGGAACTATTTATTATGGTATTCTAAACAGGTTATCTGATACTGTATGTATGATACAGTCAAGCTGTTTATACAGTTGCTTGATGTGTTTAAACCAGCTTGGGGAAATTGGGGGTAAAAATCCCACTGCAACTCCATCTTTTGCCACAAGATGCCCTCAGTGCACCCTTATGATCAATGTGTATCACAATTTTGGCTTTCACTGCAAGCTCTAGCTTTGTGACATACAGCTTTGCTGAACTACATCACGCTTACTGCTTTAGGGGGCCAGAATAAATGCCTTGGAGTGCTATATATGGCCCACATATATATTGAGGACCTATGCTCTATACCCCAGATGCCCAACATGCGGCCCATTGGGCGTTCTTCGGCGGCCCTATTCAGTCCTCCACTTTGAATCAAAGGTTATATGCCCCATAGATATCATCAAAGGCTTTGATGAAATATATGACACAAAATGTGCATTACCATACCACAGGGTGCTTGAAGTATCATTTAAAACAGGTTTTGTTATTTAGAAAATGGAACGCCAAGGAACGCCCAAAGGGCCGCAGGTTGGGCACCTAGGCTCTATACTATGCTAAAAATGCTTAAAACCCAACCTTAGTGTATAAGAATTAAATTAAGTTTTTCTATTTGTAATAAAGGATAGCATCTGAGGCTTTGTAAGCTTGAGCAATGTGTCAAAGTATAAAGGGGTCTATTTCATGGCTCAAGAATATCTAAAAACATTAAGAATCTTTCTTGCTAAGGTCTTGCTATTTAGATGTTATTTTTTTTTTTGATTGATCAGATTTAGCTCCAGACATTATACATTGTTAAACTTCCAAAGACCAGAATAAAAAGTAGAACTGTAAAAATAAAATGCTACGAAATGGAAATGGTGCACATTTTAGGATACTAGCAGCCTTAAGGCAAAGTAACAGGAGCTGATAATGTGCAAAGTATTATGTAGGAAAACACTGTCACATTTTATATTTAAAAATCCTTCAGCGTGTTTAGTCACAGTCTCTCCCGTTGTCTGCCTAGTGGAAGGAATATGCCATCTGCATCAGCAGAAGGACGCATTTAAATGACCCTGTCATCACAGGGTCAGTTGTACATAAAACATACATGACAAAAAAAATAAGTGAATATATTTAGTGTCAGTAAACCCAAAATGTATTTGGCTATTACAGGCTTCTTTAAATGAAAACCCCTTTCTGAAAAGAGAAATTTCCGGCTGATGCTGAGAGTTACTTGGTTTCCCTCATGCCTGCTGACCACGTTCTGCATAGGCTGATTTTCACTCAAAGATGCCACCGGCCTGAGCATGCTCAAATCTGCCTCACATATCCCAAATGTTGTTTGTCACGTGACTGTAAATGCACCAGTCCTGAAAACAGCCTTGCAGTTATAGAAGAAGGATATAAGTCACATGACCAGCATAAAAATATTACTCAGATTACAGTGATTTAGGGATTACTTATGTTGTGCTTCAATTTGCAAGAGAGAGGTTGATGGATGTACAAATTTGTTGATATGATGCTGCTTAACTTTTGTACTTAATTCCAGTACTGTATGTTTTACCTTATAAAACACAATTTTTCCCCCAAAAAATAGTGGGGCAAGTGCTTGCATTTTATATGGTGAATGCGCGCCATTATTTGCACTCTGAGCTTGGCTGTGGAGGCAGGGAAGCGATCAAAAGGAATATCCTACCCTACTATTGGCCGATGGCTGGTAGCTCTGTGCTTTCAGCTGCCCGCCAAGCGGGGCAGGAATCCACCTGGTCGGCAGGCTCAGATAGACGCTCAGTTAGGACAGCACTGACAAGGTGGGTCTTGTCAGCTCAGCCTGGAGCTTTGTATGTCAGCTTGAGCTCACAGCTGATTGCTTCCCTACCTCCTTTAGTTCATGCATTGCCAAAGAACACATGGAGCTCCTTCTGGCAGAGTCTGTTTTTTAAAGATATTTTTGCCCCAAATAAGACCCTTCGGTTGATGGTGCTTCTTATCACCCGGAGTATTTTATAGGCAAAGAAATACAGTACTTTACACATCTAGGTGTATAATGTCTGCTTCATTTGCTTGCTATAAGTTCACCCACTGGCAAATATCAGCTTGGGTCAAGAACCACAGTGTCTGTAGGTAATAGTACACCCACCAAACAGTGACATTTCAAGAAATGGGCAGAGAGGTAAGTAATTCGATGTTTCCTTTGGCAGATATGTTTTTTATACAGGAACCATGTGCTGCCAGGTTCACATTAAATTGACCTTCCCTCTAGAACACTTGTATTGGAATGGCTAACACAGTGTATCCTATAACGCATACAATATGTATTGGGCATTCACTAGCACATAACGTATGTATTGGCGGCACCACAACGCGGTATGAAAGAGCCCTTACTCATGTACACCAGTAATTTGTAATGATGCATGTTGCTGCATTAACTGTAGAGCTGGTTTCTCACCGCCCTTGACTTGTGTTGGCAGTACTCCAATATAAGCTCACTGATGAAAAATGTCTGTTGTACTTCTGTGCTTGAGCTCCACTAATTGTAGGAGAATGGCAATAGTTTGTACCTTAGTTTTGCTTAATTTTAATAGTTTGCAATACCCCTCTAATCACACAAATGTTATGATGTTAGAGATTGTATTATTATTTCTTCATTTTTGTCTTTTTTTGATTTTCAACAGAGACCACGACCTGTCATATCTATCATTGAGAGCCTGTATTGGTCTTTGGACAGCTTTTCTCTGCCTGGTTCTGGTGGCCACAGATGCCAGCTCATTGGTTTGTTACATCACACGTTTCACAGAGGAAGCCTTTGCCTCACTGATCTGCATCATTTTTATTTATGAAGCCATAGAAAAGCTGATTCACTTGGGGGAAACATATCCTGTTCACATGCACAGCCAGCTGGACAAGCTCACTCTATATTAGTAGGTGGCTCACCCCTTTTAACTATACATAATGTCTAGTTCATGTGCATCCTGAGGTCAATATTACTCTAGCAATATGAACTTTTTTATCTTGTGCATCATGCTGTCAATAAGGAAAAATATTTTAATAACATGTGGACTACCATCATGAATGCTGCTAGACTCATTTACTCCTCTAACCGCTCCTCATCTGCTGCTCCTTTCCTGCAAATCTCTACACTGGCTTCCAATTGTCCAGAGAATTAAAGTCAAGGTTCTGTACCTTGCTTTTAAATCACTGCACACCTCCTGTCCCACTTACATTTCCAACCTGGCACATAAATACCTAACCGTCTGTAGACAAACACATCGCTCTCGTGAAGTGTCGCCGGGGCTATAAGTCATCAGGGCCAGGAAGTGAGGGAGAGCTGCGGGGGATCTTCTTTAATTGCTCATTACAGGTACGTTTTTTTCTTTAAATGCATTCCTCCCTATTATCGGCACTTCTAGTGCCATTCATGAAATCCTCATTCTCTGGTCGTAGGTCTGCTTTAACAGAGTAAAGGTGATGTAACATTTAAAGAGTTTATCATATTAGATCCATCTGTGCAACCGCCCAGTCAGATTTAACATTTTACAGTTGGTTTTATAGAGTGATAAGTAAAAAAAGCGAGCAGGTCCATTTTTGTCAAACAGGTATGGTTCTCATGGAAGATTTGGTGATTATAAATGCAGAATATGGCCATGCATAACTTCAAAACTTATTTAAAGCGGACCTACCACCTCATAGGTCACTTGCTGCAGTTGATAATAAGGGGAATCTGCAATCTAAAATAAAAAACCTTTTCTGACAACAGGAGGGCCGATTTTTCTAAAATCATCCCTCCCACTGTGGGACATTCTGCCATGACGCAACGTCATACAGTCGCAACGGAGCTTTGGACATCTATAATATATGTAATTTTTGCTTGCCCAGAGCACTGATTGGCCTAAGACCATCCCTGCTTGTGGGGTGGTCGTCTCTATGGGCATTTCACCAGTACTAAAGATGCTAGTGCCAGGAATGAAAAGGTGAGCAAGGAAAGAATGCTTTTTTTGGGGGGTGGGGTAGCAGTTTTCCAGGATCTAAACTGCTGACAGGTAAGTATTATGTCTATTTAATGTTTGTGTTTTTTTTATTTTGAGTTTAAAACCGCTTTAACAATAATAATTGGTTTCCATAAAAGTTGCTCTCAGACAGTTATTAACATATGACTAGATTGTGAGCTCCTGAGAGAAAGGTAATGATATGACTGCAATCTATAATGTTCTCCCTAATATGTAACATGTCAATAATAAAAAAAAGTACTACATAATGATAAAGTCTTCTTAAGTGTTTTGTTTTATGCAAGTGTTTTTGTAGATTGCTTTATTTGTATAAGTAATATACCTGAAGCATGGACATATGTGATATGCATTGTTTTTGTTCTGCCTAGTTGTAAATGTGCTGCTCCAGAAGTACCAACCAACAAGACCTTGCTGTTCTGGAATGCTAACAACATCAGCTTTACTGAAGATGACTGGGCCAACCTCACCGTCAGTGTGAGTTATCTTTTGTTTTATCATATACAATGGCAAATTACAAATATTGGTCAGCCACAATTTTTTACAATTAAATAATGTAATGTCCCTTAATGGAATAAATAGTTTGCTAGCCACTAACTATACTTTGGTTGGTTCTCCAACACTTGCGTGTTTTAGATTTTTCAACACAAACACACATGCAGTGGATCTTTAATATTGCAGGAAAATTTGATTTAGGATCCTCAGCAACGAAAGGAGCCATTAGGGACTTGCAAGTATTGTGTTGGAACATCTTCTCTCATGGGATTAGTATAAAGATACAGGTCACTTCCACGTAATAATTGATGTAGTGCATTCATGTAGAATTGAATCCATGTAGGTATCTCAGCATCAGAGATTCAGGAAAAGAAGTAAAGGTGCTTGAAATAAGTATTATGTGTATGTGTATTATGCTTAATTTGCACAATGGTATATTTGGTGTGATTCAAATAAAATAGTTTGCCAGCGTAGTCCTACACTTCAAAATACCATGTTTTGGTGAAATACATATCTAGTTGTATTTGACAGTATATACTGTCTTCTTTGACAATACATTGCATGTGTATCAGTTGTGGGGAATCCGATGCCCACATTCAAAACCAATTGTGGGGGTTTAGCTCAAATGGTGCTCTCGCAAAGCATTAATCCACACGATTATGTTCCTTTTAGGGCTCCTGCCTGTGTTTATTTGTAAAACAACCAGTCCAAATCACAGAATCACCCTCACAGGAGTTAACATCCAAACAAAACAAAAGTCCTGAAAATGCCAAGCCTCCTGGCTTGACACTGATCAAACAAAGCTTCCAACCTTTGGGAAACCCTAATGGCCTGCCTCCTGGCAACCATCAGTGTGGGGCCACACACACTCTGTGTGCCCTGTATTCACTGCACCTAGCAGCACTGTCTCCCACTTCCTTGGGAGCCCTGACTGAGTGGCTTCAATCTCCTTTTGTTGAGACACACCCAGCCACCTCCCTGCTGTCCATCAGGTGTAGTTCCTGGATGGAATGGGAAGGCCCACCCAGTTCCATCCTCTCCCATCCCAGAACCCAGAATCCCAAAACAAAAACTTAAACAGCACAACAACCTATTGTTATTGTCCAACAATATCCTGGATTCCTTCCAGGATACACCACTTGATGGACCACTTACACCGTGGCAGATGACTAGTCTGTCACACAGTACAATCTTGTAAAAAGAGAATATGTAGGAGATCCTGAGAGCCACATATAGTTGTCATTTTACAGTTTGTATAGCTAGTGAAGATTTCTTCTCATGTTTAGTTATCAGCTTGAATCATTACTCTTAATGGTGTGATATCTTTTTTCAGGAATGCAAAAGGATGCATGGAGAGTTTATAGGCCCAGCCTGTGGACACCATGGACCATATACACCAGATGTTCTGTTCTGGTCCTGCATTCTGTTTTTTACCACATTTGCACTCTCTGGCACACTGAAGACTTTTAAGACAAGCCGGTATTTTCCGACCAAGGCAAGTGATCTTTCAAGAAACCCCAAAAACTGTTTAGAGATGATCGAATATTTTTAACTAGCTGACTTTGTGAGTTGATGCTATCATCACCAAAATTGTGTGCAGGCTTAGCAAGGTGTGATCTCTTTGGTCATGTGGCTGTGTGGTTACCAGGATGATGTCACTTCCTGGTTACAGATTCTGCAGGGTTCAGTAGGATCTATGGGATGCGTTTCGAGAGGCAGCTCTTTGTCAACCATTGCTCTAGCACATGTTTTTTTTTATATAAAACCAGTTAAAAGTCTAAATCAAAATTTTGACTTAAGAAAATTTTACTTGAGCTTGAACTTAATACCCTGAACTTAAATCATGGACCATTTTCTACATCTCCAGCAAGTTTGGTGATGATAGCATGTATAGGGGCTTTGCAAATAACTCACAAAGTCTGTGTATTGTAAAGTAAGTCTTTGTGTTGTTTTATTGTTGTTCTTAAAGTGCTGAATTTATGTTGTCCCTGGAATACCATGTTTAGTTATTTGTTCCATGTCATGTATACCAGATGAACTATAAAATTAGGAACATGTGTTTGATTTTTAGGCCTGTCATGGTGTTTTCCACCATTGTTACTGTTTCCTTATAGTTCTGCAACATATACTGTATTTTTGCTCCATATAGGTTTTAGGGAGGAAAACAAAAAAAATATGAATTAAATAATTAATAAATATTCTGAACTAAATGGCAAACCTACATTGGATGGTATCTTGAGGGCAGTGGTCTTTGTTTTTTGGCATTTCTTCTCTTCTACCCAGTAACCAGCTACAGAGGATCTTTGTCCCTCTCCTATCCTTCAGAAGGAGGACAAAGAATTAAGGTAGCCATACACATGTTTGTGATCCATTTGGGAATTGATGGCTGCCTGCCTTGAGCGCCTTGACCAGAATTGAACAAGAGAGCGATTAAACAGTGATCCCACATGTTGGCATTTTTTGTTCAATCGACATTACGTTGGGATCAAATCCCCAAGGTGGTGTGCATTGTGATTGTTGCACGATTGGCATGTTAGGAAGAATCGCAGTGTGTATGGCTAGATTAACTCTGGGCTGCTTACTCTAATTCTATGGTTCCCAAATTTTCCCTGCAGGGCCCTGCTTTCCCTAATAGGAACATTATACAGCCCCCCACCCACCCATACACAGGTTCAGATTAGAGTCATCAAAATGCAGAAAGACAGGGTTTTTTTTCAGTAACAAGCGGTATCCTTACCAGTAGCACATCTTCTACTTACTGTCTGCAGTTAGCATGGTCGTCTTAATTGGCTGAAAGTGGTAGGGGAGGGTGGGTGAACTGTGTGCAATTCGCAGATGGAGAAGAGAACTGACAGCGGAGAGAGATTTCTCTCTCCCCTCTGTCTGGCTGACAGCCTGATTCTCACATAAAGGGCTCCAAATTCATGGCTGGCCCTCTAGCTGTGCCCCCCTGGATAACCTTTGCGCCCCCCAGTTTGGGAACCACAGCTCTAATCTGACTGGATGCTGTATTCACTCCATAGGACATAGAGATGGTTTTCCCCCAATTTTTGTTGCAAATATATTCAGATCTTCAGATTGTTCCACCCATCTGTACAAGTTCCTCATTGTATACACTGTCCCTGTTTTTTTGGTATTTTGTTGTTATGAAGTATTTGAGAAAGAATTTTACTAATTGAATGTTTCGTCTAGGTCCGCTCAATGATCAGTGACTTTGCTGTATTTCTCACTATCTTGACAATGGTAATCCTGGATTATCTAATTGGCGTGCCCTCACCAAAACTTCAAGTCCCAAATGTATTCAAGGTATTTTATACATATATAAAACTATAAACAACAGTCTTTATGGGATGGGGAAATGAAGGACAATAGAAGGGCTCATATACTTCGTTTTTCAGAAAGCTATTTTCCTCCTCTGAGCACTGGCTACATGTCTGAACGTCTGGGCACCCAACCTTGTGATTTCAATAAATAGGAGGATACGTATCAAAAGAGTTTGCATCTGAGAAAAACAAAATTTTTTTAAAACCTATCTTTTAAGACTGCCCTTCTGAGACAAACTTGTAGGGGTCTTGTGTATCTGCTATGTGTTCTATCAGTATTTTTATCAGGTTCTCCCAGCATATGCATATAGTCATTTCACTATTTATCATTTACTCAGGTCTATAGGATTTTAATGCTAGATTGCAGTTGAAGACTGAAAGTCATTGTTGAACATTCCAAAAGTTCCACAATAGAAAGCAAATTGCATGCAGGTTGGCATTGAGCCAATCAAACTCTATAGCTCCTGTACTTTATTAGCAAAGCAGTTTTCATGCTAATGTCAGTTCATCAGCATCACATATGTAGTCTCTGTAGGTCAATAATAGTGTTGATCATTAATATTCTAATCACAAATAGTTGTTGCGAATATTGATACTTTGAGAATTTGCCAAGATCTCGAATATAGTGCTATGTCTTTATAATCGCGAATATTCAAGATTTTTTACATCAGTAGCCAGGACTACCATTCACCACATACACATGTACTCATTTACACAAGTGCTGATTTGCACAATGAAGGTAATAATGACCACAGATCACAAATTCTCACATTTACAAATTGATTATGAATATTATGCAAAACATTTGCGATATTTTGTGAATGTGAATATTGCCTAAGCTGCTCATCACTAGTAGACAAATATGCTTTTAATCATTTAACAACACTTCTACAAGTTTACAAATGTTTCTTCATTAAAGCCAACAAGAGATGACAGAGGATGGTTTGTGAACCCCATTGGACCGAATCCCTGGTGGACCGTTTTTCCCACAGTCATCCCGGCACTCCTTTGCACCATTCTGATATTTATGGACCAGCAGATTACAGCTGTAATTATCAACAGAAAGGAGCACAAACTAAAGGTAAAGCAACAATACAACACATATGGTAGAAATTGGCAAATTTACTTGATAAAGTAAGAAATACTGAGACAGTTAGGCTTTGTTTCCATTGCGTTGGGACCCCTCCGCTAAGCGTACACGCTTAGCGGGAGGTCCCAATGTAACAGATAGACTTACCTGCTCTGTCTGTCTTCATTGCGCTGAGCCGATCCGCCGGTGTAAGGCTGAACGTAGTCGAGTACGTTCAGCCTTTACACGGACGGATGTGTAAATAGACCATCCGCCGGAAGGCAAAGTCTGTGGGATACGTCGGGATACGTCGCTTAGCGTAGGGGTCCCAACGTATAATGGAAACAAGCCCTTAGGCTATGTCTCAGGTCCGTCTGCACTTACTGCGCTAAGGGTATTATTTGGCAGGGATGCTGACAGACCCGATCCACATTACCTGCCAGCAGCACCTGCTGTTCCCACGGCGTTCTTCCGCGCTGGCCTGAGGTTGACGTACTGCACTCTGTTGACCCTCCGGATGGTGTATTGGCAAAACACCATAGAGACAGCCAGTGCTGCAGGCAGGTAATGTGGGTCTCTCAGCATCCCCACCATAGAATACACTATAATACACAAAAAAGATTACCTGCTGATACTCTCATTCCTTGTTCTTTTGCTTTTTTCTGTTTAGTTTTGAAAATTGTTTTATATGAATGTGTTTGGTTTGACGTCCTTCCATATGTTGACTAGGTACACAGTTCCACATTTGATTTCATTATCAAACCCACCACTATTAATTTCTTTTCAATAATTTTCTTTGGCAGAAAGGATGCGGGTATCATCTCGATCTTCTGATGGTGGGGCTGATGCTGGGAATTTGCTCTATCATGGGGCTGCCATGGTTTGTTGCTGCTACGGTGCTGTCTATCACCCATGTCAATAGTCTTAAACTGGAGTCAGAGTGTTCGGCACCAGGAGAGCAGCCTAAGTTCCTCGGCATCAGGGAGCAGAGAGTGACAGGACTGATGATATTTGTGCTTATGGGCTGCTCTGTCTTTATGACTACAGTGCTAAAGGTGAGAAACATTACTGTTTGTAAATTTTGCACATTAGACTGAGCTGTCCAGAACCATTACACACAAAAACCAACAGAATCATGAAAGCTGAACTCCAGGGTTGCTACCAGTTGCTGGTATGGAGAAGGGGGCTATTGGTGCTCACTAGAATGAATAGAGGCAATCCTTTTAGGAAGTCATGCTTAAAAGAGCGGACATATCCTCACCCAGGAATCCTGCATCTGAGGGTTGCTGCAGTCTCTCACTTCTGAGAGGAGCTTATATTTATATGCTTTCAGAAGGGGCTGGCTTAAGACCTGTGCTGGGCAGAATACCCATAGATACAATAAAGTGAGGCACCAAGAGCAGGAAAAACAGATAGGACTGCCCTCTGGAAAGTCCCAGCAGATAATGAACAACAAGTGCAGCTCTTAAAGGAACAGCCACCAAATATATACATATAGCACAATATACACAATATAGTGCACAGGGTCATATATATACACCATTAAATATATATGCACCCAGTGAATACCCTGTCACCACACTGTTTTGGGACAAACCCCAATAACATACAGGCATTTATAATAATGCAATTAAATGTACATTACTGGTCACTACAGAGCCTATAGTAAATAAGGTTAGAGCTCACATTTGTTTGCTGTAGGACATAAAGTATCACTTAGCCCTTTGCCCCCCAGCCTACCTATCCCTGATCAACTTCTTTTGTTTGGTGGCTTTCAGTTCTTTCAATTACAGAGACTCTTTATAACAGTTGGGTGAAAACAAATACATTCTGCATAGGAGTGCCCACTCCTAAAGACTCAAATCTTATGGCATTTATTAGCATTATAATATTTGCAATGTCCCTCATTAAGGAATCAAACTTCAGGAAGCTGTTTATGAAACCTTACTGGCTGCTCACAATCAGTTGTAATCTTCCCAAATTGCATAGAGAATCATTAGATTGTTGTACTGTGTTAAGCCCCCCATACACCTTAAGATCGATCCATACAATCTCCATTAGATCTACCAACAACTGTGTAGTATAGTGTCCTCCCTGGTAGAATTCATAGTGATTGGAAGGATTACAAAGGTGCTCATATTACATGGTTTTGGTAGAACAAAATTTGATTGTACAGAAATTGTATGAAAAGATTGTAAGGTGTATGGGGGCCTTTAGCCACGTGTTTCCATGAATAGAGAAAGTTTGGAGTTCAAGTGATACTTTTTAGTATTAAGCCTCAAGAAGGGATCTGGAATATCCCGAAAGCTTGCTTTTTCAATGACATCAGTTAGCCAATAAAGTGGATCACTTGAACTCCAAACTCTCTGTATAGAGAAACATGAAACCCAGTGTGATTAATACGTTGTTGGGGGTGGTGGAAGAATAAGCAGTGTACCATTCAGATAAACTGACCATATTTTCTAGCTCAAGCTATCTTGAAAAAGTTGATGTTTGTATATGTTGTTATTTCCCAACATTGTGTTGATCCCCCTTCCAAAATTAGGTGTGTAGACATCTCCAACAGAGGGGGAGGGGAGGCATAATGCCAACCCTAGACTGCCCTCTCTGGGTTGGAGACTGAACTCCAGCACTTTTTTTTTTGTTAATTATCTGTACATAATTTTTTAAGAATCTTGATACAATCAATACACGATTATAGCTGTGATAAAAATCAAATGCATTACAAGTCCTGTCACATTGGGGTAACATTTTGTGATCTATAATCAAGGCAAGAACATGCTTTACCTCCCTAGCGCACTGCTGAGGTCCAGATTTCTGTACCAAAAGTGCACCATAGACTTCAATGGTGAATTTTTCTTTATGTTGTAGGCCTGTAACTTCCCAAAATATGTCCATACAAGGGTCTAATAGACATCCTGAATATAATAATGTTTGAAACAAACAATTATGTAAAATAAAATAAAAACTTTTTTTTAAAAAATTCATGAGAAAACATAAAAATTAGGGAACAAAGCTATGCTGCTATGTACTAAACATCACTACAATAAAGTCACTTGTGCCCCACATGTGCCCATTTGCAGTTAACCCTCTCTAACCTGGTGTGATGAAAGGGTCTAAAGCTAGCCATACACGTGTAAGATTCCATGGCCAATTGATCACTCCCCCGATCGATTCCGGCGATTCTGCCGGGAATCGCAGGTGTGATCAATCGGCCAATTAAGAGTATCCATCGCTGCATACCACCTTAATCCAACGGATTCCGGGACGATTCCGTGTCCGATTGTCCACCTCACAAATGGCAACTCCCCCTGATCTGGGCAGAATCGGATCAGAAAGACCAACATGTTGGTTCTCTGTCGGATCCGATTCTGGGCCCCTGAACGATCGGACCTGATCGATTGGACAAGGTGGGCTGCATGCGATTCCGGCACGATCGTTTCGCGTGCACGCGCCCGGAATCGATCGTGCCGGAATCCGGTGGGAATCCAACACGTGTATGGTGGGATGTCTATTAGACCCTTGTATGGACATATTTTGAGAAGTTACAGGCCTCCAACATAAAAAAACAATTCTATGTAGCACTTTTGGTACAGAAATCTAGACCTTGCAAGAGCGCTAGGGAGATTAATATAACTGATGGACATATTTTCTAGCTCTATAAATCTAGGAATCTTGAAAGGTGATGTTTGTATATGTTGTTATTGTCTTACAGTTTATTCCAATGCCGGTATTGTATGGCGTGTTTCTATATATGGGAGTTTCTTCACTTAGAGGAATTCAGGTAAGAAAAACACTGTGGCTGCAATCAGTATTTTGTTTTTTCTTCTGTTTAAAGTTAATGTCTAAGCAGATAGCAATATACAAAGTTTTACAGTATGTTTATTGCCGTATCTGCCAAAGGATTTCTCATTCTAGTTAATCAGATCATTTGTTAGGTGTGGTGTCTAGGCACTCCTGTTCTAGTTTGTCTTAACTATATGTCTGCAGTGTGAGATCTAGGACAGTGCTGCCTCTGACAGTTTTTGGAAATTTGGAGTGAGATTTGGGGATGTCATTGCTGTACTCTTCTCCTCAATACCCTGTTTCCCCGAAATATAAGGCACACGAAGGTACAGTATTGTAACTCTGGAAAGAGGGGATCAGAGGGGGCAATCAAAATGACACAAGAGGATCAGAAGGGGTTACTAAAATGGTAATCCCCCCTCTAAGTCTCCTGTGCCATTTTAAGTGACCCCCCACCCTGATACCCCAGTGCCGTATTCTTCTTCATTGAAAAATAAGACATCCCCCGAAAATAAGACATAGGGCATGTTTGGGAGCAAAAATTAATATAAGACACTGTCTTTTTTTCCGGAAAAACGTGGTAGAATGTCCAAACAAAGCAAACAGCACATGCTTTGTAGAGGACATGGTTTGACCTTTAGTAAGACCTTTGCATAAATATAGTTTTCTCTTTTGCACTTGAAATGGTTTTATAAGTCCAGTCAGTGTGTGAAGGCATCTGCTTCAGAGCATTAGAGAGTGAATACAGTCTGGGCAGCCATCAACATCAGAGTGACACCCATATGCCACTTGTGTGTGGTAATTATTTATGATTACCAATGCTAATTTATTAGGTGTAGTAGGACAACAGAACACACCTTGCCCAATATTATTCAAAGATGTCAACAGTTTATCGTGTGATAAGGGAGCATCACGTACTAGGTGTGTCTAAACATGTATAGTAAAAATGACACATAAGTATGCACACATAAATGTTTGATATATAGGAATGCTTTGTGTTTCAGAATTTGAGATTTTAGAAGTGTTCGCCAGACATTAGGCACTTGTAAAGATGGCAAATATAAAACAATTAAATAATTGTTTCCAGGATGCAAGCAGCGTCACGCTGTATCATTGTAGACGACTTAACATATACTGTGACTCCCTCCTCTTCGTGGAAGGTGTGAGCTCATACTTACTGCATAGGGAATTGCACTCAGTTTAGAGAGGATGTGAAGTGTCATATCTAATATAAATTTACAGAACAAAAACAGAGAATTGTATTCTGTATGTCTAAAAAAATATGCCATGCTATGCTGTGTCTATATGCAAATGCCCTATATTACAAACCTCAACCAAACAGCACATGTACAGCATCCTATTTACATATTGGGTCATCTGCTATTATAACAATCTCTGGTGGATAAGAGGAATCCAGAGAGTTGCACATTGCAGGACTGAAAGGGTTACATGGTGACTTAATGGGTTTTGGGGTGAGACAACATGTCTGTATCACATCCAAAACAAGATGCTCCCTTATTAGGGACATGAAAAAGATTTTTTTGCAGAAACCTCATAAATAAACTTCTCAAAACTCCTGAGGTCAGCACTAAATACACAAACTGAACATCTTTGTGTCGCAATCAATCTTGATAATTAACCCAGTTTTCTGCCAGCACACACTTTGTCCTACCGGTTTGCATTCCAGCATCCATCAATTACTAGTGGGTGCAGAATGCCAGTTAGGAGGAGGGAGCACTCTGTGTTCAATGGGAGTGAGATAGATTGTGTCTTTGCTGTCACTGGAAGATTGGCAGACTATTATTCACATTGTGCTGGTTAATTCTCCCCAGTGCCCAAGTAATTGTTCTCTGCAAATCTTTGAGATACGTTATATTTTACCTGTCTGTGCTGTGCACGTCCAGAGCTGCCAGGACAGCCAGCTAAAGGTGTTTGATGACAGTCAGTGCTGACAGCAGGTAATTGCTTTGTGATAATTTAGATATAGTCAAAGAAGGAAAGGAGCAGTACAGGTACGGTGAGGAATACATGATGTGTTACTTTCTTTTCACAGTTCTCTGATGTTATTAGACACATATGGTGCCTCCCTTTATATACACCAACAACTTCTGGACCTCTAAGATCACGCTTAATTCATTTTAGCCTAAACTTTAGTCAGATCTTGGTTTTCTCATTAAGTGCACATGTGCCAAGACATTAAACTAGTTACAGCAGGGGTATCCAAACTTGTTGCAAAGAGGGCCAGGTTATGTCAGTGACAATGAATGGAGAGCTGACCATTTTGCCTGATATTCTTTGAATCTTTTTTTTATTGAGATTTTAATACATATAATTCTTAGTAGTATTGCATACATTAAATACTGTATCTAATTTAATTGTATCAATCGTTATATCACATGTCGTATTAAGTAGATATATAAACATAAATAAATTAATAAATATATTTATAATAAAATATGATATCAAAAGAAATAAATATGTATATAGCATATGTCATACATAAACTTCACATATACATACATACAATACTAGTATAATAAAAAGAAAATTCTGGGAAATATGTATAGAAAGTTTAATGTTAAATGCAAGTAAGCTATACCATGGGGTGAATCTCTTCCTTCACACATATTTGGCATTATAATTGGAAAGCATTAGCCGTTCACTAACTTACACTTATAAAGACTGCCCCTAGGTATGCTAAAACTTGCAGTCCTCCCAGCTGTCTAGCCTAGGGATGGGAAGCTCGGAAAAAAAACGGGAAAATTTTGAAAAAAATCTGAAGATTTTTAGTTTTTTTCCGAAAAATTTAAAAAATATATTATGGCATGATGAATGA
>CM070033.1:38000675-38030271 GCA_036250615.1 Ptychadena robeensis | reverse complement strand
ACAGAATGACTTTCAGTCTGGAAAAGAAAAAGAAGTGTTGAATGGAGCATTTTTTAAAAAAAAATTTCCGAGCTTCAAAATTTCCGGAAATTTTACATCTCTAGTCTAGCCACATTTCACCTTACCCTAAGTCCTAGAAGACCAATCCCCTATCTATGACCAGTGTTGAGCTTGAATATTCAATTTCCGAATATTTTGCTTGAATATGGCTATTTCAACATTTTGCGAATATTTGCGAATACAGCATCGGATATCCACCGCGATGTGTTTTTTTTTTACGGAAATGACGGATATTCTCCGAATACCGGAGCTCCATTGACTTGCATGCATTGTGCATATTTGATCGCATTGCGATCTTAGATCCGCATCCATGTCCACAAACGCCAATATTCGAGATTATGAATATCAAATCAAAAATCATTGCGGGTATTTGCAAAATTACGCGAATTCGATATTGTCTAGTCACTATCTATGACATATGGAGATTCAGTGAGAAGATTCCCCAGCACTGCTCACCTTAATTAAAAAACGGCACTGGTTGGAAAGTTTGGTGTCACCACAGTGTCGCCTCTGCATATCAATAATTTTATGATTACGGTTGTGGGACAAAGTAAACTTTTGTGGGAGTAAACTTGTCTGATTCACAGGTTCCTACAAACTGTATATTCGATTGAACCAAGGCACAGATCTCTGTAGGTGCTTTTAATGTGATTACTTTTTTGAATTCCCCAAACATCACAGCAAAACCCCTAGAGCTGACAGCCTGCCATGATCAACTCTCTAGAGAAAGAATCTACATTTATCCCTAATTGTGCAACAGGAAGATGAATAAGGGATTTGTGTAATGCTTTTCTCGCAATGGGTTACTATTAAAATGTGTGAAAACCCAAAATCTCCAATCTGTCTTTTCTTGCCCGCTAAGTATATATATTTTTTTATTCTCTAGCAGTTTTCACAGGTGAGTATTATGCCAATGTAAAGCAGAACTGCTTTAAGGCAAGATTCATTTACAAGGTGTACCAAGTTGGTCAGCAGTCGTCTTCCTTTATTCTTCTCATATAGAAAAATGCCTTTGCACTGTTTGCACTGTTTGTATAACCTCTTCTCATTAGGCTGGGTCACACCTGGGCATGATGTGTGATATTGAGGTTTGCCCACTATTCGGGCGCTGTTCATGTCTGTTTAGGGCACAGTATTCACCATGCCAGCAATAACGCACCCTATGAATTTTCATGAGCGAACCATGCAACATATTTTGGGTCATGACACGCCAGTATAGACTGGCACATCATTTCCAACAGTGGAATGCTATGGGCGTCAGCACTGTGTAATGTAGACCCAGCCTTATGCTCTGGTATCAAACGTTGTGAGAATAGAGCCTTATGGATTTTTTGATCACTTTTAATTTTGGTGACAGAGGCTACCAGGAGAAACCTAAATAGTTAAAAGTTTCATCTGCAGATATTCTGTAAAATGAAAATGTGTCACGTACTACATTTGAACTGATAATGACTTTTTTTTTATTTGTTGCAGTTCTTTGACCGGCTTCTTCTCTTCGCAATGCCACCTAAACACCAGCCAGATTTCATCTACTTGCGGCATGTGCCACTGCGAAAAGTCCATCTTTTTACCATCATACAGCTGACCTGTTTGGTTTTACTTTGGGTTATTAAGGCATCTCCAGCGGCTATTGTTTTCCCAATGATGGTAAAATATAAATTAATATTTCTGTATGTGTGTTCTCACAGAATGGAAATTATTTATCACACTCTATCTTATTATGTCCTATCTAACATATTACATATAAGGATTTCTTCTCATCCATAGGCCATTGTCATTGTTATTATCATAGCTTCCTGCCTGTATATAATGTAATCATAAAAACATTTACACCTCTGGAATTTTGCCTGTGAGGGTAGCAGAATACTCTCCATGTACACCCAGGAGATATAGCACTACGACTATGGGTATCTGCTGGTAAGGGACTGTTTTCCCTTTAATATATATAAAAAAAGGACTTACCTAACATCACTTCCAGTCTTTCGCAATCATCATGTCCGGGATTGTGAAGTACCAGAAGAATGGACAAAAAGGTCCCTCCATCTGTACCACATGCCTTAGTACATGCCTTACAGGATGTCCATGGATGTCCTACCGTATCGTAGATGCATTAGACGGAGGGGCCTTGGCGGACTCACAGACACTGTGGAAGCAGCCTAAGCCCTAATACACATGTTTTCCAACACACGTACAAAGAGTAGGTGTGAGCCAGGCCTAAAATCTGTTGAAAGCTATTAAGTGCAGATACTGTACAACTTGTTATCATACCTTCCAGATGTAGCATGGGAAAAACCTCTTTCCTGCCTTGCTGCTCTTAGTTCACCATCTACTAGAATGGTTTAAACTACAGTTGTGGTCAGGGTGTGGACATATATTTTTCCAATGCTTAAAGCTCATCAATGGCTTTACATTACTCTCCCACCACACCCTAATTCTACCTTTTGAATGAAAATATATCGTCTCAATCCACCCTTCAGGTCCCCTGATAATAGCATTTTAGAGTAAGAGAAAAGTGGGAGAGGGTAGAGACAGCAGTAAGTTTAACTATGAGTAGCAGAGTAAGTAAGCTTCAAACAAGCGATTGGTTCTCATGGAAGGGGGGGGGGTGGACTGACAGTGTGGTGTGGCACCATGGCACTGCAGAGGAAGGTAAAATACTTGAGGTGCCCTGCTACCGATAATCCAAAAGGAGCTATCCTTAGGTGTCGTCCCAGCCAGTAAATCACAGCAATAAGTGGGTGAGTGGGGTGTACCTGGTCATTTGTGCATATTAGAGTCCTTAAACAAGGGTCGATTTTCCAATAGATTCCTGAGCAATCGACAGTGGTGCGTGTTCACGGTGATGGATTGTTCAGGAATCGATTGCGCCCACTCTTTCTTCCAGCAGGATCAATCGATCTTGCTCAAAGAAAGCTCGGTCAATCAGGGAACCAACATGTTGGTAAATCCCTGTTCGATTGCCATTATCAGGGTCCCCATCCAAAGTTTTAAACAGGAATCAATTGCGTAAAGTGGTGCGCATCGTTTCGCCATTTAATACATGAATGCTGGAGCACATGGTGACGTCATCACGCTGCGCACAAAGGTTCATCGATTGAATTAGTATCGAAATCCTAATGTTTGATCTGTTCAATAACTGCAGCTGTGCAGAAGTTCTGTGAGAATAACAAATGTTGACCTTGTATACTTTAGGTGTAACTTTTATTGTTCTCTAAATACATGTGATAACAAGATGTGTTGCAATGCTGAACATTTGTGTCAGGAATATGCACATCCCAAGCACCTTCCTCCTTGTATTAGGTAACTTTATGAAAGGTGTTGTCATTAATCATTTGCTGTTTGGTTGTAGGTCCTTGCACTTGTGTTTGTCCGAAAAGTAATGGATTTCTGCTTCACCAGCCGGGAACTGAGCTGGCTTGATGACTTGATGCCAGAAAGCAAAAAGAAAAAGTTGGAAGATGCTAAAAACAAGGCTAAAGAGTTGGAGGTAAGAGGGACACTAGTGGTATCCATTTGCCTGTATTTCATTATACATGGGGGGGGGGTGCACAAGTAGTATAGAAACCCCTCAACCCCTTGCTCTGTTGAATCAATGAAAATCATTGGATTTGCTGTAGAGTGCATAACTGCACAGTGCATGATTAACTCTTATTGGGTTTCATTGCAGGGCTATAGATAAGACTGTGAGCACAGGACATGCCAGACCAGAGGACAGACCTTTTCCCCACAGAGCTGTAGTTTCTTACAGGGAACATCATAACCCAATCTATTGCTGCTTTAGTGAGAAAACAAAGTGCCAGGCATTTAACTCAATAAGAGTATTTGGGGGATTAAAACCAAAAACCAAAACAGTTATTAAAGCATGAGTTAATTTATCATGAAAATCCATTTTCTAACCAATTCATAAATTCATATAAGCCGCTAAAACTTCAGTTTGCTTTAAATGACTGATACTACTTTGCAATATTATTACAGAGTTTTTAATCTTTTCTAAGTAGTTATGAGTTTTATTATATCAAAGTAAATAAACCCATTTCCAACTATGATGCTGATTACTACACATGGGATCACTTGGGTTTTATGAGATATAGTCGTAGTGCCATGGAGTTTGGAGTTTGATGTACTAAAAGAGTAGAGAGTGTGCCCCAAGGAAATAAACATAAAACATTTATGTCCATTTTAGATAGCCAACGATTTTTAAATGCACACTTATAGATGCTGCATTTACAAACATTTACTTTTGATAAATAAAATCTATTGTTTGTTAAATCTATTTTTACTAATCTTTGTAAGTGGCACAGAGTTTTCTATACATGGAGATTGTTAAAGCATTTTTTCTGATATGTTGATTACCACAATGCATTACAACAATGGGCTGCATTGTGCATCTCCTATTTGTATATGGTAGAAGCTTGTATAGGGCGTTATGCATTGACACTCATTATTGTACAATAATGCATAACCCAGCACACACAAGTGCATACCTGTCAACCCTCCCGTGTTTGCCGGGAAAGTCATGTTTTTTATGTGACTGTTCTGGCCCAATCCTGATTGCAGAAAATCCAGGGATTTTGAAATTGGGCTAATTTAGGAGGGAGGGGGCGTTACTTGTGCAGATGGTGTGCGGGGTGGGACATTACTAGGGAGAGTAACTCCCCCTCTCTCCTATGTTAGGCAGTAACTTAATTGAAGGGGGGAACTTTCATTTCCCAATATCTGGAACGCAAAAAAGTCTGTCCATAAACCTGAAATGACGTCACTTCCTATATTCCTGGCCGCCTAAATTTACAGCTATGCACAAGTGTGAACCTATAGTGTGCAGAAAGGACCACACAACACAGCTAGTGTGAAAGGGACCTAACCCACTGCTACTTTTGTTTAGAAATCAGGCATGCTGTGCATTGTAATCCACTTCAGGAGGATTTCCTCCCCCATTCCTTTAAATGGGAAAGAAAACACGATGGACAATGATACACACACTGCAGGGGCACTCTGCTTAAATCTCAGTGCAGCCTCTTAGTGGAAATCAGCCCTAATAGATGACATAATCACACACCTAAAACATAAACCCTCCACTTACCTTACCAAGTAATGTCTCTTCTCCCCTCCCACAGAGCAGAGGCTGCATGAGCAGGTTAGCTGTGATTGGCTGGTTTCCAAGCCTCAGGAGCTTTGCTGAATTGTTTTGTTTTGAGCAGAGAGAGGAGAGAACACAGCATCAGCAGCCTCCGGTAGGCAGACATCATCGGTGAGATCGGGTGTGTGTGCAGCACTCAAGTAAACTCGTCTGAAGCTGGGCATACATGGCTCGATTTTTTTTGTTGATTCGAGCACAATCGATCACCGTGCACGTTCACAGTGATTGTGCTCGAAACTATTGTGGCCATCGATTGATCCCACTTGAAGAAACCTCAATCGATGTGGAGTAGCCTCACCTATGGCTATCCTTCTAGTGTAGATGTATAGCTGATATGCTGGAAAAAAACATTAGCACTATGTAGTTGTTACATAATGATCTGATTATTAAACAGAATGAGCTATTATAGTGAACTTGTTACACCCTGACTACCTGTTCTTCTTGTTTGGTTTATATCCAGTTTATCACATTTAGGAATTAAATAATAGTCTGAATAGTCAGTCAATAATAATATGTACAGCAAATTATTAAGTTAAGTTATTATAAAATATAATAAAAGTGAACTGGAAGAAACTAGAAGAGTTCAGAAAACATTTAGCATCATGAGGAACTGGCAAGGAGAACAGGGAAAGCAGTTTACCTGAGCCACATTTATTCTACAACCTTCAACCTAAATCATACCCTTGTGTTCCAGCCCACCTAAGTGTCTCACATCTGCTACAACAGGAACATCCTCACCACTCATATATGCAATCACTACAAAGAAACTAAGTATTTGGGGGTGGACTGACCCTTCAAATTGACAGTAATCTGTATATCGTTTTTTGTAGGAGGCAGAGAAGATGCTCCAGTCAGGTGAAGACAAAGGGATGCAGCTTCCTTTAGAGACCAAAAAGTTACTGGGCAGCCCCGGAAGAAACAATAATTCCAGGTAACTTCTACCACTTGCATTAGCAGTATTGTAAGAGGAGACCTTCAACCAAAGCATGTAAATACACTTTTAGCTGTGATATTGAATTTGCTCAGGTGATGTGATGTCTTCAGCTCAATCATCTTTATATTTTAGATGTGATCCATCTGACATAAATATCTCTGATGAAATGCCTAAAACGACTGTGTGGAAAGCTCTCAGTATGAACAACGAAGGTTCAAAAGCAAAGGATAGAAGGTAAGAATATTTTTAATGTTACTTATTGTATTTCATCACCTTCTCCCATCTTATATCTTAATTTCTGTTCTATTCTTCAGCATTTTTAAATAGGTGTCTTGGCGCGTGAAGGACCGTGCTTAAAGGAAGATGACTCAGGGAAGGGCCAAGACCCAAAATGTGGCATACAGTTTTTATGGGATGTCTCCACATTCTCTCCAGATGAAGGATACATGTTAAAGCCATCAGAAATGTTATCTTGTATAAATATATATATATTTTTTAATTTTCATTGTGTGCTTTAACAAGCTGTTATTATTCGTGTGCCATCAGTGCACTTGTAACAAGAAAGCATCCAATAGCAATGCTGAACTGCAGCTTCAGACAAGGTCACTGAAGTCATCCCAAGGAGGATAGATGGAGATTTACCCTATCGGGATATATACCACTTTGAAGCAGATAGTTCTAGTTGAGCAGTCCTAGCCTTCACTAGATACAACAGGATAAAGCATAGTGTCTGTACTTACTGTTATTTAGGTCCTATAGTCACAAATTCTGGGTTTGGTAAATGATGAGAGAAAATTCTACCTTAAGACCCTTCTATCTGCTGGATAAAGTCAATGTTTATGGAAATAAGAGTTGAGCTCCTCAACTTTCCTAACAGGGTCCTAAACGAGAAATATAGTTTGGCATGTTGCCTGTTCCTGCAATCATACTCCTCCATTTTGTAAGAACTGCCATATTAGATTAGTGTTTACGTGGTGAATACTTAGATCTTAGAAAAGATGAATCTCACACAAAACTGAAAATCTGTACATTATGAAAGCTGTGCGGTAAAGTGAACGCTGCAAGTGTACTCTTGATATAGTCCATGAAGATCTTCTTGCTTCTGTTGAGTAAAGGGTCAACAAACATGCTTCTTCCCTTTTACATCATAGGCATAGGCGGAGGGTTCAATGGGGAGATACTTTGAGAATGTGTCCCCCCTACAACCAAACATGATATGTTTATTTGTTTGTTCTGCTTTGTGTAAAGTTCCCCATACAAGGGTCGATTTCTCATTTGATTCTTGCTCGAGCGCGTGCACGTTGAACGATCGATAAAGAATCGTTCACTGTCCACCTTGAACGATTGATCAAAATGTTGTCTAAATCGGCAGGAGAATCGTTCGTACAGGAATCCAACGTGTTTGTTTGGGATCGATCGTTCGCCTTCAAAGTACGTTGGTGGTCATCAAATGACTCGTGCCATTTTTATTATGACAATTTGATTCAATTTGATTTAATCCAAAACATTCTAGAAATCGATCTTGGAAAGCTGGATCATCTAAAAATCGATTGTTCAGGTGTTAATCTATTGGTCAGATTTTTCTTTCACTGTCAATCAAATCAATAGTCAATCTGGAAGAAATCGACCCGTGTATGGGGATCTTAAGAGGGGAGTTCATTTTTCATAATTGCACCCAATGGATGTGGTAAATTTTCAGCTGTGTGTGGAGGTAGTCTTTAGATGCCATATAGATAGATCCATGCCCAGGAAAAAAAATTTAGATTTATGAAAACAAAATCCAAAGTGTTAATCTGACCACTGTTTTAGAGAATGCCGGTAACAATTGTATAGGACATGAGTGATAATCTACAATTTGTGTTACTGATTTGTATGTAGACTGTGTTGAAACAATTTGCACAATAAGCACCTCTCATTCTGAAACTCTCTAGGTAGTTTTTGTTATTGCTTGTTATTGGAAAGCAATATATTTTCATTTTAAGTGATGTACACCTTTAAAATAAATTGTTTGTAATCCACTGCATTTTCTTTTACAAGGCAATAACAGTAAAAATACAAGTGTGTGACGTTTTGTATATATTGTGTCCTGTATGCTGCTTTTTGGAGACACATTTACGTTTCATAATATTGTATTATTTCAGTGAATTTTACAGCTGGGCCCATGAAATGAGATTTCTGTAAATATTCATATTACCAGCATCAATGGAGGAGAATCTAGACAGGAATGAAACGTAATATAATGTAAACTGTTTGTCACGGGTGCTTGTTGTCTATGGCACATGCTTAAGTGATTACTGTGTGGTAGTAGACCTTGTAAAATGAAAATCCAGCATTGTATTTCTGTGGGTGAATATGAAGCTAAATCTTAGGCTAATGTGACAGGTGTTTAGTACTCACACTCAAGTTTGTGACTTCAATTGCAGTGAAATATATACTTTTTTGTATAACATGATATAACATCATTGCTTTTTCACTGTATAATTTCTGTACGCAATAAGGGTTTATACATATTGGAGTTCTCATTAAATCAAACTTAGGCAGTCAATGTTATTCCTGAGCAGCAAGGCGAAAGTAGTGACTAACAGAGCAAACTAGGAAGAACTACTGGTTTCTGAATTGAAGTTATTTTATAATACTAATCAGATGTTTCCTTTAAATTGGCTGTGATATTTTACACCCTGTGGACACCATGTTGTTTTGTCCTTTTGTGGTGTTGCCACAAAGCTAGGGTGGGTAAACGTTTTAACTTTTTTTTTTTATTTGATAGAGGGGCCGGACAATGAACCCTTTAAGGGCAGCCTGGTCTCTAGTCCTCCCAGCCTGGGAGGAAAATGTAAACTTTGATACATTGATTAAAAAAAGGAATAATCATACTGGTTACCAGGGAGGTTAAAAAAGAAAAAAATATATTTAAAAATTATAATATATATTTAAAAAATTAGGCTTTAGGTAGTAAATCTAAGCAAACTACAGCCTCTAGCAGACCTTTATAATCATCCCCTTGGCATTATCTCCACCTATTACAAGAAATGAGCAGAGGTGTAGCCAGAGTATCTAGACACCAAGGTAACAAAGGGCCGGATTAAGATACTAAAGGCTGGATATGGCTCCTGGGCCTTAGTTTGCCTGAAATGTTCCTAACTTTCCTTCCAATCAGATAGATGTCTATGCAGCATATCTGCGATATAAGTTGAGAGCTTTCCTATAGTGGTCACCACCTGAAAGAAGATTCTTACCTAGCTTAGACATTGTCTTTGAATTTTCTGCAATATAGTGACCATTTTTCATTTTTATGTGGTCCTCAGAATAGTAACTTTTGCTGTACCGACGAATAACCGATGTTATGTGTTGTGTGCTACTACAGCATTATTATTGCTCTGGTGGCACAGAACATAGGTAGGGGCCCTGTTCAGACAAGGCACTTCAAGCACTGGAATAGCTGTATCACATGAATCACAGATATGGGACTTCTTTTAATGGGGGAAATCCCAAATGAAGCAGTTTTTACTTTTCGAACTATTTGGCTCTTTTGCAAGATATTGGTATGTATAGGCCAGTTATTGACACTAGACTGAACACCCTAATTAAATAGATTTTTTTATTGCATTTTTTTCTGACTAAAATAGTAAGCAACTGGCACAGAATATATAAGCTAAATGTTAGCAGCCTAGCACACCAAGATACAGGTAGGTTACCAATACTGCCATGCTATGGATGCCCTAAGAGCTCGTCTAGGAATCTGTATGAAGTTTACCTGTTTCTGGTAAATATGCCTCGAGTAAAGATTCAATCAATCTTGGACAAAAGTATGCAAAATAGTTCTTTATCCCTCCTCCACATAAACACACCTCAGCCTTACCCGTTGCCATACCACACCAGTTCTCTTCCCCAAACAACTCGAGAAAGTAGCTCTGCAGAGACTGATAGTAATACAAAGCCAATACCTGAAACATATACAATGGAGATTCTATTAAAACAAGTTACATATAATATGTAAAATCTTTAATGGGCATCCTGTCCTCTTACAGCCAATCTCACCATATGAAGTTTCCATGTCTGCTTTCCCTGTAAACATTATCATCTCTCATTATATACGTTAATGGTACAGTTGCTTAATATTACTGGATTTTTGGACAGCCAGTTTATACCAACATAATGACCACCTACAAGTGTTTAACAATTATATATTCCATTGGCTTTACTCAATACAAATTAGTGTTTTCTGCATTTCCATTTATAGGATCTGTGACAAATGAATTACAGCATGGCATTGCCCGTGTTATTCCATTATTCTTCAGTTTTGACTTTTGTCTTCAGTTACAAACAGTGCCACTGTTAAATAAAATTAACACAACTGAGTTGTATTTCCAGAGCTTACATGAAGCCATTTTATACCAACCAATTTATTTACCATTTTACATGCTTACATTTTTACATGCTTGCTTTTCCACATTTTTGTTATTTGTTTGCACCTGTTTATTTTTACACATATTGGGCATCAGACCCATTGGAAATTAGTTAACATTTTGTTCAACATGCATTTCTCACAATTCTCAAGATATATGCCATCATAATTAGTTGCATACATTGAATAAACCAGTGGTTCCCAAACTGGGGGGCGGGCCACCCTAGGGGGGCACAAAGGTATTCCAGGGGGGCGCTGCCCCTTATTCTTAACATGTGTTTGAATAGGGAGGAGGGGCTCGATAATGTTCCTAAATAGAAAAGGGGGGCCCTGCATGGAGAGTTTGGGAACCACTGGGATAAACTAAGACTATAAAGATGCGGAGATGTGGGATTTGTTGAGTTGTATGCATTTTGGTTGCGCTTGGGTCTGCCTTTCCATTCCTTTAATTGGAAACAGGCAAGTACAGCCAAAAGCACATACTTCAAAAATTTTACTGAGTATCACATGAATTTTGGGGTGCATTTTAACAGCACACATAGTGTAAAGGAGCCCTAACCCCTGTTTAATAAAGACATTTTTATTGAATATATGAGGCCATATGAGGTCATTTGCTTGTCGCTGTCATAAAACATTTTCTCAATTTGAAAAGTTATCCCTTAACTGCCTGTGTAAATGTGTACACTGTATTTTTTTAAATAAGCTATACCATCAGTCCCTTGTCTACAAATCATGCGCTCATTGTTGACCTGTGATGTGTTTGTTACCATGTTTTAAGTGCTGACAGCTGACAGATTGGCCATTGTCATTCCTCTGAATATTCAGAACTCTAAAGGTGGGTTTACATATGTAGATTTTTCTATTCGATCAATGAAGAACAAATGATTTTTTGGTTGATTGAACAAAAATCTAGAATGGCCAATTTGTTTGATACATTTTGTTCGACCTTGAACAAAAAATAGTTCGAAAGGTCATCGAACATGTAAATTTGTATCTGTCGTTGTAATTTGGAATGTATTTTCATTCGATATCAGGATGAACAAACAAAAAAATCTAATGTTACATTTAATAAATGAACGAACGATGATGAAAAAAACAAATTGGCAGTTGATTGAAGAAAAAATCTACACGTGTAAACAAGCCTTTAGTATTCTAAATTTGACTTATGGCAAACAGCGTTTGGACTGATTTAGGAAATTTGAAGATGGGTGCCTGTGTTGTTCATAGCAAGAAGGTGTCAGTTTTTTGCGTGAACTTGAAGGCCGATTACGTAGGTGGACACTATGAGTTAAACCTTTTTTTTTCATGACTCCGACATACAGTTATTCATTACGCTCAGTCAGAGATGTACAGTAATTCAGCACCTGATTGCCACCCCACGCTGAGCTGCCATATGTTTTCCATCATTCATATCTGTGCCAAGTGTAAAAATAAAACTGCTTTTCAGAAGCAAATGGAAAGTTATTCAAGGTACTTAATATATAAATATTTCATCTTTAATAAAGCATGGATATGAGATCTGCCGGAAGTAACTTTGCTATATGTCTTGATTCCTAATTCCTTCCAACTGCTGCTAATGGATTCTCTAATACCAATGGAGAATGTATATAGGATAATGCGATGTGTATAGTATAATACATTTCATGAAACATATTGCTGAGGTGGAGTTGATATTTTCCTGATAGAATACTAGATAGTTTTAAAAATATGGGGATGGGATTCTTCATCATTACACCCTAAACAAATTGTGTTCCGGTTGGGTAGATAATCCTTTTAAGACTGCATTTACACCTTTATTTTTAAAAATCAGTTTATTATCATGCATACTTGTATGCATTTTATTGTGTTTTTTAAGTATTTGTTTGTTGAGGGCTAATGTAGAAGGTTGTTGTTGTCAGGTGATGGCCATTGAAATATAAACTGGTCTCAATATCACCTTATGCATGACGAATACTGTAAGTCAAAATCTAAGAACTGTTGGTAACTCATCACCATTGAAATCAACTGACTTACATTTGGCATATGCTTCAAATATATGGAAACAACAACCCTCTGTACATTCATTTTAAATACTTATTAGGCAGTACTGTGAAGTCAAACTACTGGAAAGTACTCCATGTTACTGCACAGCATTGTTCTTGTTTGTTCTACAGAAATGTCAATTCATTTGTTTATTATTATTTTTGGCTGGTTCACTTTGTTCATCATTATGGCTCTTCATCTTGTATTCCATAAGTCGATCTCAGATTGATGCTGCTTACTGTTCCTATTGCAGTACATTGGGTGCAGTACAAGGAATTAGGACAATACCTTTGGGTCCAAATTCTACTGAAAGCACTTTTTCTAAAAAGGAATATCAATTCTCAAATGAGTAAATGTTTTACTCAGGCATTAGTTGCTTCATAAGATCGTTTTGAGCTTTCCCAATTGACTTTATGTAAATTTCTTAAGTCCTTTGCTAAGGAAGTCCTCCCTATGGAGGTGGTAGCCTCATGGTCTTCATCTTGAAAATATACTAAAATTACATTTATACAATGTTCTTTTGTTATCAACAACACATACTAAAAACTTACAGAGAATCATAGTTAAACATTTCAAAACCTAGTATACTGTTCTTGTTTCTATTTGGAAGGATACGGTCAACAGAGATGTTGCTCACTGTAGAGTATGTGCAGGTTAGCATTACTGAGTGTCTGCTGATACGTGAATGAGGCAGTTCTGACTGCTAAATCTTTCCTCACTTTCTGAGGGGTACACTGTGCCCTTTACCAGCTCAGCTAGGATTCTGAAACTATTGCCTCCACAAACTCCTCCACACCACACTTACCTGAGATGTCTGAGAATGGTACTACATGATAGGCACACGGACCAGACAGGAAACCTACCAAAGCCACCTTTTAAATATCAAACCTACTGTCAAGGCAGGTCTTTGCCCCCCCCCCCAACTCAGCCACCAGAATACCTTTTCACTTGAACAGGTAGGTGGTCCCTTACTAAGGAAGGAATACAACTAAGGTGCTGGCACAAAGAAAGTTTCTTCCTTAACCGCTATACGTAGAAATAGAGATTATTTTGTTTTAGAAATACTGAAATATATTTATTTTGTTTTAAAGAATGTAGAAAATTTCTTGTTGTGATTGGTATGAAATCAATGTATCTGTTTTAATTCTTATCTTTTTACCCATACACTTCTGTTATGAGGCAGTGTGCTCTCTGTCTTTCTCCAAGCACTGTGTCCTCTTGTGGTAGAGCAACCAGGAAGTAAAAGGACCACACAGTAGTAGTATCGGTAACTGGCCATCTTTGCAATGCACTCTGTGGTCTATGTATGGTGTTTTGTGGTTTGGTCAGCTAAGCTAGACATTGAAAAGCATTATATGTAGCTGGTGGGGATTTCACATGTCTTATCTTTGGTACCCAGAAGCTGTTGGAATGCAGTTTGCTGGAAGTCCGCACTGGTTTCCATAGTGAGACAGTGCCCTTCAAACACCTCTCATATCCTGGTTGCTCTTCTATTTCTCAGTCAGACTTAGCAAGTGATTGTGATTGCGTGTTTCACTGTCTAAATTTTGTCAGTCTTAGGTATACAATATCTGTTGTTTTCCTTGAGCAGTGAGTAAAAAAAACTGTATGTCATGTGACATGTCACTGTCAGTGTGGTGCAAGGAGACAAATCCTTAATGAGTATTACAGTGCTTTAGATGTATATGTCATTATTTTAGTCATTACACATGTCTTAAAATGTTAGAAAATGTTGTCAGAAATGTTTAGTTGATTATACGATGTACATTTATGTTGTGTTTGACAATCAGGGCCATAATTGCAACCAATGTGCACCAAATCTTCATAGGTACGACACATTGACGATGAGTGTGTATGTACTATATGTGTTTAAATAACGTTAATACAATCTGTTATGTGTATTTCTGGTAGACAAATTACAATGTCTTGAAGTTTTTCGTATTCATTATGATTTATTGCAAATGATGAAAAGCAGAATAGAACCAAACAATTTATTGGGCTGAGCCGGTATAATTTACCAGGAATTAGTGACAACATGTGACAGGCACACTTTTATTGTGTTCAATTAATCAAAATTTTGGGGAGATATTTCAGTTAAAGCAGAACTCTGGACACTTATCAAGCAATGCTTGGTCAAGGTATGTCTTCATAGATATTATGAAATATACTATAAACTTATTATCAACATGCTTGGTATAACTACACAAAATCTACTTATTGTAAAATAAATATTTTACTTTCCCTTTCATGTAAAAGGTTTGCACAATAAGGTTTTCCTGGGAAAGTAAGGCTTATATGCCCTCTATGTTCTTCTCTGTTGCCTGCTGGTGCTTTATAAGAGACATAATACTTGCATGTATGGGGACTATCTGACTTTTTTCCCCTATCTCCCACAGTACAACTTCTCCATAGGCAGAAAGGCGACAGGTCCCTGCCATGAAGACTTGTGTAGGGTTACACAGGGCTTCACACAAGTGGAGCTCTAATAGATGGGAGGACCAGCAGGGAAATCTGCGGAAAGTAGATACTGACACCTAACTGTATATATAACACTTTTACTTTGCATGATTTGGACAGAGAACGTGTAATCATGTTCCTATAATCCCCTGAACTTTAGGAAGCAGGCTAGATGGTATGCCATCACTGTGATCAGATTCTAGTAGTCTGCCATTTTGGCATGACCCAGAGGTAGTTGATAATGAATTGAATTATTTTATTTCTATAATGTTGACACATGTTGTGGTACATTGAAAATGTCCAAACTACAGTTATAGCACACTGGTTTTGATAAGGTGTTGGTTGTAAATGTAATATCTTCAAACAGGTAAATTATCAAATGCAATAATGAACTCAACCCATGTCCTCTGACCTGTATGTGCATTGGAGGGGTTGTAGAACATCCAGTAGTGCATAATACCAGGATAATCCATGTTATCCTCCCAGCAATGACCATCTCACTAACAATATATAGTATAAAATCTGTAAATGAGAACATTCACGACCTACGTATACAGTACGTACAGTATTTGACACTGTTAATTGTAGTTCTGCTTTAAAAGAAACACCAATGTGTTTGTTTTTTTGTGACGTCATTCCTGTCTTGTCTATAAGCACAACTAAGTTCTATATCTGTCCACAATGGTAGAACATCGATTACTCAATATGACATATCTGAGCCTCCCAGACACAAACCTGTTGGTCAGACAGTTAGCTGGAAACCTATGAAAATGTTATGGGATGTATGGGTTTGTTAAAATGTGTTATAATGAGTCAGGAAGGGGTATGGGATGGTTAGAAGCAGTGATGTGTAAATATCTACATTATGGGTTTGTCTCTTTGACACTACTTGCATACACTGTGTACTTTAGTTGGGGTACATATACATTTATTGATACAGTTTAATAAACGGAGAAACTTGCAAATGTTTTGTGTATGTGTATTTTTTTAAAAGATAGACAAGCTTTAATAATGGATAGTCCATTATCCATGGGGTTAGGCCCATCATGGTTTTAGTGGTGTCCACTCCAGGGGCACCATGGAGGCCATCTTGAGTGAGAAACTACTACATCTGTAAATTGCTTAGAAAACGATAACGAAAAATGGTTTTGTGAATAAAAAGGAATTTGCTTAATATTTTAAATGCTAATAATTTGCGGAATGCCCTTTTGCAGTGTTGTGCGAATACAATCTTTATTGCCTTTAGTTGCATGGCTATTAAAGTACAAAGAACATCTGATGATGTCACCTTGGTACTTAGTAAATTGTAAATTACACAAATAGTTTATTCTTATGACTAAAAAAAGTGTATGCATTGCCAACTGTAGAAGATTAATAAACATAAAAGGTCAAAAATAATATTGCTGGAATAGCAAAAGATTATACATCATACTTGTTCATATTCAGTAAACTGTGTGTACAGACACTTTTACTGTACTGTAAATAGTTCTTCATCAATTGCCACTTCTGCTTGACATTGAACATCTGATACATGAACCGTCCCAATTTTCTACAACTCTAGCTGTACCTGTAAAATATATTTATAAAATGTTAACATAAAAAATTAAATATCAGGTTTAAAAACATATTAGAATAAACCCAACCAACCATCACAAATGAGGTTTAGTCTGAAGAAATCTACCCGGTAGTGTTCCACTAAAGGGTTTTTTTCTGGAACAAATCAGAAACAAATCTTGGGTGCATGTCATTCTGTAACAGCGGCTGGTCCCGGGCAACGTGTTCAGCAATGATTTACTGTTGTGCTGGGATCCTCTCCACAGTTTCCTCTCAGCCATCTCACTTCCTGAGGGACCAGCACGTGTCACATCCTGGGATTTAAGGGATTGGTCATGTGTCCTCGCTGACCATATGTGGTCCTACTGTACATATATGAGTGGCTCAGTTCCTTTCCTAGATGACTGAGTGTCAAAGACCTTGTGTCCTGCTAAGGCTCCTGATTTCCATCGGTGTTCCTGATTTATGCCTGTGTTCTGAGACTCTGCAAACTGTTTAACCATAGTCTGGCTGTCTTGAATCTCCTGTTGCCAACCCAGGCTGCCTTACCTGTGCCGCCTGCCCTGATCCATTGTCTGATTATGCCTCTGCCTTGTCCCTCTGTCCTGCACTATTGCTCCTGGTTACGACCCGGCCTGCTGAAGACGCATATGCCTCTGGTTATTTTCTCTGGTTTCCCCTGGAGCAGCTGCCTCGTGTGCCTACCCTCCCTCAAGAGGCAGCAACCTGGTGTTCCCCTAAGGAAAGTCTATCCCCACGTCCAGGAGGGCTAGAACGAGTGGGTTCACTTAGACAACGCCTTAGAGGAGGTAGGACTCGTAGCACAATGGATTCACACACGCTGGTTCGTGACCAATTCATTACACATTTCTTCTGTAATTATCACTTAAATGTGTGTATGTTTTTAGCCTGTTGAGCCACATATATTAACAAACGTCCAAAATGCCCATATATCCAATGGGCCTGTTGACATGAAAATGACAAAGCTAATGTATGTGAAGCATACAGGTGGGAATTAGGCCTTAGACCAGTGGTGAGTAACTGAGTTGATATGTAGAGCCGCACAGAACATTGATCCAGACCCTCCCCCTGTCAACATATCTCAGCAGGCAGTGGACCAGATCCCGTCAGGCAGTGAAAACCGAACAGCACCAACCCCCCCCCCCCCCCCCCCCCCCCCCTGGGTGCAGCGCTCATATGTAGACCTGGTTTCCCTGATCAACACTGACAATTTTACTGATGTAGGACCGCCAAAGTTGATTAGGAAAGCCGGGCCAACATGTGACCACTTCTCAGGTGAGTTGCTATGCCCTATGCATTACCAGTTCGGTTTTGGGGGCTGCATGTGGAAGACAAAGGGGGGTCGCTGAGCAACAACCAAAGGGCCGCAGGTTGGGCACCTAGGCCTTAGACAGAGTGCAGGGGAGAGATCTTTTACACTTTGGCTTTTGTTATTTCAATAGCCTTTGTAAACAATAAAGCTTATTTCAACTCTAAATGAAAGATCAGTTATGAAAAAGATAAAAGCAGCAAAAATGACATTTATTACAACCAAAAAGATATAATTGAGATGAGTTGCTGGAAGTTTCTGCAACCTATCGCTATAATATGTGCTATAATCAACATCATTGTTTAATTAGTAAAATTAAATAACATAATGTTCCCCTCCATTACTGTCTAATAACAACAATGTGTCTTTCCATATATCTATATAGTTTGTAGCAAGCAATGGTTAACAGCGAATCGCATCATTTTTTTTCCATTATGCCGTGACCTTTTCTTTCTGGTGATTGTACCATTGAAGTGGCAGCAGTAAGACAATCTTGAGTGGTGATATTACTATTCTGATGGAAAGAAAAAAAACTGTGACTATCATCTCTCTGTAAGACCCTTTGAACTTCAAGTGAAGAATAAGACCAAAAAAGAAATCCTAAGAAATCAAAAGTAATTGACTTTTTTATTGCATGTGACACGTCTGACCTTAGTTATTAGGATGTACTATCTGCTGGGGTTTCAATGGTATTATCAGACTTATCAAAGGAGCCTCATTGAAAAGTGCTGTTAGATCAGATGTGACTGACCTCTACATTAAAGTTGCTAAAGAACTACACTACCCAGAATGCATGGCGATTCAGCTGGATGAGCATCAGTGCACATGCATTGCAACAATTGTGGGCTCTGAATGTGTTTAAAAAACAAACTACTATCGGAACAGTCATCACATATGGTAGGTAGGTGTGCCACTGGAAAGACAAACATTGCTATAGTACATGCAAGTCAAGGAAACAATACTTAAATATTACATAGAACCCTCAGAATTATGCACAACATCTTGTCACTATAATGCAGTGGTTTCCAAACTTGGGGGCACAGAGGTATTGCAGGGGGTGCACCAATGTGATAGCCTACATGAGTGGTGGCCGACCTATGGCACGAGTGCTGGAAGAACTGCAGCTGCCTATTGGCTATTGGCACTGTCCCACTGGCGTAAGAACTACCATAGCGGCCACTATGTGGCCTGTAGCTATATGGCCTGTTCCTGGCTGACTTATCTTTCTTCTTTTTAAGCCTATTTGCCACATATTCAAATAATTCTATAAATCTATAAACTGTAGCTGCTATTCAGTTCACAGGAGATTGTCCGCAGTTGCTGGGCTGGAGTCAGCAGAGCTGGTGTCCTTTCTCTTTCTATTTCTGCGGAATATACACTGTGCCCATACACTCACCTAGTACTGCCAAACAATCTGAAGTGAATTTATTCTTGTGTGTGTAATGTGTGTGAATGAAAAGCAGAATGTGTGTGCGTGTAAGGGAGTAAAGGCAGCAGTGCATGCTGGGCAGTGTAGTTTTTAGCACCTTGCAGAAGGTAATGCTTGCAGTTGTAGCTTCTCAGCACAGCAACTTAGGCATTTATGCTCTTTCAGCAGAATGCAATGGGACACTAACCAAAGACTATATGCATGATGGAGTCTGTAAGTTATCACCAGCCTGAGATTTACAGGAAGACTGTAACTGCCATGATCCCTAACAACTGAACCCCAAGTTATAACTGGATATAATTACAAGCTAATCTAGATAGTAGACAGGGAACTGTGTATTTCGTTTTCTACACAAGACACCGTTAAGAAATTGGTTATTTAAATATTTCTCACCTAAGGATTGAGATGTCAGATGGGTATTTTAAAAGTCTTAAACTAACGGTACTTCCAATATTCCTTTTGCTGTTGCTGCAAAAAAAAAATCAATTTTCTAAATTTGTTTTACTTACATGGCATTAATGGATGAAAACAAGACAGGAAACACAGTTGTCTGGTGGCCATACACGGTTCCATTTTCTCTTTGTTTGAAAATATATGGTTTAAGTAGATTTTTAGCTGAATCAATCAACCAAAAGGGATGGAAATCAAACATAAGATAGAAAGAGCCATGATCGTTCAGGTTGGTAAATTTCAGTCAATCGCACAAGTATGCTACAGGTTTTCTAGATATTGGGATGGATTTGTGGTTGTTGGTACTATGGAGCATGCACACAGGGCTTAGGAAAGGAATTGATGAGTTTTGTATCCATTACTCTTTTAAACCTCTGACATTTATTTATGTTGTCTATGTACGATTTTGAAAAAAATATATTTTCTGTCCTAGAGATGCAACATGTGACAATATCATGTAACAATGACATAGAACACATCTGCTCCATCACAATGTATGTACACTAGGCATAGTAATAGCCCATACTGTTTGAACAAAGAGAACACATATATGTGTAACATTTCTGTATAGAAACATTTCATAATGATCAGTAATTCCATGCCATATGTTTTATTTACATAGCTGCATAAATTAAATCTGGTCACGGTCACTCTTTAAAATTGTGCTTTACCTTTTCTGGCCACTAGATGGCAATGTCTTACCACAATCTAGAATGTCATTCCCTTTCCGGAGACCAGAGCCTCACTACATAAAATACACTGTTAAAAAAATAAAGGGAACACAAACATAAGACATCCTAGATTTGAATGAATGAAATATTCTTAATATTAAATACTTTATTCTTCAGATGAATGTGCGGACAACAAAATGTGTATGGAGCGAAACAAGATGTCCCAGATGTGCTCAATTGGAAATAGGTCTGGGGAACAAGCGGTCCACTCCATAGCATGTCTCGCAGGAACTGCTGACACACTCCAGCCACCTAGCATCGTCTTGCATTAGGAAAAACCGCACCAGCATATTGTCTCACAAGGGGTCTGAGGATCTCATCTCGTACCTATTGGTAGTCAGGCTAGCTCTGGTGAGCACATGGCCCGCAAAGAAATGCCACACTTGCAGTTACATTGTGTTGCATTTAATTTGAATTGTGTGTTAGTGTTCTATTATTTTTTTGACCAGTGTATTTCAATATTGTAAGGAGTCCCAGGTTTCATGCATAATAGGGACTGTAGGTTTGTTCTTAAATTGAATTTGAATGTGTGTTAGAACAGGTACCTTATTGTATTAAACTCAATTTGGACAGATGGATGATTCTACAATATATATATATATAATTATATAATACACTAGCCTTAGCTGCATCCCTGGTGAATATGGACCCTGGTTTACTAGCAGCCAACAAAACAGATAAAGGATGCTTCAAATGTCTGCAACCTGACCCCCATACACCATTTTCCATTAATATACATTGTAACACAATTTAATCTTTTCTCTTGTAAACACAGCAATTTTTGTGGGATTATTTTAAAAAATATATCTATCCCTATAGTATCTATCTATCTATCTATCTATCTATCTATCTATCTATCTATCTATCTATCTATCTATCTATCTATCTATCTATCTATCTATCTATCTATCTATCTATCTATCTATCTATCTATCTATCTATCTATCTATCTATCTATCTATCTATCTATCTATCTATCTATCTATCTATCTATCTATCTATCTATCTATCTATCTATCTATCTATCTATCTATCCTGAATCATATAAAAGGAAACATTATATTTACACACACATGGTTAGATGATTGAACCCAGCACACATTCGGCTCATTTACTCATAGATTGTGAAAAGTGAAATTCTATACGACTTTCGAAAAGTAACATCAATGAGATGAATGCAATCTTCCCATATCTTTAGAAACAGACTGCGTGATTCCTGCACTCCACACATATGGTATTACACAAGTGTTCTATGTAGTATATCTGGTCCCAGAAATGTGTTCTTCACCTGAATCGTTTTTCGTTCATCAGCCATTGTACAAAATCCTTAGCTTTCATTCTGTCCAGGTACCTTGTTAAGTCGCTGGAAAATGTTCCTTCGGAGTGCCGCTTAATATTCGATGTAAAGATCTGAGACTGATATTCTTGCCATCTTCCAACATAAAATACAAAAACAAAAGCAGGAACATTATGTACCGTATTTTCCAAACTATAAGACGCACCTGACCATAAGACACAGCTTTTAGTGCAGGAAAATCAGAAACAAAATATTTGAAGTCATCATATCAATTGGGGAAAACATCCCATGCAGTACCAAATGTTAGCTACAACTGTAAATGGTGTCGCTAGAGAGCACACTTCTCCTCTTCTTTTCTTGTGGGTAATTGTGGGTTACACAAGTAAATAAACCAACCCATATCCAGTGATCAGTATGGAAAAGATGCAAAGTAAGGAAACAGTCCGTAGAATAAACATAACATAGAAGCTTAGCAGTTATTTATAGCATTGTATATTGGCAGTCGAGTGATCAGGATCATAGGCTGTTATAATCTGAGCTTAATTACGTGTAATAGAGTTAAATTGGCTTCCAAACCAGCATTGCGTAGGGGCACATTGAATTCAGGAATTCAATTCAGTATTCCCAAAGGAAATGAGAGAAGCATTACTCATGTAGAATTATACATCTTCCTGAGCAAAGAGAAAATTCCAGGCTGGGATCATGAATCATGTATGTCAGTGTGGTAGTAATGGGAATAACCTAATTTCATTACAAACTAGGGACGGTTTTCACATCTGAACTACTATTTGCTTGTTAATTGTTTAGGAAAGGTTGTTATTTTATCAACACAGATGTGTAATGGTGAGATCACCATGCTTCCAATAATAAGGATCAGTTAGCAGTTATGTATATTAACTACGAGGTACAAACCCCCTTTACTTGTGACTATGATCACAAGTCGAAGACAACTTGTGTAAATCCACTCTGAGCTGCTACTCCATGGTGTGCAAACATGGGGTCAACAGGCATGGTGGTAGTTGACCCCTCTATGATGTAATGTCATGCACTTTGATATGGAGACAAGGGCTTAGGGCAGGGGTAGGCAAACGTTTTAACTTGTGTGCCGCAATGGGTTCTTAAACATGACAGAGGGGCCAGACATTGAACCTGTAAGGGCCAACTCTTCCCAGCCTCGGTGGAAAATGTAAACATTGATTAAAAAATGTAATAATCATACTGATTGCCAGGGAGGTAAAAAAAAGAAGACATATACTGTATATATATATATATATATATATATATATATATATATATAAATAAAAATAAATAATTGGGTTTTGGATAGCAAACTACAGCAAACTACAGCCTCTAGCAAGATAATCATCCTCTAGGCCAGTGATGGTGAACCTTTTAGAGACAGAGTGCCAAGACTTGAACCCAAATCCCACGTATTTGCCACAAAGTGCCAACATGGTCATTTACCCTGAATTACTGACACACACTACATACAGTGAGGGAAATAAGTATTTGATTCCCTGCTGATGTTGGATGTTTGCCCTCTGACAAAGAAATCACCAGTCTATGGGAAGGTTGGGGACTGTGTGCATTCAGCAGAGGAAGAAGAGAATAGACAGTTAGGCTGCAGGTCTGCAGGTGTTCTGCAGGTCTCTCCTCCACCCTCTTCATTTGCCTCTGTGCTGACTGACAGCTCGGGTGCCCTCAGAGAGGACTACGAGTGCCACATCTGGCACCCGTGCCATAGGTTCGACACCACTAGAGTATCTTGACACCAAGGTTACAAATGGCCGGATTAAAATAATAAAGGGCCACATATAGCCTCTGGGCCTTAGTTTGCCCACGCCTGGCTTAGGGTGTTGGTCCCCTCATACTATATATGCTACCTGTATATGGCCAGCTTAAGTTGAACAGGACCCTCACCATCAGGAAGGCAAACAGAGAATCAGGGATGCACCCTTAATTGCATGCATATTCATAAAAAAGAAACCGTTATTATAAATAATGATAAAGTACATTTAAATCTAAACATATCACAAATGTTTTTCTACTTGAAACTTTGACATGAAAAGGCATAATGCTATCCATTTAAAGCAATAATATAATAATATACTAGATCTGTCCAATAGAGGGAGACCTCGCTCTATAAACAGAATGGGACTATTGGAAGCTGACATGCATTCGCAGTATATACAAATGATGCTAAATTGCTCAAGTGCATGTTTTATATACAAAAAATCTGCAACATGGACTGGTAAGGACTGAACATTTTAAGTATTTTGTTACTGACATTGAACCAACCTAAAAGCTCCATGTTCTCTCAGCATATGGTAATACACATGAATAGCATCTACAGAGTCCTTCTATGCTATAGTCACATCTATGACATGCTACATATGTATCCAACGTGTTAGTTCACATATAGGTATTCCATTGCATAGCATGACCTTTTTTATCTGTCTAAAGCTGACCATACACAGGTTGACTTTTCTGTTTGATTTCTAAAAAAAAATCTTTGTGCAGTGAAATTGAAGTGATTGAGCAAAAGCGAGGGAAATTGAGCATAAAATAAAAAGAGCTGCGATTGGACATGTCGGAAAATTCCAATACAATTGTACCTTTATCTGATGGCTCTTTTTGTATTGTTTTCTTGTGGTGTTGATGATGTTCACATTTTTTCGAGGTGTTTCAATCAATTTGCATCTGATTTCATTTTGGAGCATACATGAATAGAGACAGGTATAATGGGTAGATTTGAACAGGGTCTTACATTTGAATTTTACTGATTTTTCTAGCTCATCGATGATGGATGCATTGGAATCCAAACTTAAAAGAATCCGGAGGTCAGGAAGGGAAAGTTTGGGAACCACTGGCCTAGGTGCTGATTCATCATAACAGAGCAATTTTACTAAGGAATCGCAATATTTAAAAAGAGAAGTCCCCCCCCCCCCCCCCCCCCCCCCGAGATAATTGGGGGTGAAAAAGTGCATCTTATGGTCATAAAAATATGGTAAGCTTAAACCAAGTAAAATCAGATGATCCAAAACTTTTTTTATGTAAAGCACTATACTAGAAAGATCAAATTCTACCCATAGGCACAAGAGTGTACTTGCCATTATCAATGAATAGGAAGTGGTTTGAAAACCTGTCATAATTACTAATACTCCATCCTGAATATTGCCTGCTCATTAGGAAAGCTTATTCCCCTTAAATAGTTAAAATATAAAAATGTGGCTAATAATGGAATTGAT
This sequence comes from Ptychadena robeensis, assembly GCA_036250615.1. Taxonomy (NCBI): domain Eukaryota; kingdom Metazoa; phylum Chordata; class Amphibia; order Anura; family Ptychadenidae; genus Ptychadena; species Ptychadena robeensis. The sequence continues at coordinate 38,005,217 of CM070033.1, read as the reverse complement.
TGGCAATGGCCGTGACTGCAGGTTTTCAGACTTTCTATGCATGTTTGAATACTCTTGTAAATCTATGGACACGATTAGCTGCAGATTTTTAATAGCCTTTAAAACAAGTCCTCAATATTTTTTGTAGCTTTACATACAGAGAAATGTATTAGTTCACAGTTCTTAAAGACGTTTTCTCAGTAGCTCAGCTACTCTTGTCCGCACAGCAGTGACACAGCTTTCCTTTATACAAAGTAGGATATGTGTGGAGATAGCTGAATAAGCAGAGATAATGGCCTTTCAGTTTCCACTGGGAAGTTGTAGGATGAATTACTCCACAATAACTGCAACTACAGAGGACTCGTTAAGGTGGATTTACATGTGTAGATTTTTTTGTTCGATCAACGAATAATGAACGAAGAAAAAATCTACCTGTGTAACATACCATTGGTGGTGATTTACAGCTCACACTGTTTGGTGTAAATAAGAAATGGACTTGAATGTCCACAGTCTGATTACAAGCCTACTTTTAGGACACTCCTGCTGAGGAAACACAAATAGAAACTGGTTACCATAATCTTGGTATTGATTTTGTAGCCCAATAGAGTGTTATTTTTACAGCAGACGACAATCTTCTGATCTAGCATGTTATGTTCACTACAAGGACTGAAATTTGAAGGCAGGTCTTACAGGGGTCCATCTTGATCACTTTTTATCTCTGCCACACCTCTGCTTTTACCTTCTTCTCTTTATAAAGAAATTGTTTCTACCAAATTCCAAGACCATGCCAACATCCCAGTTATAAATCAATAACATTTATGAGTGGACATTGAGAAAAGAATTTCCACTTTCCATTCAATTTTACTTCTCACTTTAGATGGGACAAAGGGGACTTATATAGTAATAAAAAGTTTTTCAAGTTTTACATTTATTAAAAACTAGAAAGTGTGTTACTGGTTACATTCCACATAAAACATAACATTGTTCCGTTGCATACATATGTCAGAAATTTATCAAGTATCTTTGGTCTAGATCAAGATTAGCACAAGCCCAACACGTTTCATGGTGTTACCCAGTGCTTGACATATATTTTTGGGGTCTTTCAGATAGAGCATTATATAAGGGTTCTTCTCTTTATTGTGGAGGGCAACAAACTAAGAATATGTTCTGTCTAGGTAGATGAAAAATTATTTTAAACACCTATGTACAGAGCCACATGTTTCTGTGTGGCGTCAGTAGACACACAACCTTTGAAGTCCAATATGTCACCCTTCTGCTATGATCCAAAAGCTGCTAGCATACTAAACATGTAAGGCCATTCAACAGAATCGAAGGCAGTATGGGTATCTAGGGAGGTCACCAACCTACCAGTTAAGAACTCATGCAGATACTGAATATGGGTATATAAACATCTGGTATTGGTATATGTCGAACGTCCAGGTATAAAGCCGGTTTGATCGGGGTTAATTAAAAAGACAATAATTTGATTGAGGTGCAAGGCCAATACTTTTGCTTTTACATCAGTATTGATTAAAGAGATAGGTCTAAACAATTTACTGTATTTCAAGTCATTGTGAGGTTTGGGCAATAACACAATCAATGCTTCCCGCGTAGTAGGAGGCAAAATGCCTTCTTCTTAGGCACCATATATGTCTGTAACAACTTGGGAATCAATTGATCCCTTAAAAGTGCAATACCATTCTGTTGGAAACCCATCTAAACCAGGAGTTTTGTTATGAAAGGAAGAAATGGCTTGGTGAATATCCTCTATCATGATAGGGGCTTCCATGAAGATTTTTGGGCATCACTGTTGCGGAAGGACCCTTCTGCTATGATCACCTTTTTTACAAATACCATTTTATCAGCATTTTGCCAATGTGTAAATATGCCATGAAGTGATTGTATTAATGTAAGTAATAAAAATTAGATGGTAAAAATGAGTTACGAACAACCAATACAAAAAAAAAAACAATAGACTGAGTTCTATTGTGTCTAACATAAAACATTAGTATAGTAATGTTTAATAGTAATTAGTTCTGTCACAGTAGAGGTGATTCTTACCTGGTTTCATCTGAAGAATCTCTTACCACAATCTGCAGACTGTCTCGAGCCATAATCAGAAGGATGACTGTCCATGTGAGGTACATAAATTGTGTTTTCATTTGATGTGCTGAAGAACAAAAAGCATACACAGGATGTTTAGAGAGAAATATAAAAACTAGTATCATTCATTACCTGGGGGTGAGCCTAGCATCATGTTTTATATTTTGTTACAAGGATTGAGGGAAACTACCATAAAAGACACTTGGTTATAAAAGTGGGTAGAAATAAGTTCTAACCATTCTTAGTTTTTTTTATAAAAAAATAAAAAGCTGAGTTGATTTAGTTTATATGACATGAGCTTATCAATGTCAACTTGGATTCTATACAAGGCCATCTGTCTACTCCTGGAAATATTACACACTGGTGAAAGAGTTACGGTAACTTTCTGCAAAGCACAAGTTCCTTCTTACCAAACTGAAAACACTTTTCAATGTATAAAATAAACAAATACACTTCGATAGATTAAAACCAGGATTGTGCTATAGCTACTTCTTTGCCTCTATAGATGACTCCCTATGACAGGCCACTGAATATTGACTTCTGTGCCTTCCATGCTTCCCTGACACCTATGGGTTTTTATTATATTTGCCAATATGATTGGATTTGTAACTATTACACTATGGTGGGATGATTGTTTTATGCTTTCAACTATTTTAGTGACTTGGATTCACTGGTTTTACATGCTTTCCACTATATTGTTAAATATATGAGTTCTTTGCAGATCACCCCCAAGATTTATGCAACCAGGGGTTATTATTATTTTATATATTTTCATATATATTTATATGCATGAGACTGGAGTTGGGGATTTCGTGATGAGCAGCATAGGCAATATTCATATTCACAAAATATTGCGAATATATTCAAAGCAAATTTCGTCAATTCAAAATTTCATGATCTCCAGTCATTATAACCTTCAATGTGAAAAAGAGTTTCACAATAAAGATTCGCAATCAACACTACTGATCGAAAATCTCGTATATTCGTGATTACAGAGATATAGCACAATATTCGAGATCTTTGCGAATTCTGGAAGTGCCAATATTCACAATAAAAAATCGAGATCTTCAAAATTAGAAAAAATAAATAAATAAAAAATTTCAGATTAGAATATTTGAGATCAACACTATTTCTGAGCACCGTTGGGGGGGCATTGCTCATTTCCCTTCACTTATATTGCGTTGCCCTGATTGCCAAGGCATCCGCTGTATCACAGATACATTGAAGGTGTATAATGGATTTGCATAGCATCAGTGTAGCTTATGTAGCCTTTTTAAAATTATATGACATGATTATGAAAACATATTTTAGGCGTACTAGTGATCTCGTTATGTTATTTTTGTTTTTCCTGTTTGAGGTCAAGCAATTAGGAGAGCAGTAATGAAGAATGCTAACTGAGAGTTCACACTTTGTGCATTAATAAATACAAATCTTCTAACTGTAATTTCTCTACTTCACAATTCTAAAGGTTTTGATGCAGAAGCATGCTGCTATGAGTCCTTGCGGCAAACAGATAAAATATAAGTTACATGTATACATTTAATACTCAGTTGACATTTCGCATTTAAAGAACATATACAAGTAAGGTAACATGTTTACATTAATAAATGCATAGAAATAGTTCTACTTCTGCAATAATATTACTTTTTAATATATTAAATACATATATCCAATATATAACACACAGCCTTCTCCACTATACCCACACACTATTAAACATGAAATAAAACTTGCCTAAATGAGATGCTGCTTAAGCATACTGTGTGTACCAGAATGGGTAAATTATTTCAATATGAAAAGTGTTTACCTTGTTAAGTAAATTGTGTCTGCTCAGATCTCCTCACTGCTTGTGGTTGACTATTCCCCACATGTTGTCCTTTTATACTGTCATCCAGCTTCTTCCTGACAGGTAGGTCAGCAGTTCTTCTCAATTTAGACTTACAAGTCATTATAATTTAGAGGCTTGCTCATTTCCAGCATGTATTTAACAAGAAGGTGTTGCCATGGTCCTTTGCATCATCTACAAGAGGCCGATAGACTAATCATGTTAGTTATGATCTTAGTGTAGATGTTTGGCAAAAGAAAAGGTCAGTGGAAGTTGTCATATAGAATTGTGGATTCGATAGTAAATTCAGTGCCCAGAGGTAGAATGACAAGCCTACATATTCCAGACCAACAGACATAGAAAGCCACATACCATCAGCATAAATACATTACCAGTGCCTCATAAATCCCAAAGGTGTGAAGAATAAAAGAGTGAGGTAAGTACCACTGTCCTCTAGACAGAAACCAATTGGATACATACCTCCTGACTTCAGCAATAAATATATGATGAATCGCAATAAAAACCTTACAAGATAGAATATATAGTATGGACACTAACTTAAGCCCCCCATACAACTTACAATCTTTCCATACAATTTCTGTACAATCAATTTTTCTTCTACCAAAACCATGTAA
>CM070033.1:37977675-37988387 GCA_036250615.1 Ptychadena robeensis | reverse complement strand
GGGTCTGCTATATACTCCTCCCTCCGCGTCCGGGCCATCCGACAGGGCGTCCTCCTCGCCCCGCCTAGAGCGAGTTTTGATTAGATTTATCGTAGAATAAAGACACCCCGAAGATAGGCTTTCAGAGTGTCCCATAGGACAAGCTGATCGGCATAGCCTGAATGGCCTGCAAAAAAGTGGATTAAGATAGTGACAATCAAATCATGGGTAGTGATGACCAGTAACCAATAAGGGATTAAGTTGTCCATGGGAGCCTAGGCAGGGCAACGAGACTGCTCGGCCACGAGCAGCGCAGTCACGGGAATGGTCACTGATCACTCGCGGCAGGTACGCCGAGGGAGTGCACAACGGGCAACGCTTTAGCGTTGGCCAGGATTAAGTCGATGCGGGAAAGGGGACATGTGGGCTTTAGAAAAAACAGGAGTAGGCACGCACACCAGGGGTGCCCCTGAAGCCAGACATCCGTCCATGCGACCTCAGCCAGAAAGGCAGCCAAAACGGGAAGGAGGAGGCGGAGCTACCACTAGAGGACGGGGTCAGTCATCCAGGTCACTACAAGGTCTGATTAAAGTCACCGAGGACAACAAGGGGGAGATTAGGACAGCCCTGGAGTAATTGAACCAGTGCCCGAGAAACCCGAAAGTGAACGGAGGAGGAAACATACACAGCCGCGATAACACATTGCAAACTGTACACTTTACAGCGAAGGAAAACACACAACACCCATCAGTATCAATATAGAACATGCCAGCATCTCAAAGGCAGAGAACGGTGAACTACACAGAAGAAAACCCCTTAGAATACGCGAAGAAACTAGCATGTATGAGGCCCCCACCAGCGCCTCCGCCAACACACATAACCCGCTCAGGCAACCAGATGAGTTTCTGCAGACAGTAAATGGAGGTTTACTGCCGCTGTGAGTAAGTAGAGGACCTGGGAACGCTTGGACGGACTATTCAGGACCACCGAACGTTCCAGGTGAGAAACAGGCAAAACGGTTAGGTCATAGCAGACAGAGCAATAATGGAGAAAAACAAGGAGGGCACAGGGAAGAGGGAGAGAAGGAGAACAGGGATACCAGAGAAGGAAAAAAGAAGCCGAGAGAAGAAGGAGGCAATGCAACACAATAAAAACATCGGACAGTTGCAAATACATAGAATACATGTGCAATAAACATATAAAACCACAAAACCCACACCAGACACCCACATGGCACAGAGCAAAAACAATAAACAGCCCTGAAAAATGAAACTAGCCAAAAGTCGTGGGGAGGCATGAAAACACAATAGAACACGTTAGAACAAAAGTAACGCAAAAAAGTCGGCGGATCAGCCGGAAGTCTGTACAGTTCCAGTGAAGCGTGTACAGACACACCACACCAAAGCGCAATCAGAGATCCCAGTCAGAGGAAAACAAAAAAGGCACAAACGGTCCCCGGGCGGGGGTAGTGGCAAGAGCCCCAGTAATAGGAGAGAGGGCAAACACGGGCCCAGGAAGAGAACAGAAGGAGCCCCAATAGGGCCCCCCCCCATCAGGCAGACGACTCAGGAAAACAAAAGGATCACCGCTAGTCCGGGGACGAGCGGGGCCCCTTCATTCTGGTCCAGCCAGGCAAACAGCATCCAGCAGGGGAGGTGAAGGAAATGAGACCGACCTTCCACTGTTAATATGCGGCGGGCTGGGGTACATCATGGCATATGAACACGCAGGGCCGAAGGGCGGCGCTTGATCTCCAGAAACTTGACACGCTGACGGGGACCTCAGCAGAGCAGTCAGGAAAGGAAAGAAGGATAAGCGGACACATTAAAAAGGACTTCACCACGCTCTCTAGCCAGCCGCAGGAGGAGACGCTCACGGTCATGATAGTTAAGAATCGGAGAGTAGTAGTAGTAGGAAGAGGCACGTGGTGGACTTCCCGGGCGGGAGGAGAGGGTGCATAGGGATACGTGTGCCGTTCAACCGCACAAATAACGAGAGTTAATGCCTCCTCACCAAACTCCTGCAACAGCCATTTTTCAATAAAATCCACGGGTCAGGCCCCTCAAGCACGCTCAGGGAGTCCAAAAACACACATTGTTGCGCCCTCAAACGATTCTCAAAGTCATCTGACTTAGTGGTGGCAGCAGTGGCACTGCAAGGCCCGCTGAGTGTCACGAGTAAGGGGGGGCAGTGCGTCCTCAACACAGAGACCATGACTCCAATTCAGTGGTGTGCGCTCTCTAATTTCTGTAGGTCATGGCGCAGGAGGGAGAATTAACTTTCAACCCCCTACCTGGACACAGTAGGCCGTCCACAGAGGAGCCGCATTTTTATTAATGGCCACCAGGAGTTCCTTCAGAGTGAGGGGGCTGAGGGCTCAGGGGGAGCCATCCAACGTGTGGAGAAGGAGGGGCGCTTAGCAGGGGAGACAGAAGCATCCATGGCAGCAGCCTCAGCACTCACCCAGCCGCAAGCCACAGAGGAGGGAGACTTCCCAGGAAGGAGAGGAGCAGGCAGATCCAGAGGGCAGCGGTGCCGCACAAAACACCCCAGCCGAGCAGCCACATCTTTAGGGGGTTTGGCCTTCCCCTGCTGCTGAGCCGCGCCGCCATCGCGTGGAGCGGAAAAGGGAAGAAGAGGACTTGTGCCGCCGTGCATCGCTGGAACCGCACTGACAGCTACCGCAGCAGGACCGGAGAGTGAGGGGCACCTTGCCAAAAGAAGGGAGCGAAATCAGCTGCAGACCGGCCGGGGCGAGGGTTAATTACAGGTATGGGAGCTCTTGTGCAGCGCGTCCGCTCACATGCCCGTCTTGGCCACGCCCCCCGAATGGGAATTTTCTAAATGAAATAAGGTTTATAACATATAACTTTAACACATTAAGTAGCTATATAAAAACGTTGACCTTCTTATAATTTATACACTAGAAACATGTTATTGTTCCAGTTTATATTCTGTATACACTTTGTCTGTTAAATAACCACAGGGAAACATTAATATAACTATAAAAGGTTGCAGTTAGGGGTGTGACACTGGTAAATTACTAACCCCCAAGGGTGTCAGAGTTCTGGGGGTTCAATGTCAGAGAAAATCCTACTCTAAAACATCTTTTTTTGCAGGGCCCCACTCCGCAGCATCCTTCAGCCACTGTTACACATACATCTGGTAAGAATGACTTGTGGAGCAGATAAAAGTGGTAATTATGACAGGTAATTTCTGTTATTAACCCCAACATACAGTCAGATTTTCACTGATGTTTTGAAGTGGATCAGTCACTAGCTGGCTGACCTGCCAGGACTATTATTTGGAATGTATTTTCTGTCCCCTTAGGTCATTCTATGACATTGGCCCATTTACACAAGTAATAACGCATAGCTCTAATCTCCTGACAGAATTGGAAATGTATTCCATCTAAGCTAACTTTTCACACATTCTTAGAGCTCTTTAAAGAATTCCTCATGAAGTGAAATGTATTGTTCTACTGGAGAGCCAAAGAGGTAGCACAATACTTTTAACTAGGACCACTATCGGCTTTATCGTAGGTCTTGTCCATGATAAGTTAGAAATGAAGAGTAAATATTTGGCTAATGTGTGAGAGAAAGTTGACTTGGACAAAAGAGCACATACAGCTTCAAATACACTTCCTTCACAGAAACAACAGATTCATCATACATAGAATAGTCTGTATAGATCAGGGGTGGGCAAACTTTTTGACTGGTGGGCCACAATGGGTTTTTAAATGTCACATAGGGGCTGGACCTAGAGCCTGCGAGGCTTAAGCTAGCCACACACGGTTCGATTTTGGTTCAATCGAAGCTCGATTAGATGAATTTTTTCATCGATTGAACGAAAATCGAGAAATGCCCACACGATAATTGTTCGATGAAGGCAGAAAAATGGATCAAATTTTGATCGGACATGTTGGAAAATCATCGTCGATTGTGCCAAAATCGTTTTGTAATCGTCGATGTTTGTAGTGTTTCTCCTGGATCGATTAGATTCGATATAATAACATAGACTACTTCAATCTGAACTTCAATCGGTTCCATACCAAAATCGACGATTTTAGTAATATTTTGGAATCGAAATCTCACCACAATTGCAAACTCAATGTGGGGTGTATGTTGATGCGATTATGATCGATTTTAGATTAGACGATTGAATTCCTCGATCTAATCGAGCATCGATTGAACCAAAATTGAACCGTGTGTGGCTAGCTTTAGTCCTCATAGATAGGAAAGGATATTTTAAAAAAGAAAATATGTTAACTAATAAATAGAAGCTTTTGATAGAGATGATTAAACATTATATTGCAGCAAACTATGGCGTCTAGTAAACAATTCATACAATGATCCTCTAGGTGTTACCTTCACGTATTACAGGGAATGAGGGGAGCCAGAGTGTCTTGACACCATGGTACCAAAGGGCCAATTTAAAAGACTAAAGGGACGGTTGTGGCCCCCGGACCTTAGTTTGCCCACGTCTGATATAGTTACTCCACACTCCAAACTTCTTCTATTAACCAGTAGTAATTTCCAACAGTACAACATCAACTCCCCTGCAGGTCTTCACCTCTCTGACACGTTTTACCTCAACAAGGTCTCATTTATAGAAATCTCAACATCTGAAGAATCATTTCCTGGTCATAGTCTTCCTTGTCAACTCATTTGTAATATACTGTAATTAGCTGAGAGCAAAACCTAATTAAAATGTAATCTGCTTAGTTCAAACTGGAAAAAGCACTGCAAGTCAGTGCTGAATTATGTTTTTGTAGCAGCTATTCTTCAGCGTTTTGGCCAATTTATAGAATGATATAAAATCAGCACCTCCAACATCTATTAGTTTGGATCCAGATTGGGCAGGGTCCTCTACTGCTCCTTAAGCTAGCCATACACGCACCGAGTGGAGACCGATTTTGCCGCCGTCCGATGGGCGTGCGCGGCAGATCCCTGACATGTCGGGTCCGATATTCTCCGATATTCTCTGGCCGACGCCGGACGATGCCGTTACTTTCAATGAAGACCGGCGTCTTCATTGAAGGTAACAGCAGGCACACAAAGGGTGCACGCCGATTCTGTCATCTCTGGAGAGCATCGTGATGACGTCATGCTGCTTTCCAGAGCTGATCTGACCTGCTCTGTCGGCCCCCACTCGGTACGTGTGTGTGGGGGCCTTTAGTCATGGCCTGTACCTGTGTGTTATCTTGTGTTGTATCTCCACTCTAATGTATTGTACAGCGCTGCGTGATATGTTGGGGCTATATAAATAAGTATAATAATAATAAAGATGGAAAAAGCATATGAGTCCTCGGTGGTCACCCCAAGTCCAGCTGTCTCTGGCCTCTCTGGCTTCTTCCTCTTCTCCTTGATTCCAAAAAAAGCCTGGGCCCATCAAAGGGGAAGAGTGGAAAATTAAAAAAAAAAAAAAATTCTGTATGTACTGCTTTTGGTACAGGTCACCTGCCAGTAATGCCAGCGAGCATAAAACTGCAGTAATTAAAACGTCCTTACCTTCTTCTGTTAAAAGAAGGTTCAGATTCATATGTTCAGGCTTCAGAATCAGAGGAGTAAAAATACTCAGCCAGCATGTCAGGGTGAGGCACACCTATATAGCTTTCAAGGTCACGAGGTGGGTGACCTCAACCCAGCCTGTGCTTGCAGGGAGCCACCTACTGGTGCCTGTGGAAACAACCCAGGGAAGGGCAAGCACAGTGCCATCAGCAGGCGGTACCTGGTACAACCGGGGTCCTCACATCACCTTGATAAATACAGCTTGGTGAAACACCAAATCACCAAGTTTCTAGTAGTGCTAAAGGTAAAAAATCCATTTCTATGATATGTTTGAAACAGGTTGTAAGCTAAAGCTGGACAGGGGCTTATAGAAATATTGCCCAGCATGCTTACATATGAGCAACAGGCCACATTTTAGCGTTCCACTACCTCCCCCTGGTAATAAATCCCTATCCACACATCCTTGTCTTGCACCACCTCCCCTGGATCCCTGGCTACACATATCACTGCATCTTCTGCATCCCTTTAGCAGTGCATTAGCAATACTTTTGTCCAAGGTAGACAAAAGTAAGTTTAACTTCAGCCTAATAGTATATGATGGCCCTCTGCCTATATATATATAAATTGATTGTGTGGCAGCACATTATAAAAATGTTTTTATATATATATGTGTGTGTACTAGACACATATGATGATGGCAAGCGTAGTGACACAACTGCTTCTAATAATTTCTGCGTCCAGTGTCTTCTTTTTGCTACCATTGATAGCAATATTTGTGTGCACAGGGGGTAAAGTGCCCCAGCTATAACAGCATCATACAAATACTAGGCCTGTACATTAGGCTGTATGTGCACATAAAAATGGCCCAGAGAAGAGGCATATCCATCATTGATACATTTTTTTTAGCTAAAGTTAGTATTACAAACCAAAGCCAATGACATCACAATTTTTTTTGTAAAAAATAACACAGTATATATTTGGTTTACATAAGCAGTACATGTGTTATAGCAATGAATACACAATGTCACTGCTGATTCATTGTTTCTAAAATTCTAAGTTGTGTATGTCTCAAATTGGTTGTTGACCCTGATTTTCCAGCTCTGTGATAAGCTACATGTCCGTGGTATGTGTAAAAGGCACAAATCATGTTTGGACACATACAGCAGCATGCTCTTATCTCTCAGCTTGGACATCCAATGTTGCTCTGGTTTATTCATTGTGCTTTGAAGTCCCCAGCATGGGCTTTTGGAGGAATTTGTGGAATTTGTTGAACTGTTATCCTAGTCTTATGACCATTTTGTTGTCTTTTAGTAACCCTCTAGTCCATCATTTTAATAATCACTGTTAATAGACGTGATAACGAAGCTATTTTACTTGGTCTCCCTCCAATTTCTAACATTATTATTATTATTATTATTTATTATCATTTATTTATATAGCGCCAACATATTACGCAGCGCTGGACATTCAACATTTGTGTCAGTATTGTAGTTAAGACTTGTACAGTTGGTCCAGGAACATTTAAAAACAATTATTTAACTGGTTCTGCCCACTTTCCTAAAATGTGTATTGGACCTTTTTTGTTAGGGATTTGAAGGTATAAATGTAGATAACGTTTGTCCTAAATAGTCTCTGTTTTATAAATTTTTAACTAAATATTATAAAATAATGGATTTAATAATATTGTCATATGATAATTAAAAAATATCAAAAAGATTTTATATGATAGTCAACTATAAATTTTAATATATTGTATCTTTGCAGTGATGACATATTTCACATAGTTTTACAGAGTATATCTCACAATCTAATGTAACTACTATCCTATATGTAACTAAAAGAGTGTACAGATGGGCATACTTGGTTCGATTTCTCTATTCGATCAACTTAAATCATTAAATATTGATTCCATTATTTTTCCCACATCAACCAAATTTGATCTAATTCAAACATAAAATGGATCAAGAAGTGATAGGACATGATGGTCATTTTTAGTCGTTTCAAGTATCTGATGGGTTTTCTAGATATTTTGATTGATTTGTATCTATACAAGTCATAGGGTTTGTGCCCACTGCATTGTGTCCACACCAAAGCTGGGTATTTCTGCACAGACACAACCCATCCCATTCATTTGAATGAGATGGGGTCCACTGCCGTGCCAACAAAGCGGCGGACCCATTAAGCTAGAAATTATTGGGAAGTACTAGATGTGCTAACATACAAAATGTTGCCCTTCCTTTTTTTAAGGTAAGTAAGCACGGCTTACATTTGGATGGCATCTCTGCTCCGAATTTACAAGTGTCAAAATATATATTTTGATGCTGTCTTAGCCCACAAGGGACAACCATAATGTCAAAACCATGTGCTGGGTGGTCGAAATGCCGGTGATATATTCCCACCTACTACATATGGTTGGCATATATGCAGTGCATTCATTTTAATGATTTTTGTTTTATTTCTTTTATGATAATGTAATTAGTGATGGCCGAACTTTGGTCATTATGTAAAAATGAATTTCTAATTGAACAAAAAAAAAACCACAAAACTCATCTGAAACAAGAATAAATCCCGGCAATCAGTTTGTTGATGGACCAGGACCACTTCTCACTGACCTCCACAGAGTTGCTGTGTTAATCATTATACATTAAACTCCCACAATTGTAAAAAAAATTTACAAAAAATCTGTGTTGTCAAAGTCTTTTTTTTTTTGGCCTCTGAGACTTTCACGCCTTTGATCTAGAATATTCCATATCACCCCTCTCCAGGTTATGTGGGGCTGATTCATATGTTCGTCTGGTGTAATTAGTTGACTTGCTGAATTTGTGAGTTATTTGCAAGGAATAAACATTGTATCATCACCAAAATTGTTGAAGATATAGAGAACGGTTGGGAACGCTACATAAAAATAAGTATTGCTCAAGCATGTGCAATTTTTATTCATTAAAAAACGATAAGTGCTAAAGTAATCTTTGATTTTTATAATATTTCTCCAACCCTTCTCTACCTCTGCAGCAATTTGGGAGATGATAACAGGTTTAGGGGCTTTGTAATTAATTCACACTCTCAGACAGAACAATTTTCAAAATTAAGTAGAAAATTCCATCAAATTTTTTTTTACACGTTGGGAGAACCAGAAGTTCTGGCACAGAAAGAAAAACAAATATCAGGCAGCCAGAAGCTGCGGTCCCCATGCAAGGACGTGTTGGTGGGGGATCAGGAGACAGGTGAGTTCCACTGCACTAGGTCAGAGGCACTAGACACCCACAAACTCACAACCTTCAAGACATCCAAATACTCACATACTTATAGTCACCCACAGACTCACAACATTCTAGACACATAGACACAAATTTTACCATTATATATTTGCAAGAAAAAGTATGTGAACCCTTTGGGATTACATGGAGGTTTGCATGAATTGGTCATAAAATGTGCTCTGATCTCATCTAAGTCACACAAATAGAAAACCACACAGTCTGCTTCAATAATACTACACAAACATGATATGTTTTCATGTTTTTATTGAACATAACATATAAACATTTACAGCGCAGTCTGGAAAAAGTATGTGAACCTTTGGACTTAATAACTGGTTGACCCTCCTTTGGCATCAATAACCTCAACCAAACGTTTCCCAGTAGTTGCAGATCAGACCCGCACAACAATCTGGAGTAATGTTGGACCAATCCTCTTCACAAAATAGTTTCAGTGTAAAAATATTCTTGGGATGTCTTATGTGAATCTTTCTCTTAACTTGTATGCTACTTGGGTCATTGTGCTGTTGAATCACCCATCCTCTGCGGAGCTTCAGGCGGCAAACAGATTGTCTTACATTTTCCTGCAGAATTTCTTAATAAACTCTGGAAATAATTTTTCCATCAATGACAACAATTCATTCAGGCCCTTAGCAGCAAAGCAGCCCCAAACCATGATGCTCTCTCCGCCATGTTTTACAGTGGGGATGTGGTTTTGATGTTGATGTGCTGAGCCTTTTTTCTCCAAACAAAGTGTTGTGTGTTTTTTTCAAACAACTCAATTTTGGTTTCATCTGTCCACAGAATATTTTGCCAGCAGTGCTGTGGAACATCCCGGTGCTTTTTTGCCAATTTCAAATGTGCTGCAATATTTTAGACAGCAAAGGATTCCTCTGTGGTGTCCTCCCATGTAATCCATTCTGGTTTGATGTTTTTCTTATTGTAGATGTGTCAACAAAAATGTTAGCATGTGACAGAGATTTCTGTAAGTCTTTAGCTGACACTCTAGGATTCTTCTTTACCTCATTTGGTCATATTTACAGGATGACCATGCCTAGGAAGAGTAGCAACATTGCTAAACTTTCTCAACATTGCTAAACTTTCTCCATTTGTAGACAGTCTGTCTTACCATGGACACATGAAAATCAAGGTTTTTGGAGATACATTTGTAACCTTTTACAGATTCATGCAAGTCAACAATTCTTGATCATAGGTCTTCTGAGAGCTCTTTTCTGCGAGGCATGGTTCACATCAGTCAGTGTTTCTTGTAACTAGTAAACCCAAAACTGGTGTGTGTTTTTAAAGGGCAGGACAGTGTTCAGAAACACATCCAATATCGTCACACTGATTGGGCTCAAGGTTGGCTCACTCCTGACTCCAATTTGGTCTTGGAGAAGTCATAAGGCTAGGGGTTCACATACTTTTCCACCCTGTTCTGTGAATGTTTACATGTTATGTTCAATAAAAACATGAAAACAAATAATGTTTGTGTGGCATTATTTTAAGCAGACTGTGTTTCTCTATTGGTGTGACTTGGTGATGATGGTGTGATGAAGATCAGAGCACAATTCATGCAAGACTCCTTGTATTCCCAAAGGGTTCACATCATTTTTCTTGCAACTGTATATGACCATAAAGACACAAGGTCCCAAATGCCCATAACCTCCCATACACCTTAATCCACAACCTTCCAGATATTTACAACTTTCCAGCCACCGATAGCCTTCCAGACACCCATAGACTTTCAGCCTTGCAGATACCCAAAGAAACACAACCTTACATGCATAGAAACACTTTTACACAAGAATTTTGACCTCGCTCGGTCCCTACGGTCAATGCCTTTGCTAGTAAATGAGGACCCTTATCACATGCTATATACCATGCTACCATCCCATGCAGGAGCCTTGGATAAGCTAAACCCCTAAGTAATGGTTGGCTGGGTTGACACCACTGCTTAAAGGGGTCATGG
>CM070033.1:37952140-37970076 GCA_036250615.1 Ptychadena robeensis | reverse complement strand
ATAGATAGATAGATAGATAGATAGATAGATAGATAGATAGATAGATAGATAATATAGGGACTATTTACAATGCAGAAAGATAACTGGTGGGAGAGTTGGGAGGGTACATAGCTTTGTGAAAAAATCATACCACCCTGGATCAGTACTTTTCAACCCTCTGCCTTGAGGTAAAATCATAGTCTGGTTCTCGGATGAACTAATACAAACCTCAAAATGCCAGAGGTGCAAGGGACCTCCCCTTGCACCTCTGTCCCATGGCGGTGACTGTCCCAGGTTCTGCTGTTCTGGCCAGAATAAAGGCAATTCCTTAACAACATTACTAAGATGCAGGACGAACGACGTGTCCATTGAATATAAATGGACGCTTCTGCAGGACTTGGAAAAGTATGTTTTTCTATGTAAATTAATGGGGCATGCCACCAGTATGGTGGATTTGTGCCCTAAACCACAGGCCACAGCTAATCTACTGGTTGGGCAGCATGTAGGCCTGTCCTGTAGGGGACAGGAGCCATCCAATAGAAAAAAACAAACAAACAATGTAAGGCTTTTAAACTTTATTTAACCTCACATTTAGTCACACAGTTGTAGGGATTCATCTCTAGTCCTGAAATTGCTCTGATTAAATTTTTTATACATCTACTACAATATTAACAAGCTGCTTCAAGTCAGAAAGATTCTGCCTTATTGTCAGCCTAAAGCTGGCTATAGACATCTCAATGCCGGGCCGATTTCTCGGCAAGGCGACCGCGTGTGATATTATCAGTCACGTGCCGAGAATGTGACTAGCGTCCCCATCCAAAGTAATGAGATTGATCTAAAAATTATGGACATGTCTGTAATTTGTTAGATCCATTTCTGGGTCAATTTATGACCCAATTTAAGGTTGGTGCATTAGATTTGTGGCCAATTTCGTGGTAGATCGGTCGATCTGTGGCAAAAAGGGCCACAAATCTAAACATCTATAGCAGTGGTGCCCAACTGAATTGGTATAGAGGGCTACAAGTGCGGACCTCAGCATCACAGGGCCGCACATAACATTTTCAATCTATACTGACTTGTATAAGCATAAAATAAGGGCAGGCATAGCTAAAAGACATTATTTATGTTTTCAATAATACTTCAAGCATTAGGGATCACTGTAGTAAGGCAATGCACATTTTGTGTCATAAACATCGTCAAAGGTTATGTGCCTCATAGATATCACCAAAACCTTTTTCTCAGGTTAGTGGAGGACTGAGGGGGGCCACAGAAGAACACCCAAAGAGCCGCAGGTTGGGCACCTGGGATCTATGACCACCTTCATGGATAACCAGCATCATTGAGCCCCTTTATTGCGGTCCCTGTCTCACCTGTTTTATTTATTAGATTTCCTTTCTATGAAACACATGTTGCTATTACCTTAACTTATTGTTTTAATGAAAGCTATGTACAGCACTGTGGTGGCCGTTCTACCCGCTATGATCTTCCTGAAGAAGGCAGACGCTCATGATCTCTCTGGATCTAAAATAATGCATGTAATGCAAATTTTACATCATTAGTGTATGTATGAGATGGCAAATATTAAACCTGTTCATATGTACATGTTTCTTTCTAGGCTCCTGCACTGACAACATTCTCTCCGGCAGAGGTTAGTACAATTCTAGGAAAGGTTAACATATGTATCTTTGTAATATATATATATATATATACACACACACACACATATATATATATTATTCTTATTAATAAAACAAATGACTATCTGTAATTAAGTTGTAATAGCCTTTTTATGTATTCTTGCTCTGTTGCCATCATTTCCCTACAGAGATAAATGCCTTCAATGCCTACAGATAAATCATAACACGAGATAACTTGCTTCCAATACTCTAATCATTTATCAGATAATTCATTGATCTTCTGGCCCATGTAACCCACAGCGTACATACGAAAAACCGAACACGCCATCCTCTGCATTTTATCTCAAGGAACGTCATTGCCGATTGTGACATATTCAAATACTCATCATTTCTACAACTGTCATTACAGCTTTTCCACATCTTGGCAAATGGAAAAATGATCTACAATGTTCCTCTAATTGTGTATGCTAAATAGTGGAATCTTTACATGGTTAACATTTGCTAATACATATTGTAAATATAATATACAACCGAGCTGCAAAAAACATGTAATATACATTGCTAGGAATAGAATATAAGGTCCCCATACACGGGTAGATTCCTGTGTGAACGACCCGCTGCCGATCACAGTATAGTGATGCCACTACACTGCGCTCGATCGCAGGTCGAATTAATGTGCACCATTTTGCACACTGATTCCCATTCGATGGGGAGGGACCCTGTTCCGGTGTACACATGGTGTTGTGAGATTTTTTCCTATGGAAATAACTGTAATGACAAAAGAATCAACCAGACGATAGAGGCGGTTGTTGTAAACTTTTTATTCGCCAATAAGTCCCTAACGGGGTCTCCAAACGCAGGAAAAAGCAGTGCTCAAAAGTCCTCAACCCCTGGCCAACAGTATTCAGCAACACAGCTATAGTATATTAGCTATAGAAGTTAATGCCCACAGTAACAGTGAATTGCACATGAGGAACCTCCACCCGGCAGGGGAGGTCCTAGGACAATTCATCAGCCTGTAGAGAGCCACAGCTGGTCAGCAAGTTTTCCTCGGGGGGGGGGTGGGACCACTGGAGGGTGCAGCAGTAGGCGGGAACGCTTCCAACAGGGCACAAGCACCAGATGGGTCACAGGGAAAACAGACGCGACCAAAGCATGAATGAGGGGGGGGGGGGTTGCCACTTAAAACTGAGCGGAGCTGTCTAGGGGTGCTGGTAGCTGTTAGGGGAGAGCGTTTTTAATTTTTGATCGCCGGCAGGTATCCTGGGCTGTGAGGCATATGAAATCCCGGATTTTGGGGGAGAGGGGGACAGTTTAGGCTTGTTGTACATCCTTGATCCCCGGACTGGGCACCTCCTCTTCCTGGAAGCTTCCTCTTAAGCCTTCGGGCGGCCCTGGTGCATGTTGGGGTGCGCCCTTAAAGGGACCTTCACCCTCTGCACACCACAGCGTGTCGCTAAATAACTTGCAACTGAGAGGCAGATATAGGATCGCTGCAAAGGAAGAGAGCTTCCCCCGCACTCTGCCTGTGAAGTACACAGCCCGGCTCAGCTCTGCCCCCTTTCCTTTGTCCTGACTTGCCAGGAGCCGAGCCCGTGTGCTGGGGGGGGGCTCTCTTCTTTGCAGCCGTTCATATCCCGCTCTCTGCGCTGCCTGTCAAATTGACCGGGATTAACATACATGCCTGTTCTTGGTTCGACTAAGCATTTCCAAGCGGGTTTGATGGATCCTGCTTGTAGAAAGGCTGGATGACTCTATTGTTTGATAGATTTGAGCGCAATTGATTGCTGCGAACATGCACGTCACTTGATTGGGCTTAAATCGATTGAAAAAACAAGCTGTGTATGCCTAGCTTTAGTCCAAGTAATATTCTCTGATAATGCAAAAAGGCATCTGTTTTACCTTCCAAAGTTTGTAATATATGTATCTTATTATAATATAGTGTATATACGTGAGTATGAGCTGATTTTTTCAGTACCAATAATGTATTGTGCTGTAATTACGATTCTAAATACAATTGGAAACAAATCGAAATCGAAATTCCTAGAAAAAAAGTCACATATTTGTAATCGAGCAAAATTTACCAACATGTCCGATCACTTTTTTGTTTGATTTCGATCATTTTTGGACGAACGTACCAGATGTGCACAGATGTGCACAATCTATGTGAATCGATTTTAATGCAATCAACTTAAAAATTGATTGATTATTGTATACTGTGTATGGCCAGCTTTACAATAGCACGGATTCTGAGTGTTGGCCTAAGTTTAATCTGTCTATTTTAATAGCTGTCCATTATTACACAAACAAATATCTAACAAGAAGTTTCCAATCAGCAATCAGTGCAATGAATTCTTCATCCCTTTCACCTCTTATTTTCTGTCTGAATCAGGATTCAACATATGGTATTAATGCAAATGACTGGGTCTACTGCAGGCGATTAAAGGCCGGCTCCCAAGGGATCGCATAGCCGGCCCTACAATGGTTTTGATTAGGAACAGCTCTAAGCAAACGCTACACTAACATCCTAAAGCTTTATGTGTTGGCAGATTAACCCCTTCTTTATAGAGGCATGTAAATAAATGCCAAGGTGCTGTATTAATCAGTAGAATATAAAATATAAGTCTTTCATGGGATGTATAACTGTAGAAGTTGAGAAAATAGCCACGAGTGTTGTCTCTTTGTTGTGGATGAATAGATGTTTCCTTTCTTTTATCTTTTTCTTATCTGACCTATTGTGTCTAAAGTTTCCCCACTTCTCACACAGGCAGGGTCCTCTTCTCCTCCAGTGCCTTGTTTTGTGTAACCTGAACCCTTTTGTTATTTACTGTACAGCGCTACACAATATGTTGGTGATTTGTAAATAAGGCTGAATACTACTGCTTCTACTCAAGCTATGCAACACATTTTGATGTTGATTGGATTTGTGGGGTTATTTACTTTTCTTTTTTGCTGAGCGGAATAATATTCATATAGATTCATATATTAAAAAATGCAACCTTAAACCCTGTCAGCAAAATGTATTTCTGCATTGTTTTATTTAGGGTCCTCCTATCTATAAATTATTTTTATTAAATATAGTTTTAAAATCCAGATTCAGTTTTGTTTGTAGTCTCTTGTATATGAATGAAACCTATTTCCAAATCCTCCCCTATCTCTGCTTGGGCATGTAGCTGCTACCTCATCCAACCATTTGAATAAAACATTGACCCAAGTACATTTGTGCCAGCAGCCAACATTTAAAGCCCCCACACACGGCCCTCAAACAGATGACATCATCACGCTGCTCTCCATCGCTCACACCCTTTGTGTGCCGGCTGTTAGTTTGAATGGGGACGCCGGCCCCCATTCAAATTTATGGCATCAGCCAGAGATTTACAGACATGTCCGTTCTCTATGTGGCACCCATGATCCGAGGCTGATTTTGCTGCCTAGCACATCGGCCAGTGGCAAATTCGGCCGCCGCTCCTTAAGTGTATTGGGACCTTAACTATGAAGAAAAGTAATGAAATGAAACATTAGAATAGGCATGGAGGGCCACTCATGGGGTCACGACAGGGGTGCCTACGCTTTTATGATCCACACACAAAATTGTTTATTTATATATGTACAAACTGGGCCATGGGTGACAACAATTTGCATTAAGGTGGACTTACAATTTTTTTTCCTTCCAAAATGAATTCTTTTTTTGGATCAAAATCTAATTGGATCCAAAAATTTGATTGAAATTTAACATAAAATCCATCAAGCAACGATAGCATATGTTGATAAATTTCATTTGATCATTCAAGTATTTGATGGGTTTCCAGGTATTTGGATACGTTTTTATTCAATGGTACTATGGAGCATGTGCACATGGCTAAGCAAATGAATGGATCTGTGTGGAATCTATCACATTATCTGGTGGTCAAAATTATCCAAATGTAATACGATCAAATTTAATATGATCGTATTTGAAGTTGATCAAATGAAAACTCAAACTGCGTATGCCCAGCCTTAGAAATATAAACACTTTTCAAATAAAGGAAAGGGGCAACAAACTTTGTCTAGTACCATTATCCCTAATAAGTAACAATACGAATATATAACCAAAACTAGGGCATATAGAGGGAATTTTCATGTACTGATATCACCCAGATTTCTAAGATAAAACCACATTTTATTGATTCTATTCTTAAGATCCAAAGTAAAGAAAACCAACAGGCAATACAAAAATATATAGAACAAATGTAAAAATTCAATTTCAGGTCCCAGCACTTTAAAGATCTTAAGCTAGCCATACACGTGTCGATTCCTGAGCGATCGATCAACGATCCAATCGATTCCGGTGAAGTCACAGGTGTCGATCGATCGACCATACAAGTCTGTGCCTACCACCTTAGGCCACCTTAGGCAATCGATTCACAAATGTCAACGCCCCTTGATGTGTGCCTGATCGATCAGAAAACACCAACAGGTTGGTTCCCTGGCCGATCCGATTTGGGGGCCATGCCGATCGGGCGGGGTCGATCCGTCAAGGTGGGCTGCACTCGATTCCTCGTCGATCGATCGGCGTGCACGCGCCTGGTGATCGATCGGCCAGAAATTGAGTGTGAAATCGACCTGTGTATGGCCACCTTTACACTGTGATTAAAGGTGAATCCCTTAAACAAAGGGGTTCCCCTGTCAATACATTTGGCTTCTTCACAGTAGATGCTGTGATGAAATCTAAAAATCCCCGAAAAATTATTATTATTTATAACGCTTCATATCAAAAGCGTCCAATTGTGTGGAAGGAAAGGGAGGAGCTACTCACTATTATAGGATGTTATCAAAGCCCCACGAGTATTGATGGAGTCAGGAGATGAGGAAGAAGGAGAGCAGGATGGAAACCAAGACAGGAAGGACACAAAAAGCCCACCCATAAACACTAATACACAAGGGAGAGTAGGGATGAATTCAAATACTAGAGGAAAACTGCCCCCAACCCCTCTCCTGGTGAATATTGTCTGGTCACTTAGTTGGAACCCAGCAAGAGCAACAGGCTAGAGATTTGGTCCCAATACAAGAAGCTACATTACCATCCATTTATGTAAACTCCAATCTGTATCAATTTAAATATATAAAAATATAAAATTCCTCCAATGGCACAACTGTGCTCACATAAGTCCATACCGCTCAAGGTGGGCAGTGTTTGATTAGTAAACGATCGATCGCCTTAAACATGCAAAAATCAATTCGTCTATGGCCAACTTTAGGGCCCCAGCCCCTACATTATGTAGACCAGGAATTGCAATGGTGGGTAGAGGAAGCAGTAATCTGTTATCAGTCACAGAGGCTACTTGTAGCTTTTTAGGTCATTGAGAAGCATGCAGAAATCATTCATGTTATTATAAACCATATTTTGGTTCGGTAAACCTCAGCTTGCCTATAGTTGTACAAGGTAAAGGTTTTCCTTGCAGGCACTTCCAGCTGTATATCACTGGTCATTAATCTCACTCCCACAACAAAGGCTGGAAATGGCTTTAATCTGGACAGGTTCATTCTCTCTCACTCTCTCCTTATAATTGTAGCAGAGGTAAGGCAGAACACCACAAAAAGGTTCCCATAAACGTAGAGGCCGTAACTCCTCACCCTGCTCACCGGGAATGTTCTGGAGTTTGGCAGCCACACTCACTCTGTTACCACTGAGAAGAGCTAAACTGACCCTCAATCATTCTTCTATGGTCACTTAATTGTTCTAACGCACTACAGACATAGAAAGTTTCAGTAGTTATGGTCACATTCTGTGAATGTGTCATGTTCACCCAAACACATCACTTTATAGTAAGAGGCAGCACTGTTAGGTCATTGTTTTGCCGCCTGTGAGGTAAATTGCCTAAGCTCCGATAAAATAATGGATTCTTGCATACTAATAATGGATTTTTCATCTCATCTAGGTAATTTTTATAGATTATTGCAGAGTTTCCACTGCAGTCGTTTATTTGTGATTTGATTATAAAGCTCCTTAACATGGTATCATCACTAAAATAGATGGAGATATAGAGAAGAGAACGATCAAATTGGGAACAATTCAAAGTTAAAGTGGATGTATACTCCAAAAAATATATACTGTACATTACACACAATGGTGGCATAGCGCTCCACAATCCTATCTTCTGTGTCCTGGAAGCCAACGTTTTACCTGCCAGTCTTCTGAGGGTTAATTAAGTGCAATATTGCGAGGGGCCACTGGGGGGGCCATGCACTTTTTATATGCTGATTACAAGATGTCATATTTTCTCCTTACCACTGCGGCATTACAGAAAATGAGAGAGGAGGCATGACAATGGACATTCAGGATTTACTCATTACAGGTCCTTTTTTGTAGCTTGCCTTTTTTTTTTGCTCTGCCTTATTATCGGCACTTTTTCTGCCACTCACACTAAGTACAAAAGTGGGTGATAGGTCAACTCTCAGTCCAAATTTATACAAAAACACTTTTTTTACGTCTCAAGTTTGGTGATAATACCATGTCCAGGGACTTTGCATTTAATTCACAGTAAAGCCCCCCATACACATTACGATTTTTCTCCCAACTGATTTTTCACCCTATTGTGTCACCCGATTTTCACTTAAATTGTTATGGTCGGTTGGCTGGCACGAAAAATCGGAATTCGAAATATCACCGATCGATCGGCCCGACACTATTTATTAACAGCAGATCGACCAAAATTTACGGACAGGTCCGAAGCGTTCCCGACCGATTTTTCAGCCGATTTTGAGAAATCGGGGTCGGTCGGGTACATAATTCCGCATCTGATTAATCTCCCGACCACGTTGGTCGGTCGGGCAAAATTCGTACGAAAAATCGGAACGTGTATGGGGGGGCTTAAGACATCTCTAGTTATATTCCAAGTTATCATCTGAACAGTTGCCACATTTTTCTTCCTTCTTATTAAGCTTTCCTATGAGTGGCTGGGATCCTCACACATAGCGCTGAGAACTTCCAAAACTTGTTGCCAACATTAAATCTTATTTTAGAACATTCAAGGTGACCTCCAGAATGGTTGTATATTTGTGTGATCAATGTTGTTATTCGTATACTAGAGACTAGCTTGACCTGCATTAAAGCAGCAAGGCACTGTAGTCTGCAGATTGGACAAACAATGAGCAGAAAGATAGGCTATGTTTCCCTGGTGTTGAGGGCTGCGTCGATACCCTCTGCATTGATTGACAGGTATGACACAGGCCATCCATATACATGCCTGCCACACCGCCGTTGAGTGGATAGCAGAGGTTGACCTAGTGAACTACGTTAACCTCTCAGCCGGCGAACTGGCTGAACGCTGTGGAAACAGGCGGTGTGTTAGGCATGTATATAGATGGGCTGCGTCTAAATCCCCGTCACAGCATGCAATCAATACAGGGGGTATTGGCACTGCGCAAACATAGTCTTACTCTGCTTCCTCCTCCTGCTCCTCCTCCTCCTATAATAGTAGTGCACTGCTGTGATCCACTAATCCTGAGAGGGTAGGCCCATTGCCCATGTTTTTTATGTGACTTACTTGTCCAAATCCCAATTTAAATAAATTGCAGATTTGTCCTGGGATTTTAAAACAGGGGTAACTTAGGAGAGAGGGGGCGTTACTCTCCAACCTTAGTTCCCACCCCGCTTGTGCAGATGATGTGTGGGTTGGGAATTTAGGAAGCAGAGTAATGCACTCTCCCGCCAAAGTTATCCAGCTCATTGGAGGGATGGGAGGTAAACCTCCTGATGCCGGAAGTGATGTACATGATGTCACTTTCTGTATTCGGACCGCGGAAGTTTCACTTTCCAATCCGCAATGTATTTTTTCCTTATAAAGAGTCAGAAAACTTGACAGGTATGCCCATGTGCAATCTCTGGTGATTCACTCTAAGGCTTTTTTGACAATTAAGATATGTGTCCTCATTGTTCATCTAGGAAGGGTGTAGCATATAATACAGAGCTGGACAATCAGTCAAATCAATTGTAATAAATAATGTCGTTGGAATTTCCTTCTTTCTGTTCCCAGTGATCCAACATTTTAAGCTCCAGGTAAACTGGAATCAGTGATTATGAGTGGCTCCACGATTGTGACATCAGGCGTGAGATGTTTTATTCCTAATAATTCCAGTCTGATCTATATAGAGAAAACATGGGGATTTTGAAACACTAAACTCTGCAACTTCAAGGGATACCCAGGGGCTTTGTGTACAAAGGGAATTCATCAATATTAAGTGTGGTGGGAACATGATTCTAAAGCACTTCAAACGTACTGTTAGTATCAATGGAATCTGACAGGACAAGGTACACTAGAATGTTTTCTTACAGCTTGTTCTGGGTGTTCTTGGAGTAGTCTATAATCTAGTTTCATAGGTATTGGCAACAAAGTTGAATTTTAGATCCCTTGCAGATCTAAGAGTAAAATTTCAGCTGAACCTGCCAGTAAATTTAACCTGCAACCAGTACAATCATACGTTTACAAAGAGCTATGCCTGCAGTCCGCCTATGCTGGCTGCTTCGTCATGCGGATTATCCCTACTATCAGGATGCAATATTAAGGTGAGCAGTGCAGAGTAATCTTCTCACTGATTCTCCATATGTTATAGCTAGGGTAACGGTCAGGACTTCAAGGGTTAGGTGAAATGTGGCTGGACAGCTGGGAGGACTGCAAGGCTCAGCACGCCAAGAGGAATTCTTTAACAGTGTTATGGCATTGAATGGCTAATGCTTTCCAATTATAAAGGAAGAGTGTGAAGGAAAAGATCTGCTAAATGGTCTAGTTCATTTACATTTAATGTTATTGATTCAAAGAATGTCAGCCTGAATGGTTTGCCTCATACCAAACCTGGCCCTTCACCAAAAAGTTTGACATCCCTGGTCTTGCTGGTATGTAAAAACACATTAAAATTACCTTATGTCTGTGCTCATGCAGGCCCCTCCTGGTTCAGGTTAAGTCTCTTGCAACCTCTTTCAGATTGCATTGTATTGTGAGGTAGGAATGCCTAGAGTCCTGTCATAGCCTACAGAAGTCGGAGAGAAAAGGAGAGTAGAGATGTAATGCTAAAATAAAACAATAGAATGCAAATTGCATGCAGGTGAATTTGAGCAAATTAAATTCTGCAGCTGCTGTGTTTGATTGGTTAATTTTCAGTCTTCATACAATTTGCATGCAATCTCTTTAAGCAGGCCTAGAGGAACAGAGGCCCCATACACGCTTTGAATTCCTCTTGATCTAGTGGCTGATCGACCGCCTGTGATGACATCATCACGCATGACCAGTCGTGCCGAGAATGGGGTGCGCACCCTTTGTGTGCCGGCATTTGCTTTGGATGGGGATGATGTTTATTGTGGATAGGGACACTGGTCCCAAAGAGATCAATCTAAACATTACGGACATGTCCATAATGTAGTAGATCGATTTGTGTGCCGATTTATGGCTTGATTTATGGAGGGCGCTTTCGATTTGCAGCAAATTTCGCAGCAGCTCTACAGCCAAGAGAATGCACGTGAAATCGGCTGCAAATCGCAAATCTGCAAAGCATGTATAGGGGCTTTAGTCTTCATGCAAGATTTAAGGCTACTAAAGTCTTCCTTGTGGTCCCCTAGACCAGAAGAAGCTTTCAGTTTTCACTATATAGGGAACTCAACAATTTTTGGCTTTTTTAGTGTCAATAGAAAAATAAATTTATGAAGCTTAAGACATCTTTCAAGCATCATAATTTGAAGTTAATGTCAGACACATCTGAAACGTTGTCTTGAATCTTGTTGTGTTTACCAGAACGGCGGCCTTTAATTTCACACTAGGATGGGTTTGGCAGAGTAATCTGGAAACATCCATGTAAAAGGCCTAATAATGCTTTCACTGTTCTACAAAACAATAGGCAGCTGTATAATCACTAATTAGCTCATGGTGTTAGCAACAGTAAAGTTAGCCTGAGGCCGTCTAATGACTATTCACATTCTACTATTTGTTTCTTTCTTACAAACTTGAAGTGTTCATTAGAGAACAGATGAAGTTGTCTCTTTCCTTTCCAAGTGTAATGTGTGACCACACAATTCACACCTTCAGTCATCAATGTAACTCTACTGAGCTTATTAAAGCCTTGTGTAGATGGCCTTTGTTTTCTGCACATGAAGCAGACCTTAAACACAAATCTAAAGATTTCCATTTATTTGAATTTTGTGGTGTGGAAAACTATTCGAAGACTGGGCTTGACCTGCTTTACTTTGTGTCCTTTTGGTTTAGACAGGTCTGATTCTCATAGCAGGCCAAATGCGGCCAAGTGTTATGTTCTTATGTGTGCTTCTGAATAGAGGTGAGTGCACTTTAAATATACAAAGGAGCTTTTTTTTTTTAAAAGAAATACCTAAACCCTAAGGCAATGCTCACACCTATCCACTTTATGCCTATTGACATTAGTGTTTCTTGCCTTTCCCAACAGCATACGTAAACTGGATAGATGTGAACCTTAAGATCTGTACTTAAAACCCTGATGCGTTTTACCCATGGAACTGCATTTTATGACACAAGTAAACCTGTTTATGGCTCCTTTAGTCTAATGCTTTAAAACACCAAGTGGAGACATGGCCTAGGAAGACAAGAAGTCCCACAGTCGCTCAGGTGAAGGCCAAAGAAGCCTTTACTTTGTGTCCTTTTGGTTTAGACAGGTCCGATTCTCGTAGCAGGCCAAATGCAGCCAAGTGTTATGTTTTAATGTGTGCTTCTGAATATAGGTGAGTGCAGTTTAAATATACAAAGGAGGTTTTTTTTGTTTTTTTTTTAAGAAAAACTAATACCCTAAGGCAAGGCTCACACCTATCCACTTTATGCCCATTGACATTAGTGTTTTTTGCCTTTCCCAACAACATACGTAAACTGGATAGATGTGAACCTTAAGGTCTGTGCTTAAAACCCCGACGCATTTTACCCATGGAACTGCATTTTATGACACAAGTAAACCTGTTTATGGCTCCTTTAGGCTAATGCTTTAAAACACCAAGTGGAGACATGGCCTAGGAAGACAAGACGTCCCACAGCCACTCAGGTGAAGGCTAAAGAGGCTTGGTTCTCCTCCAACAAGAAGATGAATGTACAATTGCTATGCCGAAATATGAGCATGTTTGAACCCCATGTCTGGAATACTATCATGACCATGGTCTGGACATTCGTCTCCTCATTCTCTAGGGGGGTTCCTGTATGTATTCCTAATGCCAGTGATGTTCTTGTCTGCCCTGTCTGAGTTGCCCATTTTAGGATTTTCTTTCTTTCTTTCTTTCTTTCTTTCTTTCTTTCTTTCTTTCTTTCTTTCTTTCTTTCTTTCTTTCTTTCTTTCTTTCTTTCTTTCTTTCTTTCTTTCTTTCTTTCTTTCTTTCTTTCTTTCTTTCTTTCTTTCTTTCTTTCTTTCTGTTTTATTTCATGGCACTGCTTTGTGCACTCATAAGTTTGCCCTAGTTTTTAAGTAAAGTGGGCTGCTGTTGTTGTTTATTCTGTCTGGAGGACTAATGTTGCCATTTTAGCCGCATACACACTTTGTACTGTTTGTTTTGTATGTTTAGTCTCTTTGCTTTCTTTTATTGTTTATGTTACAGGTCCAACAGTCCTGTATTTTTGTGGCCGCTGGGCAGTTGAATTGTATGTTTTTAAAACTTTGTTCTTAAAAAAAAATATATTGAAAAGAAGAAGACATTAAGTAAGTCCTATAATACTACATCATGGGATCAGAATAGACCTTTTACGTGTCCACTAATATTAAAGTTTAACTTCAATCACCCTTATCACTCTTCCTGTTCCAGCTCACTATATATAAACTATTGCATGTTTTGTCCCAGGTATACTTACTGTATTTTTCAGCCTACAGGCTGCATTTTTTCCCCCAAAAAATATGTGTGCGTCTTAAGGCTGCCATACACGGCACGGATTCGTGCCGGATTCTGGCGCGATGGATTCCGGGCGCGTGCACGCTGATCCATCGTGCCGGAATCCCCTGCAGCCCACCTTGCCCGTCCGATCGCATCCGATGGATCAGGGGCACAGAATCGGATCCGAGGAAGAACCAACCTGTTGGTCTTTTCGGTCCGATTCTGCTCTGATCAGGGGGCGTTGCGGTCCGGGAGGCGAGCCATCGGACACGGATCCCTCCCGGATCCGGCCGTGCAAGGTGGGCTGCCACGATCGGATTCCCTAATTGGCTAATCGTTCTCACCTGTGGATGCCGGCGGAATCGCCGGAATCCATCGGGTGCTGAATCGATCAGCCAGGGAATCCGTGCCGTGTATAGCTAGCTTTATAGATTAAAGAATGACCACAACAAGCACTGAGCCGATCTGGCAGAGGCGGAGAATCTCCGTGGTGGAAAAACAGCCCCTAGGCAGACCTTCAGGAATCAAATTCAGCTTGAGGGAATCGATAGTGGAGCATCCAGCATTTCTTTGTTGGCTGCATAGCAATCAATTCCTTCCAAACCCGGCCACCCACTGCTGACTGTACAGAAAGCCATACATGGCCCGATTTTCTGTTGATTTTTCGGCCAATCACCCCCTTATGTCAGATCGCATCCAATCCCATTACTTTGAATGGGGATGGCAGTCCCTATTCAAAGGGTGCCTGCGATCAGCTGAGAGGGCGGCTGCAGAATGTTGTGTTGTGTTTTATCTGCTCCCCCTGATAGCCATGCCCACTGCAACCTTTTCTTAATTTGCTGTAGAACAGCCTACCTGAAGATGACAACTCTTTTCAGAAATGAGGAGCAGTACAGCATTGCTGGCACACCATCAGAAGAAGCTGCAATAGGTCAACTTTACTAGCAATCAATAGGGGAACTAATAGAAAATGATAAATGTCATATTACATCTTTTTAAATATAAGGTCTAATGTCACCTCCACCGCTGTGTTCATTCCTCAAATTTAGTCAATTATGAGTAGCAGCCTTAACGCAATGTATAATCCCAGATTGTGAGCGCCCATGTCGTTCTAATGTAACATGGACAGTGCCAAGTACTCCTCAACTATTATTTGCATTGAGCAAAGCTAATACCTGGTAAAAAGTACACATTATATCCAAAGGGCCTGTTCACAAAAAAATGAAAATACATGTTAATGCACATATGACAGATGGGTGTACACGCGGTATAAATGCAAGTTTCCTATTCAAAATATCGTTTTAGACTTACATCTGATTGGCTGCTATGATGGCTAAATAGAGGGTTTTATACTCATAAAGAATAGACTAGAACAACATTCCCTGCTGTATCTTGACTCCCTCCTATATGTACTCATGTACATAAGCACATAACTAAAGACACCTCTATGCATATGAGTGTAACCCACACAAGGAGAAATACATGTCCTAAAAATAACAGTATACACCCAGCTATTAATCTTCCACCCCAAATGTATCTAGAAAATGTCTTCATCCTTTGTAAACCAGCAAAGCCCCCTATTTGCCGTAGTTGTAAAACCCACATTGATTTCATTTCCCACAACTGTGGATGCAAGTGAACAGCTCCCGTTACCAAATTTCAGGATTTTCCCAGAAATGGCTTACCTTTGTTTTCTGTACACATAAATCCTGCAATTAACTGGCTCCCAATAGCACAGCATGCTTGTGAACTTTTTACCTCATGAGCTGTGTGTTGTACCATATTTTATAGGCTGTAATGATGTTATGGTGACTATAAGCAGAAGCAGAACTCAGTAGTTACAGGATATGATACACTATGTATAGCGTGCTTTTACATTGACTTAGCTGTTTTGACTTTTAATGAATCTGCTTTTCTTTATAGCTTTTGTAGAAACATGGAGTTCCTGGTTACTTCCAGAAAGTGTGCTGTACAATTTACGAGAAGGTTTAGAGGTGGACCAAATAGTATACCACCTATGCAATTAAATTGAACGTGCTAACTGACAAACGTTATGTGCTTTGCAAAAGGCTAATGGTAGCCATAAATGACTCCATTTTGCGTTCGATCCCTGAATGATCTATCGCCGTTTGCGGGTTCCATCAACAGGAAATAACCTTGAGCGTTCGATCCTGTTCTAGCGAAATGTCGATCGAACAGGGATCCTACATGTTGGTAAATCCTTGTTCGATCTCCATTAGTTTGAATGGGACCTTAAATCCCATTACAAAGTATCAGCCAGGGATCGATCACCCAAAGTGGTGGGCATTGATTGGCCAAACGATCCTTGGATGATTGTTTGCCAATTTTGGTGTAAGCATGCCATAATCGATCTTGTTACGATTATTAAGGAATTGAACAAGCTTTAGACAGAGCCAGATCATCCAAAACTACAACCTAGGAGCCTAGGGCCTTTTGGATGTCCTAGGGGGCAACTACATCCTTTATACTCATGCAATAAACAAGGGAACAAGTCAAACTATGTTCTTCACTTTAACTTAAAAAGATAGGCTATGCTGGCAGACAGTTGGTGTTTTTTAGAGCTATACCAGTATAGGCAAAGTCTGATACAATCCATAACAGTGTCAATTAAAGGGGGATGGGCACAATTTCTGCCTTAAAGAGTTCCTGAACTCAGAAACAACTTTTCAAACAGAACCTGTAGGTGAGCTCCCCTCTCATAGCTGCCTCAAGCTGCTTTTAGGTGAACAAAATATTTATTCTCCAAATAAAATGTTAGCCCCTATGAAATAGTGCCAATACTTTATGCAGCTCTCATTTTGAAGCTCCTTCTTATCAGGAGATTGGTAGATAGATGTCGTTTCTGGTTACTTTAGAATCAATATAAAGGAATAGGATACCAAGCTTTCGGGAATACAAGTCCCAGTGCAACTCCCAGTAGCCCATATCAAAGGGTAAATTGTATATACAGAAGCTATTTTACAATGATGTGCTGTGTGCAAACAGGTGTCTTGTAAGCAGTTCATGTGGTATGGTTTTCACAATATTAAGGATGTAAGGTGTTTTTAAGGCAAAAGGTGATCATCCAATTTTCATCCATTCTTTTCTAGTTGTGTTTTCTAACATATTTAGAGCCATTGTCATATAGAACCTAAAGCTGTACATGAAATGGTATTACAGGAATATGAAAACACAATGGTAATATAGTAAAGCCCACTAACCTACACCAATCAGGTTTAAATTTACTGAAGTCATGTGGGTGAAACATGACTTCAGATTGGTTGCAATGGGCTACACTCTGAATTATACTTACTTGATGTGTGGCAATATTAAGTATAATAGTGATTCGCCACAAAAAACAATCTCTGCCGGGCACATGTAAAAAAAATTGTATCTTCATTCTTTTGTTTGTCTGTAATAATAATATTCCTTTGGGCATGGTGTCTATTAATTGCCTGCTACAGTTTAACATGCTGGTTTATTTAAAAAGCTAGAGAAGAAATAAACGGCCTATCAATATTACATTACCCTGTGACAAATAGCCCCATGGTACAAGAGTAAACAAGTACCTAATCAAGTCATCATCTGTGATGGATGCCATTAACAGGAATCTAGTTCCTGGAGGAATGGAATGATTGTACCTCTTTAAGATGAAGAACTTGCTTCCCATCTGTTTTCTTCATCACTTTCTAAATAACGTGTCTGACAGCGTAATACAAATGACATCTAATTCTAAGTCCCAGGCTACATCGGAGGATTTGTGTGCAGTGTTCATAAATACTGGAGAGAGCTTTATTTAACTAGACCATTGTAGGTAGCTTATAGAAAAAAAACTACACGTTTACATACCAGTTTGATAAAGTTTTCTAAACTCCATATACCATGTGTTGGTGCCATGCTATACGCTTTTAAAAGCACTCAAATGTAGCTGGTAAACACATTAGCCTCATGTGAGGTAGGGTGCGCTGTCAAAAATGTGCATCTTCTTTTGTCATGCTGTTGTGAAGGCCCATTCCAATGAATGGGTTGCCCTAATGGACCTCATGGTAATGCATGGCAGCAGTGTTAATCAGTCCATAATTGTATAGGCTGAACATTGGGCTAATTAACCATTGCAGTGGCTCCCCTTGCCCAATGCTGGAGATTATTGCTTGTTCAGGTCTAGAGGTAAGAGAAAAGAAGATGTACTCAACCGTTGCGTTACTTGCTCCCCTGTCACCTTTTCTGACACAGTGTGTGGATCCTTGGCTACCTCTACCTACAGTGTAGACACATAGGCTTTGTATTGTAGAGACAGGGCCGCCGTCAGGGGGGGGACAGAGGGGACTCTGTGTAGGGGGGCCCGACGGTGAGCACGTAGGGGCCCCGACGTGCTGTCTAATCCCAGCACCCTCGGCTCACTCTTACTGTATTCCCGGACTGCCACTATGTACAGTGTGCTGCCGGCAGTCCGGGAACAGCATCGGGGGGGGGGG
>CM070033.1:37923041-37952130 GCA_036250615.1 Ptychadena robeensis | reverse complement strand
TGAGCGGGATGGTGATTTTTTTTGCTAGCACCCCCCAACCCAAATCCCCCCTCCCCCTGTGTAGAGGGGCATGTCTTTGCTGTTAGACCACCGATCTACCAGAAGAGGCTTACCCTATATAACTATATAATATAACTAAAGGAGCAGTTTATCTTTGCAGTGACATAGGAGTCACACTTAAGTGCTAACTCACCTTAATCAAGTGGAAATTTTCAAAGTACCAATAAGAGATGAAATGGTCTATGAAAATAAAT
Source organism: Ptychadena robeensis (assembly GCA_036250615.1). Classification (NCBI taxonomy): domain Eukaryota; kingdom Metazoa; phylum Chordata; class Amphibia; order Anura; family Ptychadenidae; genus Ptychadena; species Ptychadena robeensis. The sequence continues at coordinate 37,951,876 of CM070033.1, read as the reverse complement.
AAACAAATAAATAACTGCACAAAAAGCCAACATACAAGTACTACCTTATTTGATCTTTTCCAGTGGTTCAAATGTATTGAGCAGAATGGGTGGAATTTTGTGAAAGTTAAAACTCAAAATTTACTTAATCCCTATTTAGGAGTTATAATCTTTTATACACTTGTGTATATATGTGTTATTGGATCTAGAAAGTTAGCTTGCTAGTCACAATGGCATTAGTGAAGCTCATGTAACTTTGGTATATGTGGTAAATATAGCAAAGTATGCATCACCTTCATTTCACCTGTAAACATCTTATTGGATAGCAACTTAACGTAACAGGACAAAAATAATGAGTTATGGGAAAGAATAAATTTCTGCAAACAATGCAGCGTATAATAGGGACCAATTTATACATGCAGTAAACTGCCCATGAATAGTTGCCTTTATATTACCGCACGTCCACAAGGCCTTGGGGCAGCTGTTATCTGCTAATAGCAGAGCTTTGCTCCTGGCTACAAAAGCCAAAAACATTCTGCTTTTTTGGTTTGTGCATCTGTCCCGGTCACAAGACACCTCCACTTGGAGATAAGCGATATCCCTGAGGCTGCGTGTTAATATAGAGAAGGCGATGGGATGTGTTCCACCGATGTGCCTCATCACAGATGTTTTGCCTTTCCTGCAGCTGAAAACAATATATGTAAAGCTCTAATAAGTTACCCCTTACAGGATGCAGGCTACCCTCTTGCCTGGCATCCCTTTGGCAGCTGAACACACTGGAGCATTAACCACATAGGCAGTGGGAGGTGTCAGGAGGCTAAAGCTATAGAAATTCAGCTGCATCTGGCTGTAAGAAGGAGAATAAATGGAAACTTAGAGGACTTTTCACATAATGGTGAAATTTGGGCAGAATTTTACCTGTAGTATGCGTAAATGCTTAACCCTAAAATCTCCATCGTCATTTGTACAGGATTTCAACCTTGTAACAAGAAACATTTTATTTATCACCCTGAAGTATTGGGCAATTACTTCCCACTAATATAGGCACACCCCCAGAACTAAACCTACAAGGGTCTTTTCCAGTCGTATAGTACGTGAATAAGGCAACAGAACTCCTTTACTTGCCAATAAAAAATATATTTCTGTACAATGGGACATAAAGGCCAATTGACTTTAGCCCTATAGACCAGTGGTTCCCAAACTTTCCTTTTCTATTTAGCAGCATTATGGAGTCCCCCCTCCCCTGCGGTTATGGTTGTTAATGAGCGGAAAATGGGTAATGGGCATCTATTGAGACTGGAGATCCTCTGGAGATGTAAACAGAGCCATCTTAAGAAGAAAATTACAAGATGGTAAATGGACGGAGAAATTATGTCAGGGTAGGGGCACTACCCTTAAAAGAGTAATGTGCCAGTGGATCACTTAGTTTTATAAACTAAGCCTTAATTAGAAATATTACTGTCTGGCATGACAATATATGCAATTAATTCATTAACATATAAGTTGCCAAAGTAAAACAAATTTCATGTTACAGACATGTATTAACTAGGTCTCCCATACTGCTACAACGGTTAAGTGCTCCTTTAAATATGAGGATGATGCAATTACATAATTCCACAGCAGCCACCGCTACCCTCCACAACACAAGTTCTGAAATATGGAAAGAACCCCCATTGCATCCCATACATCGCAAGGCCACTAGAACGAAAGATGCAACTCTAGAATGGAAAAGCTTCTGATAATGCTAGCCTATTAAAATTAAGGAAACCAGTAGTAGTGGGGAGTAAAATAAATGTATCTCAAGCAGAAAATATAATGTATGAAAAAATCAGCCATGCTTTATTATTATTATTATTATTAACATTTATTTATATAGCGCCAGCATATTACGCAGCGCTTTAAGTTCACATAGTCTCTTTAATACCGAGTAATACTTTTCCTTTTCAAAATACAGTATTTTTTGAGGTAGACCATCACAGCGCAAAAGAATCCCAACATTAAAAAGTCATGAAATAACTACTTCATGTACAATGCGTAATAAAATGAGGTAGAAATGGTTACAGAAAATGAGACATGGTCAGATGAAAACTCCAACATGACACACAGTACCACTTTTTGGAAAATGCATTTCATCAATTGGCAGAAAGGTCTGGAAATCACACAGATGCAATGAAATGCAAGGAAAGAGAGAATATATAATCCGCAGGAGACAAGTACCAGGTCATGAGGGAATGGACTCATGAACACCTACCATCTGTTTGGTGAGCAACTGCATGGACAAGTTGGTGTGGCCTATTCTAATGTAATAGATAAGCATTGTTTTATGATCATATTCTTATAAAACTGAACACATTTATTAAACCTGCATAACATATTCAAAAATACAAATAAATCACAGGATCTGTCTCCTAAATTAATGATAGGAACCATCAATGAGTTTTGAATTGTCTAAAATAATAATTGTCAATTATACTTAAGCAATAAAAATAAGACTTACAGTTTGACACTAAGCCTAAGTGGTCTATTTTAGGATTTCAAACCAACATATTTCCATTATTCATCTTTTATTCTCTACCCCCTTCTATTATGTAGGAAGGTTAGGAGGGGATGTTCTAAAACGTACATGGTAGGTTCTCCTGTGAACGCCATCGTTGATTTCAAAAGTAAAAGATCCACAGATGTCCCATCAGTCATGAGTGACCATTCCTTTGGGAGACACCTAAAGCATTCATAGTCAAAGTACTCTGTGTGAACTGTCTATATACAGTATTTATTTACAGGACATGGTATGACCTGGTTCCTTCGTATAGTAAGACTCTAAAGTGAAAGGTAAAAATGCATGTATGCTGACATTAGGTTATGTACATAGGTTTATTACAGAATATCATTTCACACCATAGGAATCTGGGAAATTATGTATTTTAGCAACACCTTAAATTGTAATATTTAGAATGTTTCTAATTTAAAATATCTAGTATGTAAAATTTTGAAAAAGGATCCCTATAGCATAATCTTTCCCTCCTGTCTTAGTTCTGTTTAAGGCTAAATTTACACAGTCATTCCCAGGCTGCTCTCAGTCCGCAGCAGCCCGGGAAACGACCAAGTGCTAGTGCAGCCAAGCGGAAACGAGCTGTTTAGAGCGCCTGCAAAACTGAACCTATTACAGGTCAATCGGTCTAAAGCTCGAAATCCGAGGCGGACATCTCATGTGGCGTCCACGATTTTTGCTGATTTACCGGGCAGTTAATAAAACAGCCACATAAATGTAGTCTAAAAGCGACAGCCTCCTGCAGAATCAGTAAACTTCCAGGAGTGATAGATGCCCTTACATCACTAATTTGTCCTGTATTGGTGTAGGGATCAGGAAATGAAAGTAAGTATTGTAAGTATTGTAACAGAGGCTCAAGCTCTACAAGACAATGAGAATTGCAGAAACAGGAGATGGCTACAGAAGAAAATTCATAGTTGGTCATAGTTGGACCACAGTAGGCTAAATTACTCACTGGCTTGTATATATCTTAAAAAACTGCTGTAGTGGGATATGCTGTCTGGCCTTATTCACCATGAAATCTTCTTAGTGAATTTTGTGTAAATAAAGAAACAAGCGACTGATTACATCCAACTAAATATAAAGCCTCAGTTTTGTCTTCAATGACCCATGAAATGCAAATTACTGTACCACTTACCATGCCCTAATGCACAACTGACATCTCTTTTCTGGAAGTTTATATGCATATTAACAAAAAAAGAGAAACATAAATATATGGGCTTTTTATACTATTAGTTTTTGCAATATAAAATGCAGTGCTGCAACCACAGCAAGCCTATCGGATCAGAGAATCAAATGAAATTCAGAAAAAGCAAGAAGCGAGCACTTATTTTTATTGTATTCGTTTATTGGATAGCTCTTAATTTAGGTCTCATCAGCTCTCCGGCCCCCAAAACCTTACTGTTAATGCATAGGGCATAGGAACTCAACTGTCTACCGAATCAAAGGTTATGTACCCCATCAATATAATTAGTGGCTTTGATGATATCTATGAGGCACATAACCTTTAATGATATATATGACACAAAAAATGCATTACCACACTACATAGTTCCCTAATGCTCGAAGTATCATTTAAAACAAATGTTATTTAAAAAATGAGCTTCTAGCTTTACCTGCTGTAATTTTTTTCATAAAAAAATGCTTATACAAGTCAGTATACATGGAAAATGTTATGTGTAGCTCTTTAGTGATGCCGAGGGCCGCACTTGTGGCCCTCCATATCAACTCAGTTGCCCACCACTGATTTAGGTGGTCTATTAGTCCCCTGGCGAAGAACCTGCTAAACCATACCATTCAAAGAAAAGTTTGTATCTCTTTGTACCTCTCCTTTCATTACCTTAATAAGATTAATGCTTGCCATACACACGCTGATTAGCGGCCGATTTTTCCGCTGACCGACGGGCGTGCGCGCTTGCACCGTCGGTCAGCGGCAAAATCGGCCGCTAATCGGCGTGTGCCCGACAGAACCCTGACGCCCCACAGCTCGGCCGGCCAGAGAACGGACATGTCGGATGTTCTCTGGCCGATGCAAGCCGAAGCCATTAACTTCAATGAAGACCGACGTCTTCATTGAAGCTAATGGCCGGCACACAAAGGGTGCTCGGCCGACTAAAGCAGCCCCGGAATGCACCAGAATGCAACGTGATGACGTCATCACGTTTGCATTCCAGGGCACATCGGAGCTCGTCTGTCTGCACTCGTCTGTGGGTGTATGGCAAGCATAAGGCTATGTTTCCATGACATCCCACCAATAGGATGTTGACACATCCCCTTTAATGATCCTGTACCCACTTACATTGGCGTGATGCATCAACTTTGTGTAAAAAGAAACGTAGAGCTCTATTTCGATCTTGAAGCAACAGAGCCGAGCGCAAGTGTGAGTGCACCGACACACAAATAGAGGATGTATTGAATCTGTTACAAGTGGATGGGTATCCTCTGGTAACGGACTGTTTTCACTTTAAAGAAAAAAAACTAAGACTTACTCAATATCACTGGTCTTTCATAAATATCACTTCTGGGATCGTGAAGTACAAGAAGGATGGACAGAAAGGTCCTTTTGTCAGTAATGCATGCCTTACAGGATGTCCACGGATGTCCTAACACATCATAGATGCATTAGACGGAGGGACCTTGGCGGACTCATAGCCTTAGTTTTAATGACAGAATTTGTAGAATAAAGAAAATAATTATTATTTATTAAGTCATGAACCAACAGTGGTGAATAATGATTATATTAGCATCATTATTAGGTTCAGAACTGTCCCAGCCCCTTGTGAGATATTCATCACTATGGAAGGTGAATACACACATTTCTATATATTTATTATTAACTTGGATTCCATCATTCCAGTCCCATGTATCTTACATAGTGAACTATTCTCTATCAATTTATGCAACGCTGAAAGCATTAATCAAGATAGCGACAATCCTTTTTTAGGTAATTTAAGATCACAGGGCAACGTATTGAAGGTCTCTTAACACATGTTAATGCTGCTGGGTTATTACAATGAGCCTTAGGAATTCTAGGGGTTAGATTGCTATCAAGTTGTTACAAGTAATGATGGTGAAATACTGCATGTAGTCACCTCTGTCTAGAACAGTCCAGGACAGAAAAATCATTATTGTCATGTAATGCAAAGCCTGATAAAAATAAATAAGCTAGCATATCCATATAACACAAAAGGTTTCTGATAATGTTATGTTGCCAGGATCAGAATGTTGTTCCTAGTTTACAAAGATGTCACATCATCTTTAATGTTACTTATGCCGGCCATACACACCCCGAAGGGTGCAGACAGACCAGCTCAGATGAGCTCTGGAATGCATTATGGGGCTGCACTAGTCGGCCGGCACCCTTTGTGTGCCGGCCATTAGCTTCAATGAAGACACCGGTCTTCATTAAAGTTAAAGGCATCGGCTTCCATCGGCCAGAGATTATCGGACATGTCCGTTCTCTGGCCAGCCAAGCTGTGGGCACATGCCGACATGTGGGCACATGCCGATAAGCGGCCGATTTTTGCGCTGACCGACGGCGCGAGCGCGCACGCCCGTCGGTCAGGTGAAAAATCGGCCGTTTATCGGCATGTGTATGCCAGCCATTAGGTATAGACCAAAATCCCTTAGCATTGTTATGTGAAAGAATAACAGGCACAGGTAAACATATTTTAATCTAATCTAAGCCATGGGGGGTGGGGGTTCACAGCCAAGGGAGGTCTTAACTTTGAGGAGTGAATAAACTTGTTGCTCCATATTGCTCCACTGCTGTTATCTGCTCCTCTACATATATCTATTAATCTATATCAGTGATGGCAAACCTATGGCACACGGGCCAGAGGTCGCACTTGGAGCCCTCTCTGTGGGCACACGAGCTGTCAGCCAGCACATAGGAAAGAACTGCAGCCTATTGGCTCAGTTCTCTTGCCCTATCTTCTGATTGCACGCAGTGCCCAATACCTTCTCATATTCTATCTTAAGAAATACAGTGTGTGTTTACATGTTTTGTGTGTGTTTTTGAGTTGTGTGTGTGTAATTCAGGTTAAATTGCCATGCTGGCACTTTGAGAAAATATGTGGGGTTTGGGTTTCAGTTTGGGCACTCAGGCTCTTAAAGGTTCACCATCACTGATCTATATGTTCCAGAATTGGTAAATATTGACATTACTATGTGTGATTAACTTGTATCCACAATATATCTGAATGAGTAAGTCCCACCACAAGGTGGCAGTATGAGCCATTCATAGTAAACTTAATCCATACTTACAACCAAGGAAAAACATACAAGAACAAGGAAGACACAGCAGGGTAGGAATAGGACAAAATGAGATTTGATCTTGGTTAAAAAATTAAATAAAAAATGCCTTTTGATGGGCCAAACATTTCGGTGTAAATTTGTTTTGCTCTCTGTGTCTAGCTTAATTTACATTTCTTTTTTTTTTTTAAACAATAAGAATTTTATTTACATTTCTATGGCAGAAGGTAACATTTCGGTGGAAACTCGTAAGTACACATCTAAAATAAACATATAGATGAGCTGTTTTACTTGACAAAGTGTGTACATTTGTGTCCAGTCTGGCCTATCAGACAGAGTGTATCATAGAGCTACTTCATCTATGCATTACAATTTGGTAATCTTTCCTCCCCCAGCATGCATCAGTAAAGAAGAACAAATGATTGAATGAGTTATCACTGTCCCTGTCTGCATGTTATATGTTTGCCCATTTAGCCCAATTCCAATGCAGTATACCCTATTGGCTTACGTTGTTATGATTTTCTAAACATTATGTGGTACTGTCTTCAATCTGCCTGACATTTTGGAGTAAAGCTGGCCATACACGCATAGATCCATGGACATTCGATTGATGTGCGCGTTTGCGGCATCACAGCTGCCCACACAGAGCAATTGGCCAGAAAACATACATGTCAGTTTTTCCTGGCCAATCACACTACTTTGGATAAGGACCAGGGTCCCCATCCAAAATATCATCCGGCACATCAAGTTGGCGCACTCTGATTCTCTGAATGATTGCTTGCAGCATGATGAAGTTATCATGCTGCAATCAGCTGTTCAAGGATTGCGGAGGGATCACTGCGTGTATGACCAGCTTTAGGAATAATGCGGAAGAAATAGAATAACATGTTTTATTTGCTGTATGTTTCTGTTTCCGTGCCTAGCTCATTTCTGCTGCTGGTGTGTATTCAGAATAAAAAAAGGAAGTGGAACAGGTCTGAAATTCAATAAGGCATTGTAATAAATTCCCAATCCCAAACGATCGACCAACATGTCGGTTCAATGTCCGATCCGTTTTGTAGACGATTCTGATTTTTTTTGGTCTATCGTTCAGGGTGGGCAGAACCCGATTGATTGCCTATCGATCACCGATCTCGTGAACGCGCGCAGTGATCGATCGGTCAACAATCGAGTGATAAATCGACCTGTGCATGGCTGCCTTTACAATCATAAACTATTAGGACTTCAGCTAAAAACAAATCAGTGAGTGGAAAATAAAATGGAAAGCCTGATTTTGGTGTCCTCCAATGTAGAGAGGGCGCATGTCTAACCTCTGAGATAGTGTCTGAAGTCGTCAGAATTACAAGTTAAACAGAACAATATTCGTGTTATGACGAGAGAATTTTAAGATGCTAAAAGAGCAGAGAACAAACAAGGTAATATTGTCAGAATGGAAGGGGGCATATAGCAGATTTAGAAGCTCAGTCCCAAACAGTTGGAAATAATTAGGCCCACAAAGGGAGTATTGTATGGAAGTGGCGTGCTTCTCACACCAGCGCCACAAGTAACACAGAAAGCTTGTATTTCAGTGCAAGATAAGCTTTTTCTGCCAGTAGAAAAGTCTTTATTTTGATGCATTCATTTCCTGAGCCAAATTTGAGGCTCAGGCCACTAGATTACAGAATTAAGTAGAATTTACTAGCTATATGTTATGCATTTATTTGTCATTATAGATTTCAAGCTGAGTTCTGGGGGTAGGCATTGGAATGAACAGACGTGTGCTTTTGTAAGACTTATGAAGGCCAAAGCAAAAAAAGAAAAGTAGAATTTCAAACACCAAAATCTTCCTGGCATGCTGTGGTACTACGTATTTTCACAAAGTTATGTGGCTCAGAGATAAATAATTGTGATATAATAGGAAGATAAGATCTGAGGTATGAAATTAAAGTTATCACAGTACTGACCTAAAATATTTTACATGCTATTTCTATATATTATTTCTTCCGGTATTTGAGGGGACACTACAACAAGTAGTGGTAATTTATCATTGTAAAGTGTGGTGTTACCATTGCAGATTCTGTGACTGTAAAGTAAATAATAGGGTAACAGTGAATTCTAGAAATAAAGCCTTTACTCTGGCACTTTTGAGTACAACATCGATAACATGGGAAAAGCAACTCAAGTAATGGCTTGATAAATGATACTTAAGCTGGCCATACATGGTTCGACATTTCCATTCGATCAACTTAAAGCGATTGATTTTTAAGTCGGCCAAACGGGAATAGATTCCTACCCATCTGGTATGATTGACCAAAAAAAGATCAAATATGCTCAAAAAATTTATCGGACATGTTGGTGAATTTTAGTCAATCGTACAAGTATCTGACGGGTTTTCTCGGTATTTCGATCGTACTATGGAGCGCATGCTTACTACATAACAAGCGTAATGCAAACAATCATAATACAAATGAACGTAATATGCATGCTCTCCATAGTATGATCATAAATTGATTGTAAACAAATTGGTTTCACTGTGTGGTGGTACGATGGATTGATGAACGAATCGTCTATTAATCAAGTAAAAGTCGAACCCGTGTATGGCTAGCTTTAAGCTGGCCATACACTCTTAGATCTCTCTGTCAGATATCCTTTAGATATACCAACACTTATGTAGTATAGGATCCTCTGCGATTGAACACAGGTAGACTTGATGGTTTAGAACCCAGGTGCCCAACCAGTGATGGGCAACAAGGAGGGCCCTCAGCTTCACTAAAGGGCCACACTCAATCTATATTGACTTGTATAAGCATTTTATAATGAAAAAATTACAGCAGGCAAAATAAATTGACATTATTTAATAAATTGTATATAACAAAACTAGTTTTAATTTATGCTTCAAGCATTAGGGATCACTATACTATGGTTATGCACATTTGTTGACATATATATAATCAAAGCCTTTGATGATCTCTATGGGGAACATAATCTATGATTCAAGTAGAGGACTGAAGGGGGCTGCTGAACAACACCCAAAGGGCTGCCCTTTGGGTGTTGTTCAGCGGCCCCCTTCAGTCCTCTTTCATTATAAAATGCTTATACAAGTCAGTATAGATTGACTGTGGCCCTTTAGTGAAGCTGAGGGCCATCCTTGATGCCCATCACTGGTTTAGAAAGTCCCTCATATTACATGGTTTTGGTAAAATAAAAGGAGATCTAAAGGAAATCTGAAAGAGGAATCTAAAGGTGTATGGGGACCCTTACTCCTATCCACCTTTTGTAGACACTCTGTAAAACCAACCAAACAGGAAGCCATGCTGGTGAGCCTTGCAGTGCTTTTTCTAAAAAATAGGACTGGTTGAGGCATTCATTTCCATCAATGAGGAATTTAGCCTGTCTATAGATTCACTTACTTTTATATTTCACAACTATAAAAGTGCTTTGATGAAAGTTTGGGTATGCATTTATATTTCAGCCAAACATAACCTTTCATGTTGCATTATACAAATAATCTGAAGTAAAATGTTGTTTAGATCTCAGAAGTCTGAGTTATTGGACTAAACAGACTTTATCTGATTTTTGGGAACACCCTTGTAACTCAGTCCTGTGCTAAAACTATAATGTGATCAAATGTTGAAAATAGTTGTTGAATATAAAAAAATAACCCAAAACTGGCTTAGGAATGTAAAAGGATGACTTCAACTCATGTACACAAGTTTATCTCATCTTCTCCAACCTGCCTGGAACATCTGCAGTATTTAATGATTAACCACAACAGCTTTCTTGGCTGTGAGAAAACAGTGTCTATACCGGGGATCAATGAGACATTATTAGGAGTTACTGAGTCTTTACACAGTCTGTACATTCCTTTGGTGGCAGTATTTGGGACAGTGTAATGAAGCTATAAAACCAGAATACAAGTGAAGTATTTTGTGTAGAAGAGTTATTATACTACATCACCCAAAGCAGAGACATGACTAACTGGCTGGCTAAAGTCATCATGGTAAAATGTGCAATTTATTTGCCCAAAGAATGCCTAAGCTTGAATCATACTGTTCTTTTACCATCCTGTAATTAAACCGAGTAAGAAAGTATGAAGACAAAGACATGTCTGTAATGGATTTATAATCTTTTTGGTGTCCACAGGTTTTACGACTTAATTAGGCCTTTGTAGGTGATCATTTCACTGATGGCATAACTATTTTTAGATTTAGAGTCTAAAACACGATTTAGACAAGATTTAGAGTTGTGAATGGCAAAACCTTATTAAGGGTGTTATTCTACAAATCTTTAATACACAGGGAAGGGCTCCACCACAACAATGACACACTAAGGGTCCCCACACCCGTCCAAACTAACGCCCGGCACACAAAGGGTGCCTGCTAATACTCTGAGTAATGTAGAGCGGCGTGATGATGTCTTCTGTCGGTCCCCCCTCGCTACATGTGTGGGGATCTTAAGATGCAAAATGATCACTCCAACCTTCGATTTACTAAATGTGATCTTGTGCAGTAATAACAATACCATGTATTTTTCTGTTAGGGGTACCGAGTGCTTATCTTGTTGCTGTTGCCACATTTTCTATGTACTATAGAAGTGGGGGGGAAGATGAGAGACCAAGCTTCCCCTCAACTATCTACAGAAAGGCATAGTCAACCTCACCGGACAGGAAAGGGCAGACCACAAATTACCATAAGATGTTTGATTGATCTTTGTGTATGAGTACAATTTGAAGGGATTTAATGGGGCAGGAGTACACTAGGCAGATTGGAGTACCTGTTTTATGATCACATGGGTAGTTTATACATTCTATTTGGTCAACAGATAAAAGTTTAGATTGCCTTGTTGGATAAATCAGTTATTTTCTAAAGTAATATGCACTGTTGTTTAATCATCCAGGAGTAAGTACATAATTATTTTCTCCTTAATGCAAATGTCTAGTTCATAACATAATATAAATAGAACTTGATATACTTTAAATATGTTTGGAGTAACAGCAGTAGCCAAGGTGACCGTCAGTACAAATACTATACCAAAACATACTGTATTTTGCACTAAGGCTATATATCATCAGCGTTAGATGGATGCGTTAAAGTTATAGCTTTTGGCACAGTTTTCCCAAGATTTGGTCGCATTAATAGCATTTTTAGAACATAACATTTATTCCATTGGGGCAAATGCATCCATAAATGGGTTTTAGTGATGTCAATGCAGGTATCCCTGTTGAAATAAAAAAAAGGAGCGCAGGTCTAACACGCCTGTGGCTTCTTGCTAATTGCAAGTAATTGGCCTCCTTTGCTGTCCGTCATAATCCAGTGTTTTTATGTGGTCATGATGTAGCCTAAAGCCAGCCATATATGTGCCGATTCCCGGCCATAGTTGCGGGCGATCGACCGGCATGTGTGCTCCCGCAGAACGCATAATGGTTGGTCGCCCACAACTACAGGGATGCCCACATTGAGCTTTTGACCCAAAAAGCCAGCAGTTCTGTTCCTACTGGTTCTTTTTGTGGCCGATCCTGTTGTAGTCTGTTAATTTGGAAGGGGAGACTCCTCCCCCTACAAGTTGATTGGCTTCAATCTGATGGGATTCCCGTGTAAGTGGGGCACACAGGATTCCCCTCAGTTCTGTAGCCGACTCCTCACACAGTGGTGACATCACCACGTTGTAATGTGTATGCTACAAGCCCGCCATGGATCGAGGTGTCCATGGTCGGCTTAACAGTACAAAATTGGATCAATGACATACAGAATTAGTATATTTAAAACTGAATCTCTAACAGAATTAGCATCAGGTTAGGCATTAAGCAATCAATAAAACATGCCACCCATACTGCTGAATGTACAGGAAGGTCTCTTTAGCAAAGCCCATTAACCTCCCTAGCGCACCGCCCGTTTACAATGGCGCGATATGGGCGATCGAGGCAGTGTACAGAGTACACTGCCTGTCGTTTCCGGTATCTCGCCGGAGCTCTACACGCAGCTGTTGTCATTACTGACAGCTGCGTGTGAAAGAAAGCCGGCGCTCCTCCATTAACATGGAGGTCTATGGCGCACCCCCCCCCCCCCGCCCCCTTCCGCGTCACCGTGACGCGATCGGGGCGGTGCCGCCAACCCGGAAATGCTGCAGCGATGTAGACAATCGCTGCAGCTTTCCGGGGAGGCATAAGGTCTCCCCGCCGCCGGCTTACCGCGCGGTTGAGAGGACCCTGTTCACCGAACGAACAGGGTTCGTCTCAACCGCTAGGGAGGTTAAAGTAATGTAAAATGACTGAATACGTATGTCTCCCCCCAATGCATCTCTCAGTACTGCTCTTGTTGGCTTCCTAGTAGCCAACATTTGCAAGAGTGTCTGAACATGGCATCATCACAAAAATTTCTAGAGATAGAGCAAAATAATTATTTCAACTTCATTTGAACTTAATTGATGCAAAAACTAGACGAGCTCCAGCAAATCTTTATTTTTTGTAATGTTCCTACAACCGTTCACTACATCTCAAATGATGATACATTGTCTGAGGGCTTACCAGTTAAATTTGGCAAACAACTCTTTTTCTTACTCTGGCGTTATGTCACTGAAGCCAGAGGAAGCACAAGAAGAGCTTATGAAGACTGAAATTTTGGTTTCTCAGTACACTATAAGTACACAATTATCTGAAATAAAGCACTATTAAGGTCCCCACACACATAGCGAGGGGGGCCGACAGATGAGCTGTGGAGTGCAACATGATGACGTTATCACACTGCTCTGCATCGCTCAGAGTATCGGTGGGCACCCTTTGTTCTCTGGCCGACCGAGTTTTGGGGAGACAGGGATCTGTTGCACTAAGTGGGCATCCGCGATCTGTGGCTGATTTTGGGTTACGTGTGTGGAGACCTTAAGTGTCATGAGAGTCAAATATTTCTTCATAGTTGTTTTGCTGGAACAGTATTATTAATGATTATGTGTCAGGATCTCATTTGGTTTATATAGTCTGTACTATTTGTATGATGTTAATAAATACACACTACTTCGTTGTGAATTCTGGCAAAATATTTATGTTTCCAAAACAATGCACCATATATCATTATTTTCAGAGTCAGTGTCATTTGAATACAACTGGATTTGGATTTCTGTGCTAACAAATAACTTGAACAATTGGTCACCAACAGCTCAATATAAAAGGCAATGACTGGCGTCTGGGTCATCAGTCTGCCACTGTAGGATTGGTAAAGTCCATAACCTCCTAAAAAGCCATCATCCCTATTACATTTTACAGTACTTATTTTTGCCCCTAAATCATTCCTAATGTTAAACAGACATAGTACATTTTAAACCAATAGTTGTACTGTACAAGGTAAAATTAGAAGCATCTTTGGTGTAAATCAAAAGTAAAACAAAGTATATTTTTAATCAATTTTGTCTTGAAACTGTATTACAGACAAAATATGGAAGGCAAACAATTAAATATGTACTATAAAACTAATAGAACTTTTCTATTACAATGTCTCAAAATATTATTCACTAACAAACTTTGGTTTAAAGAGAACACATTTTCACAAGAAAATGAAGCAAACACAGACAGACAAACAAGACCAACAGTGATCAGTAAACATTTCTTACAGGCAAGTGAACACTGTGGATAGAAAATATGGATGTATAGAACTGTGATTTGGCATTCAGTGTAGAAGTGAACAACAATCTATCCCCATTGGACAAAACACTTTGGTATTTTACATTCTTCATATATATATAGTAAAAGAGTTCTTTGGTCATACAAATGCTGATTTAAAACATTTTTTTTAGTAAATGAATGCTGTGCAACATATGATAAATAAATAAAAGGATGCACCTATCTAAATGAGATAAAACTTCAAGTTTAAATTATGGTTTGATACAAAGATGCATTGTATGATTAGAGAGGTTCTCACAAAAAGATAATTTTCACCTATCTCACCACAGGGGTTTTTTATTTTAGTTTTCTGTAGCCCTCAACCACCTAAATAGACCCTGTAAAAGTAAAAAAAAAAAAAACTGTCCTGCAAGTGAAGAGTTTTGGTACACACTGTTCCAGCACTCTGTGTGTCCTGCTTTCTCTCTGTTACAAAATGGCGGACTCCTTGAGTGTTTTTGGCTAGTAACGCCCATGATACACAAGAGTGTTGGATGGCTGACCTCTACATCACTACAGAGCTTAACAGACATGTAGGAATTAAAGCAAGATGCCACAAAAAGTAGCAGAAGACACTCAAGACATTTTGAAAGAGATTAACATATGTCACAGTGCTAGAATGGAGACGAGGCCACTGAAGTAACTAGGCTCTCTGAGATAAGTTTCTAAGGAAGCCATTTAACCTTTGATATCTAAACACAAATCCATGATTTTTGGATCTTCATTAGTCACACCTGCGGTGTTCAGTTACAAAAGAGGCTCAGGATTTATGTACCAATGGCTCTCCAGACAAACTCTAAACAAAGTTTGATGGATCTACACTGGGTAAGGCTAGCCATACACAGGCCGATACCTGTTCGATCTACCAGACTTTGCACATCAATTCCCATTCGATGGGGACCCTGGTCCTATGTACAGCCAATGTTGTGAGCTCTTTTCCGGAACATTGACTAGGAGCTGCTGACAGGCTGCCAAGGAGGGGGGCTGCCCCTCGCGGCACAGCAGCCATGCTCGGGTCTGCCCCACCCCGGTAGAAAAATAGCTCACAATACTGGGTGTACACAGCGCTGGCTGTGATTTCCCCATCCATGATCGAGTGGGATTTATGGTCATGTCCATTCCCAATACCTTTTTCGAGCGGAATTGATTGGAAGGTTTGCTTTGTTCGATTTTCCGTTTGATAGATGGATGACCGCCATGAACGTGCACGGCAATAGATTGTTCATCAATGGAATGGAAAATCGAACCATGTAGGGCCACCTTTAGTATAAAACTGCTTATCTGAAGTAGAGAACCTCTTTAAGCTATGGCCATAATAGTGCAGCATTTACCTCTCTCTATTCCTACAATATGAACAGCAGGTTAGCCCTAAAATGGTCAACTGCTATTAGGTATGAACAACTGGTATGTATTGATTCTTCCAAGCACTGTAACTGCACCTTTCTTGGTGCTTGGTGTTTTTCTTAAAGTAATTCTTAAAGTAATTCTAACTAGAAATGAATTTCCACTTATAAGGGACAAATGCTTTATCTGATCAAAAGGATTAAGTAGTTACAGACAAACGTGAGGTATTTTGTACGGGCAAAAGTGAGGTATTGCTCTGTTTCCAGTAACCTAAGAAATGTATATCACAGCTGTAAACGTTCTTCACATAAGCAAATACGCCTGTGAAGTTCTAACAGAACTCTCAAACACAGTAAATACTATATTATATCATCCAAAAAGTGGTACTGACTAAAAGTTCCAACCTCCTGTGCTATAAACACATGGAATCCAACACTACAGTAACAAAAGTCATAAAATAATAATAACAATAAAAATAGAAACTGGATAAAAACTATATGGGAGAAATTGTTCCTGATAACTGCAGTGAAAGAGATTGGCAATACATTCAATCCTGGCAATAACTTCAAGTATTTTAAACGGTCTCTAATTCAATTGAATTCTTGAAAATTTTGAGTCTTCAAAACATTCATTTTGGAAATATATTTTTCCTGAGTATTTAGAAATAAACATGAACACATAAAAAAAGTAAAAAAAAAAATGGTTCCTAAACTTAGCTAGCAATGTTGATTTCTTTCCATCCCTTCTTGTGAATTTTATGTGTATCCCATTGCTGTTTCTGGTCACCTAATGTATGTTGAGAGTGAACAGGGTTCCCCAAAGTGCCAAGAAGGGGCTATGTTCTATTGTTTTAAAAATTGAAAAAAAAAACATGAATCAAGCAGCTGATCACAACCAATCAAAAGAAATCCTTGAGATCATGTGACACCAGCAGGATACCAGAAGTTCCTACTCATCAGACTACCAAGTGGCACTGCCAATATTTGACAATAAATATATGATATCCTGAGAACAGTGAAGAGCTACTTTTCCATTTAGATTTCCAAATGTGATACAAATAAGTAACAAATAAAAAAAATACAGGTTTTGTTTCTTGTGAAGAAAAAAAACATTCAATGGAGCAGATAGATTTATACAAATATGTATGTATATATGTATATATATACATATACACACAAAATGGATGCCAGTAACATGACATCCCATTGTCACATTTAGGATTAAAGGGAAAGAATTTTTATAAAGGGTTCCACTCAAGCTGTAGACTTAACACACGCACCCACCTTGAAAAAAAAAAGAAAAAAAAAAGGCCAGTGTAGTGTCAACACATTTAGTTCACAGTTAATGTCTAGAGCCGTACATTTTATTCCATTCCACATATAAGTCTAACTGTTTTTGGGAGGTACCGGCTCGTTGTTTACAGAATGCCCCCTCAAAGTCTTTGTATGATGTAGGTTGCAATTGACCTGAAATTCCATGAAGATGATTGGCTCCAGCTTGTTGGCATAGTTGAATTAGCTCGTTTCCTGAATAGCCCTCAGTGTGCTGGACCAGTAGGGCCATTTCCCTTTCACTAAGGCAATAGTTTTGTTGGGCCAAAGTGTGGTGCAGGATTTGCCTCCTGGCAAGATTATCTGGAGGAGCAACATAAAACCGCCTAGAAAATCTGTGGTGAGCACCTTCATCAATGTCATCCGGTGTTTGAGATGTACCAATGAAGATGATGTTGTCATCAGATGAGGTAGATATGTTATCCAAAAAGGTAAGCAGTTGGGACTTGAGGTTAATCAGGTGAGAATTATCCTCACCGATGTGAGAAGAGAGTAAAAGATCTATTTCACTTATGAAAACCACAGCTGGTTGATGACAGCTAGCCATGAAAAATACAGTCTGCAAAATCTTTTCACTTTTATTCTTCCACTTAGAGACAAGTGTAGCACTGCTGAGCTTCAAAAATGTGGACCCAAGTTGAGTTGCAATACACCTGCTTAACAAAGTTTTCCCTGAACCCGAAGGACCAAATAATAAAATACTTTTTGAAGGTCTACTGGCACCAGTGTAAGCACCAGGTCTCAAAATAGGCCATACCAATTCTTCTTCGATTGCAGCCTTTACTGATACATGGCCTGCAATATCAGTCCACTGTACTGGAGGGCCACAGTCCACAATTTCATTATTGACAATTTCTAGAATAAGAGGATCCATATTTTTTAATTGATCCTCAGAGGAACTACAAAATACTGGTGGTTTCATCCCTGAAAGCTGCATTCTTTGTGCAAACAGATGTCCTTGTTCACTACTTCTCCGCTCACCATTAACAACTGGTGGTGTGAACTTACCAAATGCGTCTGGAGGTCTCAGACTTGATTCTTCATTGTAAGTTGGTGATATCATTACCTTTATTGGCTGGGTGCTGTATTTACCCACATCCTCCTCTGCTGGGCGTTTGCCCGGCTTGAAGGGTACCTGTGGAGTTTCTCCATTGCGACTAAAGCCATTTCCTCTGCATTCAGTTGGAACACCATCAGTCATCTGAAATGATGAATCTGAGGTAGTCTTTGGTTGCTCATAGCTGTATTTTCTATATCTGCCTTCAGTTTCCTCTGCTGTTGCCATGTCAAATGCTTTTCTTTTTAAGGAACCAGACGGCTCTGTGCTCAGAGGGGTAACAGAAATTGGTGCTAAACTAGAACTTTGGTACGTATAACCAGAGACCACGGATGGTCTTGACGATGTTGTATGTGGTGGCAGTGGAGTAGGTGCAGCAATACCTGAAGGCAGGTAACCAGAAGGATGTGAAGGATGCATTCCACCATATCCTGGTTGAGAAGAATAGCTGCTTGAGCTATAGTTATATATTGTGCCTGAAGAACTGTATCCATGGACCAAAGCTGCAGATGCATGTGTTGGCTGAAGTCCTGAGCCATGCAGGGCTGATGGGTGAGTTGGTGGAAGTGCTGCAGTTGGTTGACTACAATATCCTGATGGAAGGTATGTGCCACTGTAACTTGAGGTATAATCTTGAGGCGCCACAAGTCCACTTGCTGGATTGGGTGCTCCACATGTACTACCAGGATAAAGTGGATCTGGAAGGTTACCAGATGCTATAGTTGGGCTTCCCAACCCGATATGTCCATTGCCTGATTTGGAACCAGCCAAACTATCATGCAGGGGATTACCAGTATATGAACCTTCAGCTCCATGTGTCATCTGCCAAGGTTCAATTTCACCCTTTTGTCCATTTACTGGGCCAAAGGCTCCATCTGTATAGCTACTTAGTGGGCCTCGCTCATATGGAGAGTCCAAGACACCAGAGTATTTCTCTGCATATCTTTTTAACAGGTTAGAAGCAGTCAGTGCAGATATATCATCATTTGCCCAGGCATAATTTAACCTTTGCCGACTACTTTGGTACAATTCAGATTTGTGGGCTGGAGATGATGTAGTTGAGGAGACATCGAGGTGCTGCTCTGGCCACTGGTTAAGAGACTGGGCATGCTCTGGTGTCCAGTGCATCTTCAGGAGAGCTGAAACAAATAAAACATAGTAAAAATTGTGTTGTTATTTTTGTGGTTTCACAATTTACTACAGTCACTATAATCTTAACCTAAAAGATATTTATTCGATCAAAGCTCAGTGAAGAGCTGTACTGATGGGCTGGGAGATTGTGTCACTGCAATGAGTTTACGGTCAGTTTGAGATGCTTCTGAGATCATTCAAAATTCACTGACAGGCACATTTCACTTGCAGTTAACCACTTTCTTTTCTGTGCTGCTTCCATCAGGATTTGCATTTTCATATGCTTGCATATGAATGCAAAACCCATCTGATGCAAACAAAAGCTTACCACAAGGTGTAACAATATCAAGAACATTTATATTTTGTATACCTGCTACTTACTTTAGAAATAACTAATTTCAGAGTTGAGGCTGACATTGTGAATGTTTACATGCAATTGAAACTTACCCTATGCATTCATAAAAAAAAAACATAATAAGGTATTCATGTAGAGTCGCCTTTTAAAACAACTGGCACCAGAACAGATTTAGGGCCATTTCACACTATATGCGTTGCGTTGCGGTGCGGTTTTTTACCACACGCGTTTTTTTATTGCACGCGTTTTTACCAATGTTACCATTCACACTGTGTGCGTTTCCACATGTGTTTTTAAAAACTCACTGCTGTATGCATTTTTGATTAACTTGCGTTTTTCATTCATTTGTTCAAAAACACAAACGTAAATGCAAAACGCAAACACATATATAATGTCAAAAACGCATGCGTTTTTGTATATATGCAGAAACGCATGCCTATAAAAAATGCATGCCCTTAAAAAATGCATATAGTGTGAAATGGCCCTTATGCTGTTCATACACGGTAGATTCGCCTCAGACCGATGCCCAGTCAAGCACAGCGCCCAAGCTTCATTGTTATTGAAGCACAGCAAGCTTTTTGTTTTTTGGAAAGAAGGAAGGCTGGATGGCTCAAATCTTGGAATAGTCTCGATGGCTTAAATTTTGTGTGAACGCGCACGGTGCTCAATCATCTATTACAATCGAGTTGTGTATGCCCAGCTTAAGTTTTGTAAAAGCATGCCAGGCCATAGCTAATCATAAATTTGATTGCATCAATTAAAGGCTATATCAAGAGCTAGCATTGATTCTCCCTGGGGACCCTGTGGGGTCTCCACTGGATGATACAAATCATTTAAATTATTCTGAGCCACCGCAGGAGTCTGACCCTTTCCTTTTTTTGCCCTGCTCTATACAAAACAAAACAGATACAGTTCTAGGTATTCATAATTATATTAGATTTTAGATTTCAGTAAAAAATAAACTTAGATATATGTTAGAAACTTGTAACCATTTTTTTAACACATTGTGGAACATCTGCCCATACTTCCATGAGATAGCTCTGCTAAATGCATAATTAACATGTCTTAATGGTATAGGGGAATATGCTTACCCATTAAATCAATATTTATTTATCTGGTTGAAGTGCATTTCCTGAGGTAAACGATCTGCTTCTAAATCATATATACTTTGGCGTCAGCTGCAAACCGCAAATCTAAGGGAAAGAAAAGATGTAAAGAAGAAAGTTAATACTTTGATAACACTGAACCATCATTATAGTGCCATTTGCTTTTATTAAGTGTATATTTATAATCCGACCAATTAATCTATTACTATCATGCATAAATGAAAGAAAATAGAATGAATAATTTTTCTGCTATTGCTTACATTGGGGAGTTAACAGTTCACTTCCATCTATTACTATTTGATCTATATAAACTTTCATCAGTTTCTCTGAAAAAAATTAACTGTTTCTCCAATATAGATTAAAAATAAAAAATGTTATATATAATTTCAAATTGCTGGTCATTTGTATTATATTCAGACATAAGGTCATCAATATACAATTGTCTTGTTAAATTATGAAATTTAGACTCTAGTCAACTTTTTAGAGCTTTGCACAGAATAAGGAAGAATAAGGATTCCATTTTACTAATTCAAGCTGTTGTAGTGGCCAGTACAGCAAATAGAGAAATCTAACTCCAACTTTAGTTGGAGTTAGAAAAAACATTTAGAAATAATTTTGAAATATCTACACAAATAGATGTGTTAAACATGATATTCAAATAAAGTTTAGACTGGATCTTAATTGTGCAGTAGCAAACAAAAAAAAATCTACCAGCAATAACAGAAGAGAACATAATACATATAACTTATGTTAAACATTATGCAATCGATCAATGGTATTAAAAAAAAACTACTAATTATTGTTTCAGATAATAAAGCAACAACATTTCTCAGAACTCTAGTACAGAAATTGCTGATCGTCATTAAAGGTTTCTCACTGATATCCTTGCAGAACAGAATGTGGCCTTCCAATTCATACCCGCTGAACAAAGCAAGTAATCAAAGCAGCATGAAGAATGTTAATCACACATCAATGTCTGCAGGATAAGTAAGTTTAATTGCACAATTTTTCTGCCGATCAGTTTCCCCCAGCAACTAATGAACAGAGACAAGATTGAGAGACTTGCTGAGGGCAAAACAAATTCCAAAATTTCAGCGGCATTGGTCAGAACCCCCCCCCCTTTTACTTTGTTGATTATATTACAGGCATACAGCCTTCTCCCTGCACACAAAGTATTTAGTGCCCTCCGGCTAAACGTACTGCCTTTCCCAACATCTGCATGAGCAAGTCCCTCTGGACCTATTGTTGTCCTTCTGTGTATTTCTCCATTCCCCCTCTTTTTTTTTCCAGAAAGACCATGGGGGATAGCCAAACTAAAGGGGGTTGGGGAAGCGCCCGTGTACTATTCACTAGCAGCGCTGCTTTTAAGCTACTTTGTGGCTACAGCACAATTAGATTACCTAATGCTTTAATTGACTTATGCAGCATCACAGCTTCCATCTTGGATATCAAACCTACACAAGAGGATTTAAACAAGAACGCGGCAAGGCTTTATCTAGCACAGACCACCGTTTACTTGCCTTTATTAAAAGTGCCATGGATAGGTAAACGGTTATTAGTGATGGCAAAGAGTCTTATCCGTATGGATCCTTTTTCATGAAAATGAGGCAAGGTTTGCCTATTGAATCTTCCTCCCGAAATGCATGATGATTTAAGGCAGAGTTAAATCTTTTTATAAAGCACCCTCAATGGTGCCAACACCAAGACGGCACAAAACAAGAGAAGTATTTTTAGAAAAACTCGGGCCTCACATGCAAAACACAGAGGGAGAGGGATTAACAAGGGAAACGCTTAGTGGTCACATCTAACAGGATAAATGATATGTGCTAATTGACTACAATAAGAAATATTCAGATTGGTCAGGTTTTAGGTCAAAAAACTTTTTGTCCTATTTCTGCTATGTGGCAGCTTAATGGACAGCAAACAACTTACATTTAGATTGAAAAAACTATATAAAATCTGCAGAATACTAATTGCAAAAAAAAATTAAGTAAGATAAACACAAACCAATGAATATGGTGAATATGGTTGTCTTAATTTGAGACACTTGTAATAGCCTGGTTTCAGATTGGCAGAGCAGAGGACAATAGTTGTGACCGATCAGGTGGGCTGCATGACCAGGGATGTGATAGGAGGACAGAAAGATAACCTCATCAATTGTTTCTGCTTCTTTAATATCCAATCCCCTAGAAGGGGCCAGGGATCTCGCTTTGTAGCTTAACTGAAGCAGAGGAAAGTCAGGTTATTATGCTGGCTGTCCCAATGGGATAAGACCTTTGTAAATCTCAGGACTGGGTGAATGAAATCATAAATCCTTTGACAGCTTTAAAATAGGGAACTATAAAATCAGCTATAATAAGTCAGGGAGTTCTAATTTGATCCAGGAAGCATAGGAACTCAGCTTGAACTGGAAAGTAACTAAGATTATTTAAGCATAGCCTTTTGTGATTAAATCCTAGAAGCATAGCATTTGGCTTCTAGGTGTAACTACAAAGTGACACCTTCGCACTATGGTAGAGGAGGTCAAACAGAGATTGTCATGGCGCTTTTATAATGCCACAAAGATTGTGTTCCCAGAACACCAGGATACTGACAAAGCAAGGTGGCTTACTGGGTTGCAGCATTAATGCTGCATGGAATATGAGCTTTTAATGTCCTGCTTACACTAAATAATGCCCACACCCAAAAATGTTCAAACCAATGCATGCACATGTGAAGATCTTTTCTCTGTATTGATGAACTTTAATTCCATTAGACATACGATTTTAAACTATTGACCTACAGTGGACCTTCTTCTGACCTGAATTTCATTTGCTTCAATGGGTTTTGAACTACTGTAGACAGAAAAGCCCATTTGAAGGCATCGGAAACTTGTCTACAGAAGTCCTTAGAAAGGTATTCCATCATGTCTCTCTATGTACATGACAATTGTTCTTCTTTAAGCCAAATGCATATACATTTGTCAATAAACTATTTGGAATGGAGGTCAATATCAATAATGAGACTTTTGCCTTGTTTTTTTTTCGCACATTACAAGATTGTATAGCTTATTATTCATGTTGCTTGAAATCTGCTGGTAACCAACTGCCAACAATCCAGCACCACATCAACCTGACTTAATCTGGTCATACAAACAATGAGTAACAGAGCTATGTGTTGTGTACCGGAAATGCATGTGTTGGCGGTATTGCTAACACATGCACTGCTTTACTGCTTCCTTTACAATTGTATGGGAAACGTTCATGCAGCAGTAACAAATGTGTGCAGTAGGGCATTATGCATTAACCTACTGTGTTTTGCGGTAATGCATAAGACTGCACACAAATGTGAGTGGCAGAACTGGTTTCCTATGGATGGTGTTAACTCATTTGCGCTGTGCATAGTGTGAGTGGACCATAACATGGCATCCCTCTAACACTGGAAAGATATTCTCTTATTTCCAGTTAAATCTATAGAACAGTAAAGGGGAGTCTCCCTAATGAGACACATATGCCAAAAAAAGAGAAGGTTTTAACCCTAACCTATTCTAACCAAAATGAAACAAAAAATTAGCCTTAGCCATACTTTAATAAAGGTCTGCAGTATAGGATACAATTAGTTGTAAACAATAAAGGCCGCACTAATTTCATTTCTGCCCAAGGCCATCTGCTTTTCATCCACACACACACACATGGTTATAAGTCACTCTAATAAAACAGAACATTAAAGATTTTACAGCTGCATCAGCACTGAAAACTTGACAGCTTGCATGTTTTAAGCAATTCTGTAAAATCAATTAAAAAATGTCGGAACCAGATTAGTGAGATTACAATGTAAACCTGATGTGTCAACTCTAAGGAAGTCATTTAAATGTTATATGAGGAATGCCAAATGCTTCTACTCCATGCAAAGACTGTATTGGCAGAGTTATGGTTTATTTTTAGGCTGCCACTACTGAATTTAGCCATCATTAATTTAAATACGTTGTAATGCTTTCACAAATGAATGCAATTTATGTATTCATTCTGTTTTTATTATATAATATATTTATAATAACTGAATAACTCCACCAAGGATTATTCATCTGTACAATTATCATTCATCTGTAAAATAACTTAGGAAGAACTCAATTTATATCCCAGATAGAATCACATTTCCCATCTCAAACAAGAAGGATGTTAAGAAACAGTATATT
The DNA here is from genome assembly GCA_036250615.1 of Ptychadena robeensis. NCBI lineage: Eukaryota > Metazoa > Chordata > Amphibia > Anura > Ptychadenidae > Ptychadena > Ptychadena robeensis. The sequence continues at coordinate 37,926,970 of CM070033.1, read as the reverse complement.
TTTTTACAATTTTTCTAAACTATTTACTAGATGATAAAGATATTATTTTAAAATACCAATATTATTTTGATCTCCCTCTTTTGTCAATTAAAGACTATATTTAAATATCAGTTAGATAGAATGTGGATGATATATTTGAAGTTTGTTGTTTGAACTGCAGAAGACCCCTCTCCTTTTATTACTGCGACATTAAAACTCCATTAGTTAGTGGAGATGCCTAACTATACATAGGTACAAAAGGTCTAGCATGATACTCATATACAATTCTCGCAAAGACATTCTATTATGAAATGTGAAAAAAACTTTTAAAAAAATTCTTTACCTCTTTTTCTTTCTTTTATATGAAGTATGAGAAATGTTTATGTCTTGTCCATATATCTACTGATAATGTATATGTCACAGGGATGCAATGCACCTTTAATCTTTGGGTTGGACTTTAATTTTGAAATTACAAATCTTTTTCTCCCAAACAAAAGGCATTCTATAAGTTCAAGATGAAAGGAGCTTTCAGCAAGGCTAGAAAGCGAATGTCTCTACTGACTGTACTCTGGAAAATTGGCCGTACATTTCTCTTTTTACCAGACAAGTGAAAGAAAAAAGCAAAGTCATTTATCTGCACAAAAGGCTCCACTTACAACAAGCCAACAAGTGTTTTGAACTTCTCTACTTCAGCTTGTGAGACAAACATCCCTTGATGTCACATTATACAACTCAGTCATTTTGGTATTAAAAGATAATTTTGAGTTCCATCTTGTTTGTTGAATGTTGTTCAATTAAAGGTAAAGGTTTGTATATCCTAAGGAGTGATATATCCATGTCTTCCTAAATCAGGAAACATCATGTTTGGATTAAAATGTGACAATGTTGTCAAACAAAAATCCTAACGCTCATACAAACATGGGTACCCAGGTGCGTTAACTTGCATATTTGTTACACAGTAACATGTGTTGCCTTGAAGTAAAGTGGTGTTTAGACTAAGCACACTGTATTTCCATTTTCTGAACAGGCAGTAAAAGGCTTTTAAAACAAGCCATTATTATTAACAAAAAGGAATGTCAAGATCACAAAATGATAAATCTAAGAGAACTTTCACCCCCCCCCCCAAAAAAAAAAATATATATATACTGCTGCTGTCTATAATGTCATAACATGAATTAATTTATCCACTTTCAAAGTTACAGAAAGGTCTACTTTGCTAACCATCTTCCACTGGTTTGGCCTCGGCAAATGTACTTTTTTTCAATAGACATTTGCAAAGAATATTTACAATATCGGTATGCTGAGAACTCATCTCAGGTTAGTATATAGAAAGAGCTGTGAGTTGAGATATAGAAAAGATCTGATACAAAGAATCAATCGGTAAGAGTTGGAGGAAAAAAAAATTCCATATGCTCTCTAGATGTGCTGACCTTCTGCACCTTAAACCACATTTCCTCACTCTTCGTATCTGGCCACTATTATCAGCAATTTTACTCCAACATCAATTTCAATTTGCCTTCTATCTGCTCTAGCACTTATATTGGCTATCACAGGAAATAAATGATTTCCTAACTTTCTGAAGTGCTATACGCTTTCCAAGTGTTCCAAGTGACTACTCTCCATCAACTTTTTTCTCCATCTCCAATCAAAATAAATTTCCATGGATTTTTTTAAAAACAAATCATAGTTTTGTCTGTTCAACATCCTAGTTTCTCCCAAGTTCGTTGGTCAGTTTTACAGTCCATAGTTGTTAAAAGAAACTGAAAAATATAGTTTGTTTGTTTTTCTAAATGAATGTTCATCTATATTGGCAAGGACAGTTCACTTTAATTGTCAATTGTCCAATCATGTGTGATGAAAATATATGTTTTATTAAAACAAATCAACAATGCTCATGTCCCAGCTAACTGGACAGCACTAGGTTTTGTTTGGTACAGGATGGCTATCACCATTGCCTTGTAACAGGCAGCAAAGCAGAGAGGGTTCTTCTATGCACCATGTTGGCAAGGGACAGGTTTTTGCATTTTGCATTGTATTAAAGTGTAAAAAGTATATATATATATATATATATATATATATATATATATTTTAGGAAACATTTTAGGAAACTATATTATATAATATTATCGTTTAAAAGATCTTCTAATTGTAAATGTATTAAGGGGACATTTTATATTAAACTACAGTGCAAAAGGCCAAAGGTTTCATCTTATTTCCTGTGAGCAGTTTATTGTCCAAGTTATCCAGATACTTCACTCTAACATGGACAGTGAAGGCCTGGATTCTTGGTGCAATAAAACACCCATTAACTTGATAAATAGCTCCAGATTTATTAGTAAGTATTCCACAAGACATGTATGAAGTGATACTGGAAAGGCAGCCAAAGACATGAAACAGAATAGTAAGATCATGGGAGAAATAATATATATTGGTATCCCTCCTACACACAGCGGGTAATGAACACCAAGTGTTTAATGTTGAATGTTCTAGTGAGAGGCGAGGATACTAAGGCACTGCTTGTCAGAAAGATATACTACAATGATAGACATAGCCTGTAATATAAGTCATCACACGATGAGTAGGTAGCTAAGTGAAAAGTGATGTCTTCTTACAACTCGAAGAGCATACTGTCTATATAAAGAGTCATCATATCATTATTCATTACCATATCTCCATAGATCTACAAGAAAGTAATATGTGTATATGTAGTGAATAACACAATAGCCAAGTACTGTGATTCCTACTTTAGTTCTGTTGTGTTTATAGTCATTAGTGGTATTTTACACACAAATGAGGTGGAAAAAATGAAATAAAACAACACAGCAGCTTGACAGGTGGACACAGAGTTTCATGTTCTTTACAAAAAGTGAATGAGGGTTTTTTTGGAATAGGACAGATGTTTCAATGCCTTGGTTTTTTTTGGTAGTGTGAGAAAATGCCTGCCCAGTGACCAAATGGCATCTTGGATTCCCACCCTGGCCGCTCGTCCATTATCCAACACTGAAGACAAAGGACTGTTAGAACGTGGGGAGGGGAGGATACTATTGTTCCTTGTGGCTCCTAATTATGGAAATCTTGTTAATCTATTCAGCAGCATCCTAAACTGATCTTTTGTTCCTTACTTACTTAAGTTAGAGCAACTGCTACATACAGGGGATCTCTGTAAATCAAACATACGTGGGAGAAAGCGGGCATGTTAATGCCAGTCATCTCTTATCTCTATCCAAAGCGCAATGCGAGATTCAAGATCCAAATATTTACTCATTGCCATCAAGCTAGTAAGATCCCAGTGGACCCCATTCCTCTATGGGCAGCATCTGTATCTGTGTTCACAGTATGTCTGCCTCTGGAAAAACCATTTTCAAATGACAATACATTTCTGAAATGGGATTACTGGTTGGGGGCTTTTTAAGAGTAACAAGGTTAAGCAGACATGACATAAACCATAGATATCCAATTGTCCCTCTCTTCAAATTGCTTTTAAGAAATTAAAGGATCTGTAACAAGGCTTTGATTCCTAATACTTATTTTATAGGTATTTAGGGATGAGCAAAGGATAGACTACCTTTCTAACTGCTTTTGGAAGGAAGCACACCAATATATAGAAGAAACACTAGAGCTATATTAATGTCCAGTAAAAATAAGATTCATGTTTTTAATTTTAAAAAATGGTAAAAGAATATTAAAACTGAAATAGGAGAGTGTTAGCAGAGGCTGGAAATATTACGTTATCTAAGATGTAAATGATTAATAACGTGTTATAATTCACATCGCAAAATGTTATCACCATTATCGGGGGTCACAACTCAACTTGCAGAATGTAGCAATAAGACATTTTAAAACTATGAGTAGACATAAACCCTAACTAGATTATTAGGTTGCTATACTGTGAACTACAGGGAGTGCAGAATTATTAGGCAAATTAGTATTTTGACCACATCATCCTCTTT
>CM070033.1:37911466-37922941 GCA_036250615.1 Ptychadena robeensis | reverse complement strand
GAATGTCAGAAATGTATATTTATGAATGTTGAGATGTTATATTGGTTTCACTGGTAAATATAAATAATTGAAATGGGTATAATTTTTTTTGTTAAGTTGCCTAATAATTATGCTCAGTAATAGTCACCTGCACACACAGATATCCCCCTAAAATAGCTAAAACTAAAAACAAACTAAAAACTACTTCCCTTTAATATTCAGCTTTGATATTAATGAGTTTTTTGGGTTCATTGAGAACATGGTTGTCGTTCAATAATAAAATTATTCCTCAAAAATACCACTTGCCTAATAATTCTGCACTCCCTGTATAAGCAATTGCCATGGCTTTTTTGAGGCTGTTATTTTTACCTTACATACAGCAGTTGCTTTCACTCAGTTACAGGTTTTACAAAACTTTTGTTACTGGTTTTTAAAAAGGAAGCTGAATTTCTGATTCTCAAAAACTCCACTCAAAAGCTCAAAAGGAAAGACTCTTCTGTGTTGCATGGTATATATAGCTATGTGTGGAAAGGCATACATGTCAGGCCATAAAAGACCCCCCTCCTCCCTAAGGGTCCATATTTTATTTAATAATGTTGATCTTCTAGACCAGTGTTAATATGTTTGAACCTGTTTGTATTAGACAGCTAAAGTTTTAACAAGTACAGGTAGCCCCCAGTTTACGTATGAGTTGAATTTGTATGTAGGTTAGATACAGGTCATTATTTTAATTAATGCAATTTGGGCAGATGTTTGTCTCAACATATTAGTATATTAAATATAATACTATATTATTATTTACATGAGTGGTTGCTGGGGCACCCCTGGTGAATATGGACCCTGGTTATTTCTTGACACATTGAGAATTAATAGATCCCCTGATGAAGGAGGAGCTGCATATGAATTATTTCAGATGTCAGATATTTAAACTTGGGGACTTCCTGTATCTGGTTAGATGTGAGAGTTATTGCAGCATATACAATCTATATGGTCAATACATTGCCAACCAATATATAGTGGCCAACTATGCATTGCAGCTGTTTAGAATGCAGCACAAAACCCACCCTGACTAGGTCAATACGTCTATGTAGCATAGCCAATACTCTTCCTTCATACAACAGGGAACACATATCTTATTTAAAGATTGCAGATTGATACTAACAGGACTTTCTCTCTTTCGGCCAGTCTGTATACAGTGTCACATCATCTTATTTGGAGCAATATTTATGTTTTCTAATTCATTTATTTGCGTAGATTCATATTTATATGATTTGCATTAGTATATTTCATGCCTAACATAATATCCTAATATATTGTATTATTATATTAGGATGTTTGTACTTGATGAAGTCTTGATGCCTGGAAGAAGTGACATTCCTATGAAAGCTGCATTTGGATAAAAGACATGGGCAGTCCATTAGCCAACAAATTAGGCTGGTTTTTAGTTAACGAACACTGTGAGAAGTTGTGCCTGCACTGTGAGCACTGAAATCAGAGTAGGACATTTCAGTACAGCCTGTGCCATTGTACACATTTGAAGGTAAGACTGGAGGTCAGCTTTATAATACCTTCATGCTCTTAATTTGTGTTATTTCATCTAAAAATTATGACAACGCCCAAAGATCCACAGAATGGCAGGCTGCCAGACTTTTTACTCGCTGTCACACACTATAATTGTTGACTGCCATGCTTTAGTTACATGATGGACATGGCTTGCTGTGTCTTCTTCATGACAGTTATAGGAAAGACACAAAAGGCTCTATTGATAAATGACTGACACTTTGACAGGTGCCTATGTGAACAAGATCAGATGTGATCATGTCTTGGACAAATAGGACATTGCTGATTTGAAAGTTGCGGAGAAGAGAGAGGATACACTGCACCAGGTCTCTGACTACAAATCATCCTATGAGGCTGCAGTCTTTATTTTGTATTTTGAAGTATAGCTCATTATCCTCCACTGCCGACAGATACAGTAGCCCTATGCCCCATTGTAGAAATGTAAGAGTTAAAACACCAGGGACAAAATGATTAACCATAAGGCAGCTGGTTGACGTACACATGGTCAGAAATACATGGTGCTTGCCAAGATGATCCATTTATGAACAGGTGACAGTGCCTAGACAAGAAGCGTATGACAGGAGCTGCTAAGCCATTGCTCTTCTCTCTAATGACCACAAAGAATAAAAGACCCATCACTTATATGACATTTTTAACAAGGGTCTGCAAAAAAATAAAAATGGACCTTTGTTATAAGGCTACTTTTGGAAGACACCATGACAGCATGGTCAAAAGATTAAAAGGTAAAAATGCTAAGAGCTTGTTTATACAGCCTCAGAATCTACACTGATTAAACCCTATTTCCCAGGAGGAACCAGTGAGAGGGAAATCACATCCTTAGTCCACATACTTAATCTTCTTGATAGCATGCATCCGTGGAGTCATGCACAACCATTTCACTTCTTGACAATTTGTCTCTGCAGCAAGGCAAGAAAGTCACGGACGCCTTCCCTATGAGATCACCTCTGCTGGGTGGGCTTAGGCAGGCAGGGAAAGGGGAGCCACTAAGGTGAGGGGAAGTGCTAGGGCACAGATGTGGAAAACATTTGACGTCAATGGCTACAAAATAAGTAATATGTACATATTGCAAACCATTAATATGACAAGAAGTTACATGTTACTATATATTGCATTATCTAAGTCATACATCAGAGCTAAATAATATTCCATCCAACACATCTAGAGATTTAAGAAAGCATATTCCGCTGTCTTTTCATTTATATATATATTTTTTACATTTTTATAATGGAATACTTAACATCCCCAGAAAGGTCTATTCATTCTTCTTTAGGTAAGAAGAAAAAAAAACTAAAAGAAAACCATACATCCGCCTGGTTGGGCATGGAACCCGCTTTGTCAAAGCCACCATGCTGCCCCTCATTTATTTGTTTTAGCAAAATGAGAATATGAATTAAAATTACCCACACCTATTAGGGGAATTCAATAGATTTCCTAACCAATATATGACATGGATAGTAATTTGGTTCTATACACAATATACCATGTCTCCATCTGACTTTTACTTTTTACTAATCCACTGTTGATCACCAGAATACAGTGCCCAGCATACATATTTTCTAGTTATCGATGTAAATGGCTTTACTATTAGGTAACTTCCTAGTGCCTAATATTAAATGTCTATATAATCTTTTTTGTTTTTAAACATGGCTAGTCAAACAGATGCAATTTTTTGACCATCTGAGCTACATACATTACAGTTTATTCAATAGGCTAGTCATATTGCATTGTTTGTTTAATTGATGTTAAGAGCAGCTCATACAGTGTAAACAACTAAGATTTGAATGGGTCCGAATGCACTTCAAAACATAATGCAACAGATAGTCCTAAAGATTGAGAATCAGAATACCAACTAGACAAGCAGTATTTTTAAAAACCAAGACATTTATAGTATCCTTCATTGTTTGGGTTTCAGCATTAGAAACCCCATAATAGAAAAATTAAAACATAAAAAATTTATTTGTAAAATGTATTTAGTGGCTAAGTGGGCTTTATGTAATTTCTGAATTTTTAAATGATACTTAAGGACAAGGAAGTTTAAATTGGCTATCTACCGTACCAGTATAGTAGAGACAAACTTAGACTACAGCTTCCATGATGACCAGAGAGCTGATTTTAGACTGCAGTTACCATCTTGGTCATATAAATTAGTATAAATTACACTTTATTTACCAGGTTATCCAACGTTCCCCTGTAGCTGATAACTAAACCATGAAGGTATAGTAAATAAGACAAGGATTTGATTAGGAGGAGTGAGTGGCTTATTCGCTGAGGCAGAACAACATTTCAATCTTGTGTCAGGACTGAATTCATGTTTCCCCTCGGGTGCCATATTCTGCCATATAACAAAGTGAGTGTGTTGTCTGAAAAGTCCAGCAAGTAGTCAGCTTCAGGAAATAGAGATGTGGAATAGTGGAACTATTCAGTATCAGGCCCATCACCCCCTGAATGCTTGGAGGTCCTCCAACCAATGGAGTTGGTTATACAAACAACAGATATATAGTCTGTATCGATGACATGATCATCTCTTTCCTGATCTATAATTTTCTATGCGTTTCACTTACAGTCACTAATAACATTACAATCTTACGGTATAATTTTTTGTACAAACAAGTTTAGTTTTAACAAAACTAATGTAGTATAAGGAATCTATCCAATCAATCTGCATCCACAAAGGCCCTTCCATTACATAGCTGTTGAAAGCTCTAAAAAGAAAATTGAACAGAGACATTAAGTGTGTGATGTGTTCATTTAGCGAATATGGTAAAAATCATGAAAATCCTATGTTAATAGTACATAATGTATTTTTCAAATTTCTTGTCTGCAGAAAGTAAGAGGATGATACTAAAGGTCGGGTCTTTCTAAGATTATAAAATTAACAGTCTATAACTGACACCACTCCCAAAGCTATCTCTCTCTCTATACTGTATATACATATTACACAAGGTCATACTCTAATTCCCACAGCAGGACCCTAAACTGAAAGGCACACAGGCCCATGTCCACTTTGTCCACTCATATATCATATGTAGAGCAGCTGGACATTACCAGGAAACAGAAAGCAGCCAACAGGCCATTCTCCATCTGTGCTGTTTCAGGAGCCATCATCCAGGGATGGGAAAATGAATATGTATCAGAGTTGACTGGAGACAGCTGAGCATCCCCCATCTGTTCACTCTAACAGGGGGATACAGGGTGTCTAACATCACTCATAGAGACCAGCACTGCTGACTGTTACAGAACATCTTTAATTGTATTGCTGAGTTCACACAGGCTTTGTGTGCGCTTTTGTCTTGATGTGATTCGTTGTCTGACAGTGATGCTGCCTGATAAAACCATCGCCAAGTGAATTTATTGTCATACAAATGTAGCACTTTCATCTCTTACATGTAAGGTTAGGTTAGAAAGGGACGCTCAAAGATACCTTTAGGTATTGTCTCTCTTTTGGAACATGAAATGTATAAGATCACCCTAAACCTTTCATACAGACTCTAGAATGTTTGTAACTGAGAAACCAAAATCAAGAAAAAGCTAAATTGGAAAAGGACATTGTAGGTGTAACCTTTTTAGGGGGGTTAAAAAATTGTTCAGTGCTGGCAAAACTGGGGTATCTTATACATAATAATATCATCTTAAAAAGCTGGGTGGTATACATGCTGCAATTCAGCAGAGCAAAGTTCATTGAGTTTCCCTTTTTATACAATTGCCAATTGCTGATCCTCATAAGCAGAAATGATATTATTAAATTCATTTAAATTCATTAATTTATCTGAAAATGAGGTATAAAAAGTAAGATACTTCCAATGCTAATTTGGTTTTAATATTTTCCTCTGGGTGCTTTAGTTTCCTTCCACATTATAAAATCCACTTGGTACTAAATACTGATATATGTAAAATGGCTTCTACCAAATTCTGATTGTGTTAAGCTTTAAGACTATTACCAATGTATTTGGCTGAAAAATCATATATTCATACTGTTCTCTCCAATGGGATGTGACTAGAGAACACTTTGCCAAAAAAGACCCAATAAAGAAAGCTGTATAAGAATTCATTTATAAAAAAATGACAGCCGGAGCCTAAGCAAGTCCTGCATGTCGCCTCCAATTCCGGGGGACCGGCAGAAAGGTGAGTACCTATGCCAGTTAGGACATGGGCCGCACGTGGTGGACCCTGGTGGTGGCTACACATAGCTGGTAGTTTTCCTTAAACTTCCCAGATACCTGGTCAGATCGACCAAAATTTACCGACATGACCCATCAAGGCTCAATCAATTTCATGTATGATTTAAACTTTTGGTCGATCAGACCAGGTATGCAGGAATAGATTTCAGATCAATTGACTCCAAACAATTGATTTTTAAGTCAATCTTTACAAAGCTCTGGGACTAATTTTACCAGAGTTCATAGCAGCTATTAGAAAAACAACATTGTCACAACTTTAGCTATGTTCTCAATAATTATCAATAAACAGTCTAAGATGTCAGTAAGTCCTCAGGATGGTTGTACACAGACAGATTTACACAATCTATTGAGAAGTCCATTCAACCATCATCAACCAATAATTGTTTGTTTTTATTTTTTAAACATAACGTCTTTCAAACTAAAGTTAGTTAGTGTATGGCTAACTTGAGAATGCCTAAAGCAGCTGGAAATTAAGATTCATTGACTGCAGGCTGTAAAAGTAAAAACAAGATACGAGTTGGCATTATCTGAGGCAAACACAAACGTCAATGCTGGCCTTTAATTCAAAGACAGTTGAATAAAGACACACATGTGAAATGAGAAAAGGGATGTTGGTTAAAAAACAATAATACCCTGTGCATTACCTATGTTACATATAGGTGACAAAATACTGTAGATGCCGCACACCAACTTACAAGTCTTTGAATATTAGACATGCAGGGATATCCTTTTACCCTACTGACCCCTGACACAGCAGGTAATGTAAAATAAACCTATAATTACAGAATAATGGGCCAGTTATTACTGACCACCCTATGAAAATGCTAGTTGCCTGGTTGCCCCTTAGGTTCCGAATCACAGACTCAGACAGTGTGTAGAACGTAAATTCAGAGTGAAGTCATAACTGTGGTACTGAATCCATTGGGAAGTGATTATCAACGGTAGCTTCTGTAGTTTAGTGGATGTTTCCTTTAACGTCTGCCTTCTCAGAATCACATATGAAATGTTTACAACATGCAGGCCTGCGGCATCATCTTGTTCCAGTCTAAGAATAATGTGTATGCGTCCTAAGTTGTGCGTTTGATGCAGCTTTAAGTCAAGCGGTCATTGATTCTTTGCTATTTTAGTCATGCTCTAAAATTACTGAAATGGAAATTCCAATGTTTCCTATTTGAGCTTCATGTGGTAGTTCAATGATTCTCCCTAGGAGAGATGCTTTCTGTCAATGGGGGCCTTATGGACCCCATCAAGGGATTAGCTGGTCGTAACTCTACATCTACACTGTGACATGGCTGTAAAAGTCAGTATGAAGGCGATGAGGAATGTCCTACATTTAAGAAACAAGTATAACTGGAATGCAGAATATGTACATAACATATGGCAAATTCCTTTACAGCTTCCACATATTAGCTTGTACACTCTCTGCCTGGTGACCCCTACAGGCCCCTATTATAACAACAAATGGAAATATCTGCCCAGAGGTAGAGCTGAATGCTCTCTGCTAGTTTATGATCTGGAAAGGCAGACTGTCTAAAACTGTCAATGACCTTACACATCTCAGACAGCTTCACTCTCTGTTTGCAAATAAAGGGCTATTATATTGTCTCTGGATATGCAGTGTTTTTATTCTTAAGAGGAAAGGTCAGCTGAAAATCCATCTGTACTGTACTGTAATGCACATAGATTCCATGTACAAATTACAGTTGAAACCCATATATCTACCAAAATCGATCGGGCACGGAATCGTCCAGGAATCGGTGGCCCAAGGTGGTAGGGACAGGCTTAATTGGGCGATCGATCGCCGGAATCGATCAGATGGGTGATCGATGGTCCATGGAATCGGCACATGTATGGCTAGCTTTGGAGTGCAGCGTGATGACGTCATCAATCTGCAACTCTTCGCTCAGAGTATCGGTGGGCACCCTTTCTGTGTCCCCATTCAAACTAATGGCATAGACCAGAGATTAATGGACATGTTCATTCTCTGGCTGACTGAGCTTTGGGATGACACAATCCACGAGCGCACACATCAGTCGGCGGCAAAATTGGCCGCAGCTCATTACGTGTATGGGGGCCTTTAGACAAATTGAAGCCTTGTTGTTTTTCCTTATACATTCAACCAAGAATTATAACAAAGCTTTGGATAAATGGGAACTCCATTAATATAATCACATTTTTAATCAAGTTATGCTTTACATATAGAATTGCTATATTCATAGTACAATAGGTTACAAGTTTTTTGTCAGTAAGTATCCTATAAATCTAGAATGTAATTTTTTGTGAGTCTAGATGCCAACATCCCACCTTCAATAAATAAAAGACCAATTGGAACTGTTCCTTTGACCATTACAGTACAAATGGGGTAAATGGACTTTTAGGGCATCAAAATATATTATGTGATTGATTTCAGATTCACAGTTCATCCAAATATATTTATATCTTGAAATTGCCATCCAATATAATGCATATAACAATATAATTGTTTTTATTAAAAACAATATAAATACATTTTAATGCCCAGAAATGGGACAGTAGGTCTTAAAAAAACAGGTTTTGATGTCTTGCCTTGCGTTTTGCGACCATGCTGCTTCTTCAGGAGGTTAGGCATTACTATGGGAAAGAGGAGGAGAAGAGAGATCTGTAGCAATATATTATTTTAAATATATCATATCATCATTAGCTACTACAGGTCATACTTCCTTTTGTACCGTCATGGTCAATGGAACAGTTAGAATTGGTCTTTTTTATTATATATCTGACTACACAATTAAGGTAGGAAATGTGACATCCTATTCAGAGCAACCTCAAGCACAGCCCACACACATGACAAAATTCGGTAACTTTTTTGTATGTATGTGTCAAGCACACTGAACAATAGATCACAATAAAAGTCTAATAATGTACCAGAGTAGAACCACATTTTGTCAGTCAGATATGACACTTCGTCCAGTGAAAACCACAAGCAGAAAATGGAATCATTTTATTACAGGTTTTAGTTTTTTCTATACCATAAAGAACACATGGGCTGCCTATATTGTATCATCTATCTTATATGGAGCATAATGTGCTCACTATGAACACTGGCCCAGAAGGAATTAAGGGCCGGTAATAAACCAGATCTGCTATTAGATCCATGCATCACTGTGCTAGGTGCTGGTAATATGCTGGAATGAATCTGACCTTGAACAGGGTAACCCATTTAATGCTGCGGATGACAGGCATTGCATTACTACATCATTATGTACAACAGGACCATTCCTGTGTGATAGGAAGCCTATATGCTAAAAGGCACTGCAATTCACTATCACATTACTATCACATTAGCAATAAGATGTCAAAGTAAACATGAAGAATACACCTTGTTACAGAAGTTTCATGATAAACACATTAGGTGATGTTTCTAGATATTCTGACTGAGGCACTATACCAGCATCATGTACCTTACCAATGCGGTCCAGGTATCAAAATGTGGTCCCCAAATTATTACTAATTCCATTGGGTTCTACATTCTGGGTGAGCTTAAAACTTTGGAAAGCAAGAGTTCTTTGACTAATCAAGCTTTTTATCAAGCTTTTAAGAAAGCACTTTAAATTTATTGGCCAAGGCAGACTATTTGCATAAGGGATGGTCATACATGACCATGGTCAGTACCGTATATATTTGAGTATAAGCTGGATTTTTCAAACAGCACCCTAATTGTGACATTTTGCAGGCGGACTTTGTAAATCAATTGCATAGCCCATGAACATGGTACCATCACCATCACGCGGTTATAAACGGTGCGAAACGGGCCAGTGCGCTAGGGAGCTTAAAAATATATTATATAAATTTTGCATACATTACATTTAAGTCGACTTCTTTGATTTTAGGTGACTTATGCAAACTACATGAGCCTAAACAATACTTTATTTTTAATACCAATGTTCCTACAAACCTTACCTACACTTCCAGCAGTTGTTTTATATCACATTCAGGGGCTTTGCTGTTAATGCACAGATCAATTAGTTGAGATAATGACATCCTATAAAAAGAAAGCACATTTGCTGTGTGTTTCTGTGCCTCAGCATCCGCATTTCCCACCCTAGGCTTATACTTGAATCAATCAGGTTTTCCGGGTTTTTTTAATGTTTTTTTTTCTTCAAATTATGTACCTCAAAATTTGGATCACCTTATACACATGTATACAGTTAAATGTGGACTGAGTGTTCTATGAACAAGGCCTTCCCATACTGCTTAGAGTTGGAGTGGGGAGAAAATAAGTAGTGTATATATGTGTGTGTATATGTATATATATATATATATATATATATATATATATATATACACACACACACATAAATATATATACACTCAACAGCCACTTTATGAGGCACACCGGTCCAACTTCTCGTTGATGCAAATTACTGATCAGCTAATCACATGGTGGTCAAGATAAACCGCTGCAGTTCAAACTGTGCTTCAGAATGGAGAGGAAAGGTGATTTAAGTGACTTTGAACGTGGCATGGTTGTTGGTGCCAAACGCGCTGGTCTGAGTATTTCAGAAACTGCTGATCTTCTGGGATTGTCACGCACAACCATCTCTAGGGTTTACAGAGAATGGTCCGAAAAATTTGCAGACGACAAATCTGCAGCAACTGTGTGATGCTATCATGTTAATATGGACCAATGTCTCTGAGGAATATTTCCAGTACCTTGTTGAATCTATGCCACGAAAGTGAAGGCAATTCTGAAGGCAAAAGGGGGTCCAACCCAGTACTAGCAAGGTGTGCCTAATAAAGTGGCCGGTGAGTGTATATAAACCATTGAACTGAAGCAGTCATATAGAAATGGATGCCTGAGCCCTCCCACATAGACTGCTGATGATCCTGTTGTGTAGTTAGGTAGTCTATATCAAGGTATCCGTTTAATTTAGCCTTTTTTTTAAGATGGCTTTGTATCTGTTCCCAGCTGCTGACCTAGATAGGCAATTTTTTGAATGGGAGACACCATTGGGTTATGAAGTAAGGGTTGAGAAACATTCTCAGGTTACATACACAAAGTGCTAGATCTCCTTTGAGCATTAATACTCAACCAAACAGGAATCGTTGTCATCCTTGGCATGCAACAGAAAAAGAATGGTTGTCAATCACCGCTAAACAATTGACAGGCTGTATTCTGTTTAAAATAGTTATAGAACTATTACCTACCTATGAAAATATACAGTTTACTTTAACAGAAATTTATTTTAAATAAAAAAAAGAAATGTATGTATTTTTTAGAACATAATAACACACTTGAACAGTTTAAATAAGTGTAGTCTAGCTCCAGGGCTAACATAACATCAAGCAGTCAAAGCTTATTTAATATGCTGCTAAGCCTGCTCTTGAAATACTGTAAAAATAACCTGTCAAACACAATTTATAAGCACACGCACCACAGCAATCAGGTTCTGGGTACTTGAAAAATATATGTAATCCTGTGGGATACATGTAAAAAGCGTGAAAGGCAGGATTTTGTGATGTGCCAAACTTTTCAAAGTGTTAAAAATTGAACCAGTCTGTAGAAATGCAATGAAACACGGCTGGTCTGTGATGGAGACAGCAATGACAGGTAACTGTTACACTGGAAACACAAAGCTCTTTAATGTTCTGATTGTGAGACAAGAACAGCTAAAATCACAATGTTAGTTCTAAAGCTCCCCATAAACCTTTAGATCAATCCATACAATTTCCATTAGATCTACCAACAACTATGTAG
>CM070033.1:37878041-37911141 GCA_036250615.1 Ptychadena robeensis | reverse complement strand
CCCCCCCCCCCCCCCGTGTTTCCTGATAAAGCACACTTTACCTTATATTGGTTATCTAACGTAATTATAAAAACCAAACTTTTAGAATGTCTCAGATCCCTTCTTCAAGGAAAAACACATGATAGACTCGGGCCATTGTTTTCAATGGACTATGGTGTTCCTTTCTAAACAAGTGCGGCATAGCCCACAACTCATCATTAGTGTTGAGCAGCATATGGTATATTTGAATTTGCGTAATTTCGCGAATATACAAAGAAACATTCTAACATTATAAAATTCGATTCGTCTGTATTCTATTGCCTTCCATTGCGCTCACCCGTTTGCAATGATTCGCAAAGATTCACAATGCAGCTTTACTGCTTCTCTACTTTATTCAGTGATCCTAGCCAGTACAAGCGATGTGTGTATTGCGCGTATCCGTTCGCAATCCGCACAGATATGCGCGATGTATGCCAGTTAACAATGTTGAAGCATAATATCATGAATATCCGCCATTGTAAATATCCGTGCGCACATTCACGAAATATTGCAAATTCTCGAATGACAGATATTGGTCGAATATATTTGAATTTAGAATATTCTCGCTCAACTCGCTGGACATACACAGTTCGATTATTCGGTTCGAAAAACAATCCTTTTAAAATTGATTCCTGTTTAGTTGAATCAATTAGCCAAACAAAAATGTATCAAGCAGTGATCAGCCGATTGGTAAATTTCAGTAGATTGTACAAGTATCTGGCGGGTTTTTTTGGTATCCGATTGAACTATGGATCATGTGCATTGTTTTCAGGAAAGCAATTGATTGTAGATCGATCACATTATGCTTTCCAAAACCAGTGTTTTTTAAGTTGATTGAACGGAAAGTCGAACCATGTATGCCCAGCAATATATTATCAAACCCACTGGAGCAATCAGTGCAGTAATTCGAGGGACTGATTTAAGTCTTTTTAATGAATACATTTTTACATCTGATCTACATGGGGACATTTCAGGGGGAATGGGGGACAAAATAAGTGACATCTAGTAGTTATATGTTAGTGACTTTGAACTATAAAATATCTGATACATGGAAATAACATTCAAACTTTTATTTTCATAAAAGATTTTTGACCAAATTTGCTTTGAATGTTTTATTATATTCATTTAATACTCTGCCCGTCTCTGGTCAGCTCATCCTTCACTCTACATTTGTGAATAAATAAATTGCTAGTAATTAATTATTGATCTCCTGCATGTGCAATAAAGTCATGCTGCCAATATCTCTGATCAGAGCAGACCGTGCCAAACCCCGGTATGTATATTGGGAGAGCTTAGAAAGTTTGAATGACCAATATGAACAAGAAGGCCACAAGCTCAGACTCCATGTGGAATGTCAAATATCCCAATTATTTAAATGGTCGCCATCCCCATCCCTGTTTATGCTTCTGGCACTGACTAAACAAGCCACCCTGCATTCATTTTATGCATCCTAAGTGATTTAAAGTGGTCAGCTGGATCTGTCCTCAAAATGGTTCTAGAAAGGAGGAATAACTGACATACAAAATGAATTAGAAGGGACACAAAGGGGTGGAGTTTGAGATTGTGCTGCTTAAAAATGAACAAATGTCTTCATTTTAATTTAATTTGGGGTAGACAGAGGAGAAGTGAACCACAAACACTGACGTGCAGGTTATCACTGCTTGATAAACTCTAGTATTGGGACTACACTTAATATCCCCATACACAGGTCGATAGCCACTTGATCGATAAATGCTTGAACATTGTTTGTCAATTGAGGGGTAAATCGATTCAAACCCATGGTCCCCATCGAAAGTAATGGCAATCAAACAAGGATTTACCAATATGTTGGTTCCCTTTACTTAGTGTATCAGTAAAAATTATTTATCATGCAGGCTTTTACAACTGTGCAACCAGCTTCTTTCATACCTTGTCCATCCAACCACATACAGTGGAGTGACTCCTCCCCACAATCTGAAGTATCATAGAAAGTACAATATAGGGTCAAGGCCTCCATACACTTAGCGAGCCGCGGAGAATTTTGCCACCGACCGGCCGTGGATCGTGGGTACCCATATGGGCAACAGATCCCTGTCGCCTCAGAGCTCGGTCAGGTACAGAATGGACATGTCCATAAATCTCTGGCCGATGTCAAAAGTTTGAATGGGGAACGGCGTCCCCGTTCAAACTTACGGCCGGCACACAAAGGGTACCCACCGATACACTGAGCGATGGACAGCAGCATGAAGAGATCGCTCATCTGTCGGACCCCACTCGATGTGTGTGTGGGGGCCTTAAGTAAATGTGCCTTTTTACTTCTACTCTAAACAAAACCAGTATTTAACCCACATGGTGTCATCCCATTGTAAATATAGTTCTTTACAGCTTTGTTCCTGAAGTTAGGCTTTCATCTGCTTTGTATGCGTGCTGAATAAAGCTGTACATAATTCAAATTTTTTTTACCTTTTTTATATTTAATTTTCCCAAAACCTTAAATGGTGAAAGGCAATATATGAAAAAGAAAGATATTAGCATTGAGAATCTCCCCATTACATTATCGGCACACAACAATTTAGAACACAGCCCTTTCCTATAGTTCTATAAAAACCGCATGGTGTGCTTTCATCTTCCTACAATGAATGACACAGTCACAAGCTCTATGACACTTTAAATGAAAGAAAAATAATACTAACACAGCATTACCGGCAGGATTAGGCCCTGCATTACATTTCTGGGAAGTTGGTGAGTAATCATACCTTACCATTCAAATCTAATTATAGCTGAGCTTCAGACAAGCAGCTAAATACACAGTCACATGTACGTATGGGAACTGTTTTACCTGTCAAAGGGTTTGTAATGGTTCTGCATCCATTTTTTTTATATGATAGATTAGCCAGACCATGCACACTCCTTACTGGTTGCTTGTGCTACTTCCCTCTTCTAGTCTGATCTCTGACTTTAAACTGGGCATAAGTGTCTGTGAGTTCTATAATATAGAGGTGATGCTATGCACGTTGTGCTGAAGTCCAATACAACTTTGCATTGCAGCACACCATATAGTGTATTAAATTCATCTGTATCGGACAGACGCCATGCCATAGTGGCTGATAAAATTGGAGATATAACAAAGAGTTAAAGCACAGAGATATAATGCAGGTGAACAGGAGACTGAACAGAAGCCTAGGGAAAGATTTCAATCAGCCTGCAAGTCTGACCATAGAACCCTGTCACTGCTCCAGAGACCTGCAAGAAGCAGTGAGCAAAATTGGCAGCGCTGGAGCAGAAACGCTGGAATAAGCCAATTTTCCAGAAATGAAGTCAGCAGTAATGCTTAAAGATTAACTGTTTCTACTGCTCTCACCGTATACATCTTAATGTAAAACCAACAGTGTAGAGAAGATATAAGAAAGTTTTATATTTTGTAATGAACAACAATCTAGTGGTAACCTATTCTAGTCATCCTTTTAGAGAACGAGTGCCCAAACGGAAACCCAAACCCCTCTTATTTATCTCAAAGTTGCAGCATAGCATTTTAACCTGAATTACACACACACAACTTATATACACACACACAAAACATGCAAACACACACTCCACTTTCTTATATGATAGAATAGGAAAGGGTATAGGGTGCTGCGTGCAATCAGAAGAGAGGGGAAAAGAACTGACAGCATTGAGAGCCAATAGGCTGCAGTTCTTTCCTCTGTGCTGGCTGGCAGCTCCGTGCCTACAGAGAGGGCTCTTAGTGCCACCTCTGACACCCGTGCCATAGGTTTACCATCACTGACCTATATCATATAATAATCCCCATAGGAATTTATACTTGTATCATGAAATCCTCCGCCAATCAGCACAACCACACATACAGATGTGCCATGTTCTGAATGAAAGCAGAAAACCCCTTAAATAAGTAAGAGCAAATAGCCAAGCTGTATAATACACAAATCAATAGAAGTAAGTGTTCATCAATCAGAATAATGAAAGACAGTTTTGATTGGTTCCTGTGGGTTGCTGCACTTTGCAAAATGGCCTTTATTCAATAAATGTCTATATGGGAAACTGGTAAAAGCCTGAGCTGGATAAAATGTTCGCATTATTATACTTTGCAATTTACTTATTACAACAAAACCTGCTCTGTGGAATTCAGGTCTGGTGAAACTGATTTACTAAAGGAGACAAAAACCTGTGAATATTTCCCTAAAAGCAAATCTGAAAAAATGTTTTTTACATGACCTCTCAACTTTCTTATGAGATGAGCCCAAGTATCCGAGATGACAGAAAATGCCAATACACTTTACAATCTTACCATACCATTTTTGTACAATCACCTTTTCTTCTTAAAACCATGTAATATGAGGACCTTTCTAAACCTTCCAATCACTATGTATTCTATCAGGGAGGACCCAGCACTACATAGCATTGATATATACCTTCCAATCCTTTGTATTTTATCAGGGAGGACCCAGCACTACAGAGCAGTGATATATACCTTCCAATCCTATGTATTTTATCAGGGAGGACCCAGCACTACATAGCAGTGATATATACCTTCCAATCCTATGTATTTTATCAGGGAAGACCTGGAACTACATAGTTGTTGGTAGATCTAAAGGAAATTGTATGGAGTGATTGAAAGGTGTATGGAGGGCTTGAGAAATCTAAATCTGAGTTCTTAGCTTCACATTAGTTTAAGATCACAGATGCCCCCAAACGGACACTATAAAAATTGTGTCCTAAAATTATTCTGTTAACTTGAGCTTGTAATGAAAGTTTACAACACCAGTGTTTTGTTTTCTAACACCTTCCCCTTAGATATCTCTAGGCAGTAACTTGGAGGATTTCCATTAAGCTTGTGATTTGGAGCCGAACTCCACCTTGGTGGAGAGGTCTGTACACCTGGCTTAGGGACATTCCAGAGCAGGGAGATACCTGTGACATAGATTAGCCTATACATCTGTGGGTCTATACTGCCTGTACGTGCACGTATGGTTTTGACATCTGACATAAGTGTCAACAGATGGACAACAGAAAAACGTCTCAACAATGTGTGTCATAACTGCTCAAGCTGGAGAGGCTAGAAAGACTTCAGACACAATCTCACGTATGCAGCCAAGACTGGAAAGAACAATGGTTGTGTTACTGCTTTATGGTGTCTTAACAAGACAAAGAGGTTGACTGCATTTTTTAATCTTGTATTAGTTTATCAATTTTATCTTAACACATGTACGATAAGTCGATAAGTCATACGTTGTGCTAAAGCAATTTAACCAATTTGATTGTGCTGCCAATGCCCAAGAAAAATTCAAAACACCAACAATGTGTTGCCATCAATGGTATCCATGTAACATATGTAACTTACCAATATGTGAATGCAATGGACAAGGCATATGGATATAAGGTACACAGTAGGCTATATGTTGGCTTTTTATTTTGAACTCTGCATTAAAGAGTCATAACACCCTCATGTAAAAATAAATAAGCATGTACTTCCAATTATACTTTCATGTGTTTCATTGCAATACCTGCATTTTTTTTAACAGCTCTTTGCAAACATTTCCTGAGGAAGTTTGTACACAGTGAAACGCGTCAACACATTTTATACATCTAAGCATTGGATTATGAACCACTTTTCTGCTGTAATAATCAGGTTGTTTTATATATAGATGCATCTTTTTTTTTCTAACAAGAACATTTTACATTTTTTTATGGAGGAACATTTTAATTCTCAGATATACAGATATATGTGTAAATGTTGTATCTCCTCTGTAATGTAATGTACAACACTGCGTAATATGTGGGTGCTATAAGTCATAATAATAATAATAATAATAAATGGGTTCTGCATATGGTGCCATTTAAAGTTCCACAACTATGCTAGGGTTTCTTTTTGGTATATCACAAATTAGGGATGGGCACCACAAGGTTTGCATCAACTGTCAGTTATATTCTGCTTTATTTAAATGCATTTGTTATAACTTTTTAATTTGCCCTAATATGTGCACCAGGCACGTCCTGTGCTACAGTAGCAACCTTAGCTGTAAAACTGGGCATACACGTTCCAATTTCTGCACGATCCGATCCCCGATCCGATGCCATGCGCACTCCCGCATCCCGCAGTTATCCGACAGGGTGGTAAATGTTAGCCCAATCCCATTAGTTCGGCTGGGGACCAGCTGAAGTAATGAGCTGCACATTAAGAGCGCCGTCCGATTCTTGGCATTAGCGGGCGGGCGTGATGACGTCATCACGCCGCTCCAAGTGCAGAGAATTGCATAAGAAATAGACGGTAAATCGTACCGTCTATTTCCAGGTTTAGGACTCAATGGAGCCCTGTATGTAGCCAGGATTAATGATTTGTGTACATGCAGCCTCCTTATTTTGGAACAGGGAAGGATCCCTTGTATAGACAGGAGGGTGCACCCCAAACAGGAATCTGCGGCAGCACTGGCACAGGAAGACAGAGAAAGAAACATAGAATAAAAGTCAGAAAGGGCTGAAAAGCTGTTTTTGGTCAAAATAATATTAAATATCGCTGCAGATATCCACTTATGCATGTCATGCAATATTTAATTTTTTAAGTTATCTAAGTTGTGAAATCTTTGGCAGTTTGAAACCAGGATGAATTCTAATATCGCTCTTTCAGTTGACTAGTTACAAATGGGAATGATGATTTCCCATGTTGTGACAAAGTTATATTGCTTACTTCTCAAGAGAAGGAATCACCGACTTGGATATTCTCTGAAACAAAAAACAAGCTGAGCATGGCTTTGTGGGCTAGATCATATGAGCGAATTGAATCTTACTCTTCAGAGTTTCTGTTCGAAATCACATAATTTACAACATATGGAAATCAAAGTTCAGCAAATGAGACCATGGCACACAAGAGGTTAAATCGCTCAGTAGCACAAGATTAAAATCGCCGATGTAGTTTAGCTCTTAAACTCGCCAGGCCCCTGAAACATAACAGAGCACACATGATTTATAGATGTAATCAAGCACTTAAAAAATCCTATTACTGCCGCGGCGCGTTTATCATGATAATAAGAAGTTGCAGCTCAGGCAATGACCTATGAAGCGGGAAATCCAGCCAGCATTCAGTGCTAATCTGTGTAACCTATTTCATCCAATGATCTAGGCATGACTCAAAGTCTTCTATGTGTTACCAGATGATTTCCTATAAAAATAAACAAAGGCCTAGTGAAATAATAAGTTATTTGGATACGATCTTCACCGCAATTAGGACGGGGAGCCTTAATAACAGTGTCCTGTGCATTGAAAACAAATAAATAGGCAACTCTAGTGATGATTTTATTATATTAAAATAATATTATTATATATGCTGATATTTCAAAAATATTTTTCCCCTATGTGAGATAAAAAATATAATATAATATCAAATTCCAAACTTTTAGATGCCATGCTGATAGTAGACATCTATATTATAATCAAATAAATATCAAATAATAGTTTTTAATACTTTTTTCAAATTACAATACTATAGCAACCAAATTATCTGAATTAGCAATGTTACCAAAGTAAATCGAATCTACAAAAGTTTGTGTGGGCTGGCATACATAAGGAGTTTTAATGAGATCTTATTTGAAACTGAAGATTGGTCTACAATTGTACAAACCTACATAAGAGGAACATGCAAGATATCACTGCTGACCTGACCTATTGAAGGCCTGGGTGGTATCTCGATCCTTTGGCTTCAATACTGACAGTCACTGATGCAAAACAAACATTTGGCAAATCATTGTTATCACCCTTTTGAATTGGCACAC
The DNA here is from genome assembly GCA_036250615.1 of Ptychadena robeensis. Lineage (NCBI taxonomy): Eukaryota > Metazoa > Chordata > Amphibia > Anura > Ptychadenidae > Ptychadena > Ptychadena robeensis. The sequence goes on along the minus strand of CM070033.1, from coordinate 37,903,360 downwards.
ATTTATTTACTTTTAGGTCAAAGAAATTATGGAAGCCAGAAGTGTCACTCTGAAACTAAGCATACACAGCTCGTTCTTTGTATCATTTCTAGAACAATCTATTGCCATGATTGATTGTGCTTGATTCGATACAAAAATTAAGTGGGCCCCGTTCGAAGAAACTCGTTCAAACAGGTTTGCCCAAAATCAAAAGTATGGAGGATTGGAGGGGCCGCTCCTTGAACGGAAGTGCTGGCCCTCGATCCCATTCGATACATCAAAAGTATGAAGGAGCGGAAGGGTAGCTCTTTGAACAGAAGTGCTGGCCCTCGATCTCATTCGATACATCAAAAGTATGGAGGAGCGGAGGGGTCACTCCTTGAACGGAAGTACTGCCCCTCGATCCTATTTGATACAGTCTCCATCCAAAGTATGGATGTGCACGCAGATATTTGAAATGGCGGATATTCGTCATATTATGCTTCAAAAAATTTTACCGGCATAAATCGCGCATATGTGTGCGCATTGCGAATGGATATGCACAATACACAGTTTGCTCGTGCTGGCTGAGATCACAGAATGAAGATGAGAAGCTGTAAAGCTGCTTTGCGTATCTTTGCAAATCTTTGCACACGGGCATGCGCAATGTAAGCCAATAGAATAAAGACGAATCAAATTTTATGGATTTAGAATATTTCTTTGTATATTCACGAAATTATGCGAATTCGAATATACCATATGCTGCTCAACACTAATGATCAACCGGTAGATCTCAAATGCAAAGGGAATACATCATGAAGCCCTGCCTTTGTTTATTTTTCCCTCTTTTTAATAACAAGGTAATGGCCAATAATTTAGAGAATTGTATTGTGCCATACATGCTCATGCTGTTATACAAGGCAAACAATTTATATTTAAAACATAAAGTATACTTGGTGTATATATAAATAAATATATGTTTTTTATGTTGGTATCAAATCAAGAAGTAGACTGGAGGGTAGGTGTAGTCACTGTTCCCATCCCTAAAACACTGTGTAATCTATACCAATAGCACCTATTGTTCTTTTCGCTTGGTCACTGTTCCAACCAAAGTCCCATGAGGGAATCTATTTTGGTTTTAGTTTTTATGTTGGTAGATCATTTTGACCATGTCATTTTAAAAGTATCTTGCAAGCCAAAAAGTGTGGGCATCCCTGATTCCAGTATTCCAGTACATCCATTTAATACCGTCAGTTGTTGAAGGAAAACTAAAGTAAGCATACGCTGGTGATACAAACTCAAGCAGATTATTTTGTCCTTGCCTCTTCCAAGAAGCCATGTTTTTGACATCTGACACAAGTGTCATCAGACGCACAACAGAAAACTTTTCAACATGATTAGATGAGTACACCAGAATAGTGCAGGAGCCAGATTCACTACCTGTTATCGCTAATTAGACAAGTACCAGTAGGCTTTCACTTACAAGATGGTTGATACCAAAGCTGTTGACATGCAGAACACTTCAGCAAAATTATAGTATGAACGAAGACAAAAAAGGACTTTTATCTTTTGTACAGTTTGCTCTTCATCTAAGGCACCCTCTGCCATTAGAACTAAAGCCCACCATACACCTTTAGATCACTCCATACAATTTCCTTTAGATCTACTAACAACTCTAAAGTATAGTGCGCTCCCTGATAAAATACAAAGTGATTGGAAGGTTTAGAAAGGTCCTCATATTACATGCTTTGGTAGAACAAATGTTGATTGTACAGAAATTGTATGGTAAGATTGTAAAGTGTATGGGGACCTTTATCCTCTTAAAGGATGATACATGAAACAATAGACTGAAAGTAGAATGATTAGGACAAAAAATATATGTCTACATTAAATTAAAGTCATCTTCTTAAAGTCCAAATTTTAGTATCATAACTTTTTATTAAATCATTTTTTTATATTTCTGTCTGCCCCCCCCCTCATCTCAAGTGTCCTGCACAGACTGGTATTATCATCACATCATAATACAATCAACAGTAAAAAAAGATTTAAAAGTTTAACTCTGATATGTAAAAAACAGAATATTCCTGTTCAGTGTTGCCATAATATGTGCAGCCAATGAACTAATCTTTATCTGTGATGAAGTAAAACAATTTAAAAATATATCAACTGCAGTTACATATTCCTTCCAGGCACTTTTAGAATTGAAAGGTTTAAATGTAATTGGGAATCCAATGGGCAGAGAATTATGAAGTTCTATAGTACAGGAACTGACACGTACACACACAGTGGCCTCTCTGAATTCTTCCTGCAATAGACTGAGGTTTAACCAAGAGAACATTTTGACTTGAGCCCAATTGTAGAATTTACTAGGTCGCTGTGTCCTTTGTTGCCTGAAATTGCTTTTTAAATTGCCCATGTAACCCTGGCCTAAAACATAGCCGTCAGTAAGCAGTATAGCTGTACAGAGTTTAAATCTGTGCAGAGTTATCTACTTCTATGAGAAATTTAACAAAGCTCAGCACAGAGGGGAGATAACCATTGCAAAGTTTCTTGTTGTCAGAGCTATATGGTTCAATCAACTTGAAAGTTTCTTGTCAAATAAATCAATTCTTAATATGGAACCTAACTACTTCAAATGCGTTCCTGCATTTTGATGTGAAAAGGTCAATTGAATATAATGTTCACTTTTGCATTTGCTCTTGTATACCCAACAGGCATTAAAACCAATAGAATATTATCATGTATTTATATAGAGCCAACATATTAAGCAACACTTTACAGAGCATATATAGTCATCTCTGAGGAGCTCACAATCTAATGTCCCAACCATACTCATATATATATATGTAACTAACACATGTCATATGTCACAGTCTAAGTCATGTCAATCATAGGAGATTCATTTTTTTCCAGCATGACTTCAGATATGGGAGGAAACCAGAGTACCCAGAGAAACCCACACAGACACAGGGAGAACATGTAAACTTCTTGCAGATAGTGCCAAGGCCAGTATTCAAACCTAGGACATCAGCGCTGCCACTATGCTGCCATTATAGTCCTAAACCAGTCCTTAGAAACGTAAATAATAAAAAACAACCAACTAAAGAAGTCTGACGTAAACTGAAGCCAAAACAGAAAATGTCAGTGTCACCATATTAAGAAAAAGAGATGGGCGATTGGTCAAGTAGAAAATGTACAAACCACAGCAATTCAGTGGAGTGTTAAGCTAGGCATGCACAGCTCGTTTTTTTCAAAGGTTCAAGCACCGTGCCCGTTCACGTCACTAGATTGTGCTCCATTGGGATTGGGAACTTTGGGTGGGGACTGAGGGTGTGTTCACCATACAATGTGTTTATTCTATTCAACAGAGTGATAGGATCCAAAGAAAAGAAAATCATATGTTATTTTTTTAGGGAAGGCTGGAGCTGTACTTTAATAAATAGCAAAGAGGACCGTAATCATACAATTTTATCCATGGGCCCTACCCAATAGGCACTGTCCACATGGGCACCCCAGGCCTTATCTCCTATAAATAGAAAAGGAAGGAACAATCAGGACTTCATCATCAAAGGGGATATACGAGACAAGGCTGGCACTGAAAAAACGAGTAACTAGCCAGGAAATTGTAGAAAGTGTAACACCGTCGATAACATCAGCAGTCAGTAAATGAGCTCAGTGCATGTGATGCTGTGAATTACCGGTGTCGTGGCATGCTGCGAATGATGCGTGGCAGAAGTACAATGAAATCTTTCCGCAGGGAGAATAGGCACCAGCTTATCAGACATCTTCAGTGTGTGTCTCAGAAATGACAGCTTTATCAAATCAGAGTTAAAGAGCCATTAATGTCATCATCTTCTACCAATGGCATCCTCACTCGTGACTCAGATTTACATCCTTGTAACAAAAGTTATGGAAGTGCCAGAGGTCTTATAGTAGTTAATTAGCCACAGCCACTTGCCAGGCATCAGGCTTTATTCAAGGTTATAATTAATGACATCCTTTGTTTATACCGTGCTATGAGAGAAACCCTATTCAAGTTCCATAATAACTATTATAAGAGGAAAACTCAGGGCGGAGGGTTATTTTCATAGTGAATAGTGTGCCTGGAATTCAGATCCAGCTTTACACATTCATTCTGCCATATACTTTTAAACAAACAACAAATTCCTGAACAAATATATTATTATTTTATAGCTATCTCTAGTTATTCATTTTACTTAAGCCAGCCATAATCAGGTCGATTTTGTGTGTGTGTTCGCGGTGATCAATAGTTCGGGAATCAAACACCTTGAGCGATCAATCCCATCCAAAGTATCGGCCAGGGATCGATACCCCAAGGTAGTGCGCACCGATTCCCCGAACAATCATTGTGCAAACACTCGCCGAATCTTGCGCCACCACGTCGGGAATTGAGCCGTGTATGGCATTTACATGTCAACTGTACTTAGCACAATAGTATTTAACAAAAATAGCAGTTGCACTTTCCTGCTTAGGTTTGCTTGGATGAGTTTCATTCACATTCATTAACAAATTGCAATTGTTGCATACTACAGAGGACAGAAGAGGACTTTTTCAGAAATTTCGGAAAGACTCTGAGAATGATACAGGGAATGGCAGTAGTTTGTGTCATTACCCCTCCCACACACATAATAAAAGTGTCACTCTCTCACAGCTGGATTCGCCTAATTCTTTGTTGTACATTAAGGAGAATGGGTTGGGGGAGGGTGGCATCATCATCTGGTTTTTGAAACATCTTTAAGGCCTAGTATCCACTGGATAAAAAAACAAAAATGTTGACGTCTTGTGATTTCATTCAATTCTTTTGAACGTGTACCCACAGACGTGTCAAAAATACCTTGACTGGGACTGTATTGTCCTTTTCTACCCACGTTAACGTTACATGGAAACAGTAAACGCAAAACAGTGGAGAATTAGCCTAACAGTTGGGCAGAAGAGAAATGAACCGAGAAGAGTCCAGCACATGATTGTGCATGCCTCTTTAACTGACATAAGCTGGGCTTACACGTACCAATTCCTGCACGATCTGATCCCCGATCGGATGCCGTGCACGCTCCAGCATCCCTTAAGGATCGGGTCGTGCAGGAATTGGAGGCTGCAACTGACGAGGATTGGGCTGAAATCAGCCGTCGATCCGACAGGATGGTAACTTTTAGCCCAATCCCATTAGTACGAATAAACTACAGATGCAGAGTGCTAGCCAATTCTTGGCACTAGCAGGCGGGTGTGATGACGTCATCAAAGCTGCAATAAATCCCGTCCCCATACACCTTTAAAACACTTTATACAATCTCCTTTAGATCTACCAACAACTATGTAGTATAGTATCCTCCCTGATAGGATATATAGTGATTGGAAGGTTTAGAAAGGTCCTCATAGTACATGGGTTTGGTAGAAGAAATGTTGATTGTACAGAAATTGTATGGTAAGATTGTAAAGTGTATGGGGACCTTTATCCTCTTACAGGATGATACATGAAACAATAGACTGAAAGAAGAATGATTAGGACAAAAAATATATGTCTACATCAAATTAAAGTCATCTTCTTAAAATCCAAATTTTAGTATCACAACTTTTTACAGAAATTGTATGGTAAGATTGTAAGGTGTATGGGGACCTAAGATATTTATGGAAATACGTTCAAATTGTCAGATACTGGACTACATATTAGATTGCCATTCCTAGAAAAGAAGTGCTAATTCACAATCATAATTCCTTTCATAAGATCGTCATTGAAAAATAAAGTAATTTCAATGAAGTTCCTCTTCATCATAAACATTAAAATGGAAAGGTCCCATGGCTTTGACTATTAATGCCTGACTACCACCCTTCACCTCCCTCCTGTCCGCCTGTTTATGAGTTCAGATGTTTCACATAAAAAGAAAAATACTACAAGATAAGCAAATGCTAAGTTGGTCCATATGGTGTGCCACTGGCATTGCTATTTAGCTGGAATGATACAGAATGAAAATAAAACAAAGGCCAGTGTTCTGCGCAGGAGGGAAGGACAAAGCATTGTGGCAGAGGCCCTGAAGCTGCAAAAAAGAAAAAAAATAAGGGGGGTGGTGGATAGAGGGGCACTAAACTGGGGGGAGGGCAAATGGAGAAAAAGCTGTGAGCTGGGGGTGTAAAGAGAGAAAAAAAAACAAACCAAAAGTTTCTTTCCACATGGCTGCACCCTGTCTAAAGGTATTCTGCAAGGATTCTCACAGCCTGCCTGCCTGCTATTTGTCAGTTTTACTGTCACTGTAAGAAAATAAACAGCAATAAAACAGGGGCGACCCAACATGTGGTAAAAAGATAGAACATCAAGACGCATTATTCTTATTGAAACTGTTCGACTCCCTGGAAAAGCGATACTGCTCGGCGGACAGATCACTAAACCTAAATGATTGGCCTACTAGGTGTTGCTTAGATATATGATATCACAGGGATGCTCAATAAATAAAATGTGCCTGCTGGGATCAATGACACCAACCTAAAGACTGAACCAAAACATACAATCAACACAACAATAATACAATTATAAATTTATCTATTTATTATTGAATTAACAATTGAACTTTCTAAACTAATGGTCAGATGGTCAGATGGTCAGGAAATTTGGACTAGATTGTTTATGTGCTAATTGTAAAGCCTCTAAACATGGTCCCATCATTAACATTGATGTGGGGAGGGGTTGTCCAAAAACAAAAGTAATTGCTCTAGCATATGTAGTTAAGGAAAACATTTTTTATAATAATATGTATGGTAAACTGGATATATAATAAAATTAAACAATTTGAATATTTGTATGTTGCCGTGCAATGTAAAAAAGATGCAAAAAAGTATGTATGCTTTGTTCAAAACAAGTCACCTTCTAGAAAATTCTGTGCAACTGACTATTACAAAGTTGATGAGTGAAATATACACATGTTATTATAGGAAGATTACTGTATAATTTGTTCTTACTGAGTGCATGTCCCAAGAATACTTCCCACCATAGGGAATGGAATTGATAATGCAAAATTAGGAAAAAAATTTTTAGGGGGAGGGTGGAATATGTCCAGCCTTCTACCCGATATAGTGGACTTAATAAACTGTCCCTCCTTAATATCAAGAAAGAACATTTTTTTATAATATATATATGCTGCAATACTTTATAGAAATTACATCTCAATAGTGTTGATCACGAATATTCTAATTGCACATTTTTATTGTGAATATCTAGAATATAATGCTAATCAAGAATAGTCCAGGTTCTTTTAAATCATTACCCAGAACTATCATGCACTTTGTGAGCAATATGTCCAAATGTACATTTGTACAAATGCCCATGTGCACAATAAAGATAATAATTATTGGAGATCACAAATTCTGGAATTCACTCATTTATTGCGAATATTGTCGAAAACATTTGCAATATTTTGCAAATCCGAACATTGACTATGCTGCTCATCACTACATCTGAAATGACGTTTTCCTGCCAGTGAAATCCATGTAAGGCAGCTCCTTGCCAGGGTATGGAATTGATGCTGCTCTGCTCCTGAACTCAGAGTAGAGTCGCCACTCTGGAATCAGTCGGCTGCATACCACGCCTAGTCCTACCACCATCTTTCTGGATTGACCGGACTGCCTCTATTGCTCAAACATCCTACAGAAGTATAAAAAAAAGGGAAAAAAGAGAGATTGAAGCGAATGCAAAGGTAGTTTTATGCTTTTTTGGGGACCACATGGCAACTACATTTCAAACTTAGACTTCCGTAACGGAGCTTCTTTTTTTTTTTTTAAAAGGTAAATGATCGGAGAATACTCTCCTGGTTTACAGACATCTTAGAATAACAGCGAGATATAAACATTTTACTGGAGCTTCTAGTAACTGTATTGGTTTGGTGTTATGGGCGAGTTTATACATTTTAATATATATAAAACATGTAAATATATATATATATATATATATGCATATATATATATTTACATGTTCTTATAAAATGTTTTATAACAAAGTAAATATTCCATTTTCTAAGTGGGTGTGCATAGTGAAAGGCAATAAAAGAAGTCAATATCTGTGCATACTACTTACAAAATCCGAATGATTGAGAGGAATATTTGGATTTGATTGTATTATTAGAGAGTGCTGAAGAACACCACAATGATTGCCTTAGAGATGACAGCTAGGTAACAATAAGGTATAAGTGCTAGTGCCGGTCCTATGCTGTTTAAAGCTAGTCATCGGGCAAATTGCCACCAGGACTAATAACCCATAAATGATCCTATACATCCCCATACCAGGTTTCCTGTAATCTGCCTTACTGGAGGAGACAGAAATGAAACCATCATCTGATCAGACGTGCTCTCATTAAGGAGGCCTGCTCATTCTAGTCTATCAGTCCATAACAAATTACTGCCATAAATTCTTCATGATCTTTGGATAAGGAGAATCATAAGAGAAGAATAGCAGAGGCTATGAGCGGGACAGGTCTGTCCGGCATTCTTCTATGTTACTACACATGTCTGAGGACAGCCAAACCTATGTAGTAATGTAAAGAATGCTTTGTACCAGCATCAGGTAAGGTATCCATACACAAAGAGAACATGTAACCACACACAAAGGGATTCCACTCTATTGGTCTTATAATTACCAAGACTTTGCTAAGGGCCACACATCTACAAGGATCCACTGCAAGCAATCATAGTTCAGTTTATGGGAGTCTTTGGAGCATGCTTAATCACATATGCTTGTAAAAAAAATGCTATCTCAACACAGATGTCACTGCATTCCCCAAACTATAAGCCCCTAATACTATATTAACATCAGAATAGGAATACGAAAGATTACTTTGCTTGGCACCAAATGATGATACCATTGGACATTCTATCCACTTTCACTGGTTGTAATATACATTTCTACACATAGGAGTACATAGGCACCATATAAAATATTTAATCCTGTACTTACAGATTTTCTTTGCAAAATGTTTCTTTCTTTGCATTTTCCAAATGTTTGATCTCGAAATTGATATATAAGACCTATATTGCTTCAGACACTTCTAATGAAAAAGACCTGTAGCAAGCTAAAGATAATGTGCGCATTTGCCATACAACCATTTTCATTTGTTTTATTGATCTGCACATAATATTTCGAGTTAGAATTACTAATCATTATCACAACACACTATTAATCAAAGACAGGCTGGTACTGGAGGGAAGATACAGAGCACAAATGATTTATAGAACTAAGACACAGTCCATCACGTTCCATATTTTATTTATCCGATCAGTGAAAATTGCCATTTGAGTGGTTGCTATAGGCAATGTATGGACTTTGACTTTTTGTGATTTTAAATCAGTGTATATGTTGACAAATAATGATATATAGAAAACTGAGGAATTTATTTTAACCGGGTTCATGAAAACAGAATATTTCTGTTAAATGCACTTACATTAAATAAAAGGCAAAAATATCATAGTTTTTAAGGGTTGCCATTTGGACCATTTAAGGGGCTTATTTTATCAACTGTTAAAGTGTTCCCATTTACACCATTGTGTTGCGATGATGCATATGTTAACTTGTACAATATAGGAATGCCTAACAACCCCAATCTGCCTTTTACTGCCAAAAATGTAAATTTTTTTATCCATTGTGGTGCTAATGGCAACACATTCAAATAACTGGCTTACCAAAAACAATGCACATGCATTCATGACGCCCAATCAGCAGTTTGCCCGCATGTTAGGGTGTGTTATGTGAGCATTGGTGTTAATAAGCCCTATATATTTGAATTTTAAAAAGTGGAAAAACCTTGACCAAAAAGCAATTTTTCATGCAGGGTGGATACCATACCATTTTTAACAAAAACAATGCAGTGGCCCTGTGCCCTTCATCTATATGTACTGATTTTTGTTAGTATGAAAAACAGATAAGGACACTGAAAACATTTCAATGAATGCACAAAAACATTATACGGTACTAATTGACAGTTATTTTGGGGGGGAAAAAAAGAAATGTAGTTTATTGCACAATGTTGACTAGGAACATCAGGGATACTTTCTGTTTCCAGCCATGACTAGATCTCTTCCACATAACTGAATAGATCTGGTAATCCAATTCATCTTCTTATTGAACAATAGCTCATCTGCATTATTGGAAGTTTCTAGTAATTGCAGCTGCTGACCCACGCAAGCTGCCCCCAATAACAATGAGACCAACACCAGCAGGCTTAGATTGTGTCAGGGTAGGATAGCAGGTAACCTGATACGAATCCAAATGGTATAATAATATTAAAGCTAGTGTCTTAATAATAGAAATAAGAGGCACAAATATCTGTATTAGGTATATATTTGTTCAAAAAGGGACATAAGTATTATATGCATACATACTCAAGGTTCAAACAGGAATAGGAATGGTCGTAGCTATATTGGTGTAATGCCGTCACGCCAATTTAGACAAAACTATTCCTATTGCTCAGTGAGCTGCTTTATTGGTGCATTTAATCACTATTTGTGCCACTTTTTTCCCTGCCCTTCTGTTTTTTTTCAAAATAAAATAATGAGGCTAATAAGGGGCACAATAGCTGGACCAAGGAGCTTCTCTGAGGGCTGATTTACACCAGTGTACATTACATGTGGAAAGAGCATTGCCTCTTGAAAATACCTAATAGTGACGTTTGAAAAAAAAATATATAGTATAAACAAGTATTTACCTCTGAAACAGCTCCTGGGAGGTGCAAGTGATATGGGGTAATACCCAATACCAAGAATGCCCTATATTCATAGAAGCAGCCCTATGTATCACGTTTGTAAATTTGTTCAATAATCACAAAGCAAATCAGTTTAAAGAGGAAGTCCTATAAACAATGATGTTTCATTGCTTGCTAATACTATATATTATTATGTGTGTGTTCCATTAGTAATGGAAGCTCTATTGAAGTGGTTTTTATGTAGGTTCAGCTTGCTCTACAACATCGTGATGTTGCTTTATATGTGAGAGACTGCCTTTGATCTTCTCTTCCTATCTATGGTACTTAGCAGAGGACCTGGGAATTTAGCCCAATTCCAACCTAATTATGGCTTTCTCTCTCCATCATCTGACTAGGTCTACTTCAACCTCAATATTCTAGATCGTTCCTCTTCCCCTCTTCTTCATACCCTTTGGATTTCAAAAAAATTCTATTCTTGTCCTGAGCACATAGGCAAGCCATTTAAAATAATAGCTTATTTTATAGCTACCATAAAGCCGGCTCTGTTATATAATTTATTACATTTTCATTTATCAACTATCCCCATAAAAGCTTTCTAAAGACTGTTTTTTCCTTCCTATAACAGAACATGAGCATTAAAATCCTGATAAAAAAAAATCCAGTAGAATTCCAACAGAACCCCAGTCACCATCTAAGCTAAATACACTATCTGGGACAAAACTACTTACATCACTTGCACAATTAACTTTTTTTTATTACACTTAACAATTCTTTTATAAACATAATTTTTTTTTCTTTTAGGACAAATCTCTGTTTGTAGACAATAGTAAACTGTCATCTTCTTATAGTTTTCTTCTATTTAACAGAAAGAATGGAGTAAAGAGAACATGGGAAGTTGCATTGAAGAAAGTTCTGATAAGCTCTCACCTCCCCCCATTGCTGTCAATGCTCAAAGGCTTCTCCTGAGTAGAAACAGAACCAGCAGCTCTGCTTCCAGTCTGACAAGTCCACTTCTAACCCCTCCTCTGAGATGTACAGCAATGCAAGAAAAAGTGTGACAGTCAACAGACCAGGCACTAATTACACCAGTTTTTAGAATTAAACTTTTTCCTTTGTTTATTTTTACATGAAAAAGGCTTTCATCGCCGTAATTGTAAGATATTAAACTGCTGCACACTCACAACATGAGAGCAATTTAATCACAACCTTTTCTATGTCAGGTCCTATAATAGAAGCTGTCAAGTCAGAGAGACTGTGGTGTTATTAAAATCAAATAATACATAAAGGAAAGCAGACGTCACCTAAAACTTACTAAAATCTGTGGTAATAACATTAGGGAATTTGGTGAAGACTTAAAGGCATTAATTCTTAAGCTTTGTATTATTAATGTGGATGTGACTCTTTTAATGTTTTCAAAATGTTTATTGCCAAATCTCTGACTAAGCTCATTGAGCCGCTTTTATTGGTTTCACCCATTTCAACTTGTGATGTAAAATCTTCTGGGTTAAAGAGACAATCTTACTGAAAGATCTGAGTCATCTAGATACAAATGCCTGGTTCCCCCCAAGTAGTTGGTGGAAGAAACCAATGCAGGGGTTCGAACAGCGTATATCAGGGGTGTCAAACTCAAATACACAGTGGGACAAATATAAAAACTCAGACAAAGTCATGGGCAAATCTCTTTTTCTTTAAAATATAATTATTCTGCAGGCAATTTTTGGCCCTTGGGTCAGAGATTGACACCCCTGGTCTGCACACACACTGTACACACAGGGATAGGGGCACACAATGCATATAAACTGTACAGTGCATACAATGTGTGTAGTCCATGTATACCCCCATCCATGTGTGTACAGTATGTGTAGTTCATGTGTGCCCCCATTACTTTTTGTACAGTTTGAGTACTTTGCCTTCCTCCAGAACAATCCTAGTACCCCTTTACCCAACTCTGCCTTCCCTGCAGTCCCACTACCAACAGCACTCTGTCCTATGATTCTGGGAGGAGACAAGTACTGTAGGCAGCATGGGGGGAATGGGGGCTTATTGTGCCATCATTGGAATGCACAGCTGAGCAGCCTATATGGGCTGCATATAAGGCAGATCTAATAAATCACAACATGAAGGTATATTCACTTACAGCTAGCGGTAATTTTTAGCCGAAGATTCTCAGTCTTGAGAATGTGCCCCCAGTTCGGATACCTGTCCAGGCCTATATATATAGAACCATAGGGAAGCCACTGTCTTCTCTTGGACTCCTCTAGTGCCTTTTAGATGAATCAAATGTGTTATTATAATAAATGCAATGTGCAAGCATGTGCCATGTATCATATACTGGTTGCCATTGGAAAACAATTGGGCTTGGGCATCCAACAGAAAGAAGAATTTTCCAATACAACCTGTTAGCAGAGATTATCTATTAGTGAATTTGGACAAATGAACAATTACAATTTCATATGTTCTGTACTCGGCACCATGTCTGATACAGATGCCCTGTATTGATCTATATTGATCCACACATTCAAAATGGTATCATGGGTTTCCTATTATCGCTGATCCTAATGCAGAATCTGTGATGGTGTTGGACTTCACACAATCATAGTAACTTGTAAGAGAGCGTTGTACCAACTTATCAGTTTTACAAAAGCAATGTGTAATGTTTATGTAATGCAAAGCCCCTCAGCTGCAAGCACAGGCCCCGAACTGCCAAAACTGATGGGCTGGAGCTGAGCACTAGCTGGCAGAACAATTGATGGAAAGCTTCACACTGTGTATGGGATTTGAAGCACAGCGGTTACAAAAATCCCTCTGATGCCTATGTCAAGCACAAGCATGTCAATGAAAGCTGAACTCTGTGTCACATGCTGACACTGAAGGGTACCCTGGCCCAGAGACACCACGTTATAATACAAAAATGAGAAACTCTCCGAACTGTATTCTCTGCCCCCCACCCCACCATTTCAGAGGAGGAGGTAAAACAAGGGGTTTATACCCGCTGATGTGGAAAAACAAGAGAAAATGAGGCCACAGGCTGGCCCTTTCAGATGCTGTCTCAGGTTATTTTTAACGCTGGGGTGATTGCGTGCATTCACAATAATGACCCACAAAACAAAAGAGCCTCATTAACTGTCATTACTCAAATAACTCAGATGTGGTAATGGCCACATCTCGGCTCCATACGTGTTAAATAAAACTTTCACTGCACCATGGGGCTTCCCACAATAGACTTTTATCATCATGTTCCTAGATGCCAAAAACATGTAAAAACTTTTCTGAAACACAAATTAACACATTATAACTTGGAGGGTAGCTAAGTATGTTTTAATAGTTCAATTTACAAAACAGATTACATGAATCTGACATACAGAACAGTGGCCACTTAGGAAAATAAATTATATGCCCAAACCCATGTAATAGCATTAACTTTGTGTATAAATGTGAGTTTCTAAAACTAGAATTGTATTACGCCTGAAGACGGGGTCTGCAACATCTGGAAAGCTTGCTTCTCAAATGACTTCAGTTAGCCAATAAAGAGGATCACTTAAACTCCAAACCTTCTGTATTCATCCATGGCCAACGTGGTACAACACTCTAATATGGCCAAACCCAGAACTAAGCTGGAAATGCCCCTAGAATTTACCTGATATAAAATAAAAGAATTATTGAGTATATGTTAGGCAAATAGAGGTTCTAAATATAAAATAGGCTTGTTGTAGTACATTAGTAATGAATGCATGGATCACACACGGACAAAATACTTCACTGTAAGAAGATGATGGCTTGATCTAGGCGTCCCTGGCAGATATCATAGTCGGGTCCTGACTTCTTGTTTCCTCAACATAATAAAACTAACACCCTTTCCCAGATTTCCCAGCTTGATGAAGGGAAAAAGAAATGCTGCCCTGTCTATTAGGTAATCTGATAAATTCAGAAGTCGCTCTGCTCCTTGACGGGGCAAAATGGCTGTCCAACATGAGGCCAATTATGTACAAAACTAATATAGTTTAGGCTTTCATACTTAGTGAATTTAAAAACAGTGTGCTACTTATAATAATAAAACATTATATACATTTAACAAACTTTTACTTATATGGCTTCATTACGAAGGGTAAGAGAAAAAATGGAAGTAAGGACAGTTAGGGTCGATTTTGTGTTCAATTCCTGAAAGATTGATAGCTGTTTGCTTTCGTGGTGATCAATCACTTGGGAATCGAACATGACCACCCTTTCTTGCTTGAGGAAAGGTTGATCAGACAGAAAACCAACATGTTGGTAAATCCCTGTTCGATCGGCATTACTTACTAGAGTCCCCATCCAAAGTAGCTAAAAAGTAGCAAAGTGGTGCACATTGATCTGCAGTTTGATCGACATACGCTCAAGCACAGCATGGTGACGTCACCATTCACTGCTTGATCAACCCATCAACCTGGATAGGGGGACCCTTATAAAAGAAATTGAGGAAAAATAAAGTTCATATATCCATTGGGCCCTTTTGTTACAAGTTGCACGTTTATTGTTAATTCTTACAAGGATTTTGGATCCATTCACACAAAAAGAGGTTGTCATTAGTGATGATCGCGAATATTCGGATTCCAAATATTAATCGCGAATATCGGCAATTCGGAAATTCGCGAAGATGGTGAATATATTGCCGAATATTCGCAATTCCGGATATTCGGTATTTTTTATCCATTACACATGCCTCTCAATGCAAGTGGAAGGCTGCAACAAGAGCTTAGCAACACTCCCTGCGACCATCAACAGTTTTTAAAATGAATATTGGGGTGATACGAATATTGCGGGAATCGTCACTTAAAAAATTTGTATAAAAATTTGCATTAAAATTATATATATATATAATTATATATATTGCGTGCGCGAAATTCACAATAAAAACTGCCGATATTCGCAATAAAAAAAAAAACAGAATATTGCCGAATGCAAATATTTTCAGAATGTTTTCCATAAAATTCGCGGCATGCCGCAAATACGAATGCTGCCTATGCCGCTCATCGCTAGTTGTCATCTGCCTAAAACTGCCAACATTATTATTATTATTTATTGTTGTTTGGAATGCAGCACACAAAGAAGAGGGGAGAGGGGAGGGGGGTATTTATTTAGTCCTCTACATTCCCACTGCTGAACAACTGGAAGAGATTTAGAGATAAAAGGCAACATGGAACAGGAAGGCAGGAATGACGCATTCCATGAAGTGGAGGGAAGTTTGTAATACAAAATCCAGGAACACAACTGAAAACAGAGGACTGAACAAATATAGAGAAGCCGACTTTAGGACATTTGGCAGCCTGAAAAATGTCTGTTATCAGTCACGAGCCTTCAGCGCGATAATAAAGAATGTATAACACGCTTATGAGCGTAATTTACAGGATACATACATCCTTATCAATCTAATGATTATATGAGATATTCAGAGACATGCAACCTCCAAACAAACTCAATGCATTCATAGCTGATCTGAAATTTAATTCAACATTAATCAGAAATGTTATGGATTTGTAGCAACTTGTCTTAACTTGTAACAATGCTGGCTAAATACATAATAATATTATCGAAAATATTTTTCTATAGTATTTTAGTTGTTACTGACCAGGAATAAGTATGCAGAACAGGAGTTTGGATTTTTAAAGAGTATTAGGCTGCCCATACACGAGTTTATCGTTTGATGAACCCTTGCGCAGATGTGGTGAAATCATTGTGACATCACTACACTGTGTTTGAGGATTCGCAGATTAAACGGCGAATCAATACGCATCATTTTACATAATCATTTTCCATTCAATACTTTGGATAGGGACTCTAGTATCCTAATATTTTCATAAGAAAGTCCCTGCCTGCTCCCTCTGTGTTATTCTCCTCATAGGTTTCATGGTGGGTCCTTTTTAATTATTAATTAAACATTGAAGCAGGTAGTAGGTGTAGTAGGTGTGGAAAACAGACCTTTCGTAGCCTTTTGTCTGGTCTGTTAATATGCTGGTTAGAAAATGAAACAAATAATGTCTTACACAAGGCTAAAAGTTCCAAACATTTAAAGCCCCCCATACACCTTACAATCTTTCCATACAATTTCTGTACCATCAAATTTTGTTCTACCAAAACCATGTAATATGAGGAGCTTTCTAATACTTCCAATCACTATGTATCAGGGAGGCCACTATACTACACAGTTGTTGGTAGATCTAATGTAAATTGTATGGATCGATCTTAAGGTGTATGGGGGGCTTTAGATAGACTTAACTTTATGGATTCAGAAGAAAGTGACCATAGCTGGGTTAAGATGGTTGGTTGGTTCAGTAGGGGTGGTTTAATTGGGTTCCACCTGTGGCACTTCCAACCGGCCATGAACCACATAAATGATGCCAAAGTCTTAAAGGCCAGAAATAATGATCCACCTATACTGCTTACATTTCGCAGGTCCCCTGTAGCTGAGTAACTTAAATGGTGTTGGGGTGTTGGAGGCTCAATAGGGTCTATGCTTGGAAGCTAGGTCTCAGAATTACATAAAAAGACCAGGAAGCTTCCTCCACATACACAGAAACATCTGGCAATTCTCAATAGCTCAAGTATTAATTAAGTCCTAAAAATAAACTAGAAATTATTTCATGTATGTATAGTCATAATTAATGACAACATAAGTGAATGAACCCATTAGCCTTCTACCTCCAAACGCATGGATAAGACCAAAGCATAGCATTCCTGTACTGCACTTGTTACTGAATACCCCTTACAGATGTATGGATTTAATGTTCTTTTCAGACTTTGCACATGCCTGATGACAGCTGTGTATGAATGTACCATACCAGAGGGGAAGAGATAGGAGGAGAGGGATGCTCGGGATAAGGCATGGCAATAATAAATACAATGAAGAGATCAGGAGCTCTCTCCATCTAAGGCCCAGGACAAATTGTGGTAATCTGACTTCCTCGTGGCTACGTATCAGCAGAACGGATGACTGTAATTTTATACTGACTCGGCTATACATTCTTATATCCATATCTGCAGAGCTTGCACAAATATGCGAACACAATGGTAGATGAGTACATTGTAAGATGACATCTACTGTCCTTGTTCTACAAAATGAAGTCTCACCTAATCTGATATTAATTGACCATAGGAGTCAATTTCACACCATACGCAGGAAAATCAATGGAGTAATGTTAGGATAGCTGACCTATACATGGGTAATGCAGGTTTATCAGTCAGGAGATCCTGACTTTCTATAGCCCTGCTGTTCCCTTTAGAATCCTAGGTACATGTTACTGGGACAGACATACAAATGGCAACACTCAAACACAGCTACCAAGTAGAACAACCTTATATAATAATGATTAGAAACTTGGAAGCACTGTCTGTGTCTGGGAGAGAATTAGGATTTGGCCCTAACCAATCAAATTGCAAGGGGCATCCTGAGCAATACAAGTCACACAGAATGGCAGACTCCAAAGAGCACATGGGGAATGGAGTCACCAGGATGGGAAACGTGGGTAAATCTTTCCAAAGAATCCATTCAGTTAAATGGACTTGTCCCCACTCAACTGATGGCCATGATTCGACCTGCGATTAGATTTTTTTTCTGATTGCACCCATAAACATGAAGGGACGTGATTTTTTTTTTTAAATTGCAGGTGAAGATCGACTGGTCAATCGCGCCCGAACGTGTGAGCAATCGAGCCGCACGCGATTAGACTCGCATTCCCTGCGTGGCTGATCGCCTATGTGGGAACATAGCCTAAAACATATAATACATATAATAAAAAGCAAAGCTGTTACACTAAGCCAATATAATAGTGTTACTGTGTGCACTGGGACAAAGCAAAATTCTTTTTACTACATTGCTGATCAGCCAGTAGTGGAAAATGAGCTTCTGCAATCTTTTATCTAGAATTTGGACATCATAGCATATACTTGCATATAATTAATCATCATGGGTACTGCAAATGACCAATTTAAATATATTTTCTGTAACATTAAGACAAGGGCCTGCACCGAGCAGAAGTATTATTAATTCGTCACTTGCTGCATATCCTAGCAATGTTTTGTATGTGACACTCTCCCTATAAATATACTCCCCGTACACATATATAGTTCTGGTGTGATCAGTGCTCAGCATTGTAACAGGAGCAGCAGGATGGTGTTCATAATATAGATGGAAGAATTGCACGCTGTGCAGCCCCAGCCTTGTAATGGAAATGGTAATGATCACCCTGAGCCATTCCCACATCAAAATATCCAGCAGGAGGTGTGGA
This sequence comes from Ptychadena robeensis, assembly GCA_036250615.1. Classification (NCBI taxonomy): domain Eukaryota; kingdom Metazoa; phylum Chordata; class Amphibia; order Anura; family Ptychadenidae; genus Ptychadena; species Ptychadena robeensis. Next base: position 37,884,444 of record CM070033.1, on the reverse strand, counting down.
ATCTGGGTAATCTCAGTGACACACTGCTTCAGAATTCCAACAGGACCCATCTAACCGGGGTTGTTATAAATAGATGTTACCACGTGTGCAACATATAGAGACTTAATATGATACACAAGGTCCTGGTTTGGTAAAATCCAGCATGTTCACTCTCACTTACCAGTCCGCTATAGGCACACACTTCTGGCACAAGCATGCCAAATGAAACTCGTTTTTTTAATCTTTGGGATGTGTTTTATGGGCAATGAATAAAGCAAAGGTTTTTTCATCCAGATTAAATAATTTCCTGCACATGGCCAGTATATATATATATAAACGTGTAGTATATATCCTTTTTTTTAAACTTTCCTTGTGCAAAAATATATGTTTTGTACAAACAATGGTATAAACAAGCACACTATAAGACACATTTCAGGCAAAATGATATATATAGGAACAAAATATATAACTCCAATTTTTGGGTATTATGTTCCTTTGCAAAATACAAGGTCGAAGTGACAGCATCACTGTACTGCAGGGATTCTGAAGCTCCAGGAAGAATCCACAAACTATAGGCTATATAACTATAGCCAGGCACCCTGCACAAAAACATACGCCATCATTGACTGGTCTTGATTACATGAAGTTCCTGCACAGAGGGAACGTTTAAAGCCCCCCATTCACCTTTAGATCACTCCATACAATTTTCCTTAGATCTACCAACAACTATGTAGTGCCGGGTCCTCCCTGATAGAATACATAGTGATTGGAAGGTTTAGAAAGGTACATATTACATAGTTTTGATTGTTGATTGTACAGAAATTGTATGGGAAGATTGTATGGTGTATGGGGGCCTTTAATGAGTATTACTGTATAGTTAGTAGTAATTCATTGAAAATACACACACCTTTTGTATTCAGATAACTGCTTGTTCTGAATGTCATATAGTTCATATATGTTTCTGAATCTTAAGTGAATGGGTGCTAACTAACTACAGATTGTTTTCTGTGGACCAAGACGAATCACGTGTCCATTTGCCAGCATGTTTGCAAACATTTGCCTCCATTCATGTACACACTTCCACAGATTCAAATTGCATGCAGCCCAGTGAAGGGATCCCAGTCAACCCAAAAGCTAAAGTCAATGTACAACAAGCCTGCCAGCAATGGATAGAACAAGTTTTAGGACAACAAGCATAAGTGTAAAGCCCCCCATACACCAAATACAATTACCATGCAATTTCTGTACAACCAACTTTTGTTCTACCAAAACCATGTAATATGAGGACCTTTCTACACCTTCCAATCACTATGTATTCTATCAGGGAGGCCACTATACTACACAGTTGTTGGTAGATCTTAAGGAAATTGTATGGATGGATCTTAAGGTGTATGGGGGGCTTTACAGAGCATTGGCTGTAATGTTCAACTTTGACACAATATTATTTATTATTATTAGGATTAAAGAAAATGTATTTATAATAAGTACAAGTTTTGGCCATGGAGCAACACTCTTTAAACAACACTTAAATAAAGGGTATTCATCTTCTTTTTTAAAAGTTATACTTATGTCCGTGTGTTTTTGGATCTGTGTTGCCTGGGGTTCTTACAATAAATCACAGCTAAGGTTTCACCAAGACTAGTACAACCTTAGTAAATCAGGGCAGTGAAAGACATTCCTACCAGTCACAACAATAACACCATACACTTTGGAAAGACTGACAAAATAAATTCAGGATCCCTAACAAAATCTATTTCCATTATTAATATTATTTATATTTGCTGTAAATAAATATGTGTGTAAAAAAGAATCCCGTTTAGTTGGCCTGTATAATATAAGACATATGATGAGCCACTTTCTATTGATATGTAGTTTTAAATCAACCCATTGGGTACACAATGATATTAGAGAATATTGAATATTACATTTGGGATATGGACATGGGGAGGGATGACTAGAGATGGTCAAATTTTTCGACTTGCTAACTTTGTGAGCTGATTGCAAAGCCCCTGAAAATTGTATCATCACCAAAATTGCTGGAAATGTAGAGAAGGGTTGGGGGGACATTTGAAAGAAAAACGTATGGCTCTAGCACATGTCGTTTTTGAATAAATTAAGTTCAAAGTTAAAGTCGAAATTCAGATTTTCGAAAATTTTACTTGACTTTGAACTTAATTTGTGAAAAGACTATTTGTGTTAGAGACACACTTTCTTTTTTGGAGTATACCCCCAACCCTTCTCTACATCTCCAGCAAGTTTGGTGATGATACCATGCTCAGGGGCTTTGCAATTAAGTCGAAACCATCGAAATGGTCGAATTTTTTAAAACAAATTCGACCATCTCTAGGGATGACTAGCGGACAGATTGTACACTCCAAACTGTCCATGCTGATAACCTAATGGTAATGGATTATAGAAACATACACACGAGACATGGCCCTGTGCATACAGACCTGGCAATCTTCACACAGCTATGCGCTTGCACACATTTGTTTGTTTTAGCACTAAACACATTAGACAACTGTAAACAAACAGAATAGAAGTTACTACAGTAACTGGCTGCCCATACTGCTGTACTGTCTATAGAATAATGCTTTGTTTCCAATGGGCACAATCATTTTCCTCCAATCCAGTTAATATTGGGCTCAGCCCCATGGGGAAGGGCTGACTGCCGGATAGGCAATGTGAGCCAGATTACTGGAGCTTTTAAAATGTAATGAAGCTTTCACATCATGGTACCTTGTCTCTTCCAACTTTACATATGAAAGCTTGTCAAAGAAACCAAACACAAAAACCGCACTATTTAAATATCTGTTATCCGCTAACCAGCAACACAACTACCCTGTATAATAAATAAGATAGAAATGAAGTGGCATCATCTAGTGCGATGGAACAATGAAACACATGCATTGGGATTGAAAAATTAAAGTGAATCTCCATGACATTGTAACTATTGGCTCTGCCAGGGAATAATGGACCTAAATCTGAGATGTTTCAGTAGTTTCATGGACCAGCCCCAATGTTATGTTGCATGTGTTAATGATCTTGGTCTAATAGGTCTCTAGTCTTCATGTTTACACTGAATTACACCTTACTGGATGTATTATGATACAAACTGATCTTAAAAACAGCAGAGCTCTACCACGAAGCAGAGCAGAATGTAATAGGTCCCACCATCACAACACAGCAAAGTACCATAGCTATGCCAGTTCACGAGAGCAATATGATGCCACTCCTCTATATTACTGCCAACCCTCCATTCACAAAGATCATATATACATGTGCACAGTCCAGCCTACTTCATAATTACAGCAAACTCCTACAATGTCATTGGGCCAATTATGCAAAGAGGAGGTTCACAATATACAACAAAAATAATCATCAAAACTCACACACATGTGGAATTCATCATGCCAAACCTCTAAAGTCCCAAAATTACAAAAAAAAGAGGTGCTGGCATCAATAAAAGTACAATTCTTAGAATCCTTAGAATAAAGTTGACTTGCCCACAGGAGGCTAGTGGTAGGCAGCCCTGCCTATTGACCCTTCTCCAACAAAAGCTCAGCCTGATGCAGGACAGCTGCTCGTTGCACATTGCTGGTGGCAGATCCTGGAAATAAAAGAGAATTTGGTCCTTACCTCTTAGATGTGGGTGCATGCTCCTTGTGATGTACTCTTTAGTAATCCAGACTAAGCAGAAGAAGACCAGGACGAAGCCTTGTGTCGGACTCACCAAGCATTCTTGCTGTGACAATGTGTGTGTGTGAGCTGAGTGTGACAGCAGGCTGCCTGGACTGCAATCACTGGGGCATCCCCCTGCCTCCCCTCCCCCTACCACAGCCCTCCAGCCTTTCACTCCTTCCAAAACTGTATTAGCCAGCAGCAGCACAGAAGAAGTGACCAATCATGAATGGGTGAGTCCTGGCTGCCTACAGACCGGTCATCTTCCAGGGATGAAGAATGAATACTGTGCTTGCTGGGAGAGAGCAGAGAAAGTGTGATAGTTCACAGACAGCACTATGATGTCACAACACTACAATCAATAGGTAGCACCAATTCTCCTGCTAAGTTTAGACAACTAGAAACACAAAGCAACATTGATCCGGCAAATGAGAGAAGGACACAAAGTTCTCATTGCTATTCTACATTGTACATTCATTATTAGGATGTATCGCACAGAAATCTCTTCTTGCACATGGCATAGTGGAGGTGTGATGTTCCAGCAGTCAGCTTGTATAGGACAGGGTTAAGCTAGCCATACACGCATCAACCTTTGCACGATGGGGCTTGTGCAAAACATATCTGATCACTGCCCCATTATTTATTTGTTCCATTTCCATCACTTTTGGTCGATCAATTCAAGTAAAAAGTCATCTCTTTGCTGCCGATCAGCTTAACAGATCAAAGTCAATGGAATGTTAAAATCGAACCGTGTATGACAGCCTTATGTGCTTGTGTCCACCGCTTCTTTCCCCTGCGGTGGACGTGCGTCCCGAAAGTTGCAGGAAATGTGCTGGACATACATACAATGCAGGGAATCGGACACATTGCTTTGGGTACTTGCTGGATACACAACGGGTGACCACTCTGTGACCAGTTATGCTATATCGCTATTGCTCTAAAGCTGACTATACACGGGTCGATTGCGGTGTGGTGATGCAAAGAATCGATGCGCACCACATTGTGCAATCGATCACTAGCAGATACTTTGGATGGGGACCCTCGATCCCTATCCAAAGAAATGGCACTCAAAGAAATGGCAATTAAACAGGGCTTTACCAACATGTCAGATCCCTGTTCAATCAACATTTACCTTGAAATGGGATCTATCACTCCAGGTGGGCAGAACTTGATTTTCTGAACATTTGCCACGAATACGCATAACATGACATACACATGAATCAAACACTAAATCTCCTTTTAAGGCTAGGGCTCCACTATGCACTGGCATCTGCTAATGTCAGCACAAGCCTCCATTACGTTCCTGTGGACGCAGATGGGCTGCATCGACATCAACGTGACAGAGGCTCAGACCGACAGATCCTGAGCTCTGATGGGCTGAACGTGCGCCCTGTTGAAATCCCTACCGGACGAGCTGGGGGCCGACAGTAATGACGTCATCACTCTGCACTCCGTCGCTCAGAGTATCGGCAGGCACCTTTTGTGTGCCAGCCGTTACTTTGAATCGGGATGCCAATTCCCATTCTAACTAATGGCATTGGCCAAATACTTACGGACATGTCTGATCTCAGGCAGACCAAGCTTTGGGGCGACATGGATCTGTCAACCCATGTTGGCACCCGCGATCCTTTACTTTCAGCATGTTAGCTGGTATTACACCCTTCATCTGTAGCGTATTAATTATTTTGTTAATAATATTATTGAATATATTTGCATACAAGCTAAAGTTAAAATAACCTCTTCACCTTTTTTTTAAAGTCCTCCCTGCAAAGGATTAATACTGTTGGTGTCCATACTGCTCATTGTCATTAGCAAGTCAGATATTTTGAAAATATGGATACGTTGTACATATATCTATGTGTCAAAAGTCGCAAGAGCTGTTTTCTAACATATACAACACTTTGCAGATGACTACAGACATATGCATCAGGGCTGTATTTTGTTTATGTATCAAAGCCTGTTGTGAGGCTGCAATGAAGGTGTGCACTCCGGGCGATGGATGCTACAGGGCCTACTGAGCTTTACAATATGTATATATGAACAATAAAGAGATGTTGAACATTTGCAGTGACTTCAATATAAAAAGTGCATTGGCGTGGCTCATACATTCATAAACTTTATTACACTCATCAATTCTAAGGTGTGTTGGACATAGCCTGTTAACAAATGTTCAAAAAGTGCACATTATATGGAATGGACACAAAAGGGTATGTGAACTCATGTAAAGAAACCAGGCATTCAACATATATCACTCTCTTCCTAATACCACTGAAAGCTCACATGATTTGAAAGGTTCATAATTTTTTCAATAAGCGGTATGTTTCTCTGATTAGTCATGTGCTCTTGGATTCTGTGCCCTGATAGGCTAATCAATTCTGAACAGAGGTACTTAGCTTGAACAGCACATTACGATACCTAGGTGACTGATCCCAGGCACGTCTCATAAATCCTATACATCTATATCTCATTGCCGATGTCATATCATATGGAATATTCTGTGAGGGGTTCGAACCCCTGTCCACTTGTGTGACCACCCTTTTTAAAAATCACTGCATGCTCTCTGCAGCGTTATAAGGCATGCAATACTTCACTCTGCAAGGTGCATACTGCACCACATTTATGAATTATGAGTATCGTAAATTCTACTTACATTCAGTAACTATGGTGTGGATGCGTAAGGACATTACGCATCCACACCATAGTTACTGAATGTAAGTAGAATTTACGATACTTGGACATATGT
>CM070033.1:37845019-37860231 GCA_036250615.1 Ptychadena robeensis | reverse complement strand
TTTTAGCAAGTCAGCACTGGACGAGCTGGACTCGTCTCAACCGCTAGGGAGGTTAATAAACGAACAAGCGATCTGCAACATCTCGAAAGCTTGCTTCTCTAATGACTTCAGTTAGCCAATAAACGGTATCACTTGAACTCCAAACATGCTGTATTCATCAATGGCTAACACAGTACAACACTCTACTATTTATAATATTGGAATACACATGTGTTTCTTACTGATCCCTATTGTAGCCGGTCCCTACACTAGCTACACAATATTTAATATTTCTTGGTACTTGCATCAGCATAAAATAAACCTCTGCTTTGCATATGCATAAAAGTGGTACAGGTCCCGCTTTTCATAATTAAGGCAATACAAATTAATTATTCAAATACTAGCTTGTGTGTGATACTTCTCCACAGCACTCTACAAACCCTTGACTTGTATTGGAGTCGTAATGTGAATAAAAGATGGGGAGCCGAGCTCCGCTAGAAGGTACGAGGGATTGCAATGTGTGGGGTGAGCTGAGGGCTTTTTATTATGGGGAGCAGGGGGCAATTAATTTAACATTATACTTGATGTAGGAGGAAGCAGGAAGGTTGAAACTCAAACACACTTATTATCCAGGGTACAGAACCTGTTCTACATATGTTGTAGAGATAAAAAAAGTTGTTCAGTAAAGTACACAAAATTTTTTAGAAATATTAAGGATGTCAATACACCCAGTGACGGACATACGATCGATGACCCGTTCAAATGCAGCATGGTGACGTCACAATGATTCCTGTTTCCTGTTCAATCCTTTGGATTTAATTCAGCAGATTTGTAAGTCAAGTACAAAGCCCCTGAACATGATATCCTCACCAAAATTGCTGGAGATGTAGAGAAGGGTTGTGGGGACATTGTAAAGAAAAAACTTTTGCTCTAGCACAGTGGTTTTCAAAATACAGGTGTTCCAAATACAGGAAGTAACACTTGTCATGTCCCTCCTGGGGTTGTGGATCTAAAAAGTTTGAGAACCAATGCTCTAGCATATCAACCTATTTTTGTACAAAATAAGTTTAAATTAAATACAGGTAAAAACTTTGACTTGACTTTGAACTTAATGTATGCAAAAACTACATGTGCCAGAGCAATACTTTTTTTAAATCAGTAGATATAGTGGAACCAGTGGGACACAACCCACCAAACCTTGGTTTGATATAGTCCCAGTCCAGTTAGGTGGGGATAGCAAGGACAACAATTGCGACTACTGAACAGATGATTTGTGTTGAGTGTCTAATTACCCGGTCATATGTGCACACAGGTGAGATTCTGTCGTTTCCCTCCTGGGGGGATACACCCAGAACCCCCCACAGACAGGGGAGGGTAAAAGAGGCGGAGCCCAATTGCAAGATCCCCAATGGGGGGCCCCATGCGCTGCCAGGACTAGACAACGTAATCCATACTGTCTGATCAAGACAGCTGACCCTTGACCAGTACACAATAGAAATTGGGGCAATGGGACCCCATCTGTAGGACCAGGCCGCACTTCTAACCCACAGGTACGCGAATTGGCGGGCGACCGCTACTTATGTTTCTGTTTTCTGTTGATATGAAGGTTTTATATTGATAACATATGTAAACAATACGGTGACAATGTAGAGTGATAAATTAATAGGTATGTCTGTAATAGAACACGGATGACCACTTTGGGTCATCTGATTGTTCGTTAAGATGACACACCCACTGGATCCTTGTATATGTACACCCTATACGGGATAATGTATTAATAGCATTTATGTATTCCAGGACACAAGAGATACATATTTTAGATATAAGCTTCTAGAGGAACTACCATACTTTTGACCCACCCCTGATGAAGCCCATAATAGGGCAAAACGTGTTGGGTATGACCTACCTCAGACTTGACCATGAAGCGCCAATTGATTTTATCAGTGTAAACGTTTGTTGGACGTAACTTTTATGTATACTTTATGTGTCTCCTTGTTCAATAAATTACCGTTTATTTTTCAGATATTCTTCCATTTATGTGCCGTTAAAGTCTCAGGGGCTAGCCACCCCAATATATAGTGATCAGGGTGTAACTCGGTCCTATACTTGTTTTTGACTTTTTTTTAAATGGTCCCATAACCCTTTTCTACATCTCCAGCAATTGGTGATTATACCATGTAAATTCCACCTACAAAATGCAGCGATTTAAATTTCTTGACCCGAATATAAACCAAAATAATATTTCAGTTGCTGAAAAATTCAGCTTATATTTGATTATATATACGGTAAGTGTTATAAAAAGCCATATACAAAAAAACAAGGCACATGACAACTGCAACACAGTCATGTGTTCTTGTCAAGTCTAACTATTCTTGCTTCTCTCTATATAGAATACACATTCCAACATTCCTGGTGATTTGATTCCATATGTTTTAATCTTTCAGAAAATCCATGTTTTTCTTCTTGCTCCAGATTTCACAGTTTTTGTATTTCAAGACAGAAATTAAGGTGCAGTTTGCTGGGTCAGAGGCACATTGTACCTACATAGTATGGTGTAGAGCAAACATGGACAAACTAAGCCTGCGGGCCATATCTGGCCCATTTAACCTTTAAATCCAGGTCACCGAACCATTTATGTTATGCCTTTTTCATAATATTTTTATTAGTTCATACAAACACTCCATTCATCTGCACTTTGTGCCCCTCTATCTAGTTTAGGAACCTATATTAGCCCATGTGTCAAAACGTTTGCCCACCACTAGTATAGAGGTTTAGAAGATACTTAAGTATAAAATGTAGATGCTTATGTAGATGCTCTTTATTAGTCCCAGTACAGTTATGTCATCACTACCCCAAATGTATGTGTTATGAATACAGTTATGAAGGACATTTATGCTCCTGGGTGGATAACAGCACATAGAATGAATAGTTGGACAAGGCATGGTTTACTTTTGTAGTTGGCTTGGCTTATGACAGGTCTTCTGTATAGCAATGTCCGAGAACACCGTGTATTATCTTCAGCCAGGTGCAATAGCTTATTTTTAACATTACTTAGGCTGGTCTACATACAAATCCAACATACTCGTTTATTAGGCTCTACCACACTTTAGTTAATTACCATGTGCCATACAGTATATTTATGGAGGATTTTGTGCAAATACCGTAATCAAGACAATTGAAAAAGAGAATCAATACTATTGACTATCACATTACATAAAACACATATTGGTGCATGTAAATAAGCATTACAAATTTTGGTTTTAATTAAAAGCAACCATCCTGGCTCTAAAACTTGGCATTTTATGAGCTTTCCCCTATAAGAGGCTGGAGCGTAATAAGGTCATTTAGACTTTTGTGATTAAGAATCACAATTTGTGATTAAGTTTTAATGAAATTATGTTTCTTTCTTTAAAACATGAACTATGCGAACTGCTCAGTGTTACTTCTCTATACTTGCCTAACAAATACATTGAAAAGTGTGAGAGGGTAAGCCAAAGTTAAACTTTACAAGAACTTCAGACTATAGGGCTAGATTTACTGAATATTTAGACATGCAGTTTTCAGAACTCCTAGCAGATATAAGAGACTGATATATGTGTCTGAATCTGACTTGATATCCACCACATACAATCTTTTAAAGCATCCTATTGAAATGGTCATTTAATATGGGGGCACATTGATTAACCACCAGCCCCTCATTTCTGTTGCTTTTCAGTAGAACGTGGACTGTTCACAATCCAATTCAACATGTTAAAACACAAGCAATATGGTTGAAAAGAGCTAAATGTGGTATTGCAATGGCTGTATTATCCAACTAATATATAAAAATATATATATAAAGGGTAAAAGTTTGTTTATAACATTTTGAGTATAATAGTGAGTGTTGACCTATTTACAAGATTGCATTAAAATGATATTTCCAAATATTACATCGGACAAGGCAAAGCTGAGCTGTTTGTTCCCCAATAAACCAGCCTTCTGTGCGCATTTATGGTCTTTTTTTATGTTTTCTTTATTGCTCCTTGACAAAACCCCCCTTAAACCTCCCGTTGTGGAGGTTAGCAGAAGGAGCATTAATGGAATTGTCTCTAGAGACTGTTAGAAATGAATATGTAATAAATGTTGAGCACAGCCTGTATGAAAGAAAGTGACTGTAGACATACAGTCCGAGCAATGAGCCCCATAAATTGCCTTCTTTTTGGTGCAGGCCCCCAGGAAAAACCATCATATTTTACCAGCCCAGAGTAATAGAAATTCATTCAGACATCTGCACAATTCCAGAGAGCCAAATCTTCAGGAAGACTGCTCAGATGAGCCATTTTACTAGATAAGGAAGAGAAAAGCAGCCGGCCCAGCTTAATCCTTGACCTGCAATTTAGAGGGTCATACAGAGTTCAATGAGCTTCTCCAAGCCGATTTGCACAATTAAAAAATAGAAGATAGGCATTAGAATAATTGCATAGATATCGCCCTCCGCCACCCATGAAAACAGGCTTATGCTGAATATTTTGATTAGCTGCAGAATGTAATTCCTAGGATATAAATGATGTGACCCAGTTCATGCTGTTCCATTCTTCCCAAGGAAAATGCAATTCCATCTCTAAAAAGCTGTCTCTTAGATTTTCTTTAAATCCAATATTAATATTTTCATATTGAAAAACATATTTTTCTGTCTACTATTTTTATGACATTCAGCTTTTGTCTTGCAATCTGACAAAGTATATATTTATACTTTTCTCCTAATAATTATGCCTAAAATCATATGAAACTCAAATTCCATGTACATTATTGTTGTGCACTTGACATGCAAATTAAAGATATTAAGGCAGTATTTAACACTCATGTAAAATATAATGTTTCCACCCTACAAGCAATAACCAGTAGATAACAGACTATTTTTTTTTTAAAACAGATTTTTATTGTAATTTTTTGGATGTTCCCTAATCTGTCTTTCTGTACTGTTCTGCCGCAAACGTCCTGTTTGGGCAACATACCTTCCTATGAAGGTAAGGTCACCATACCTGGGCTATATATCCCAAGAGTACTTGTGGGAGTTACTAGCTGTGTATGCAAGTGCAAAACAGTGATTCAGGAATGAATATGCCGAGGTAACTACATCCAGGTACCATAGTTAAATAGCTACAGTATTCACACAGTCATCACAACACAGGAAATGCCTGATGCACATATATATTAAGACTACTTTTTAAACAATAACAGTAAGTGCAAAGAAATACATGAAAACAATACAAGTGTAAGAGTATGTGCAGGACTTTATATTTTTACATCAGGATTTGATAACTCTTTCACTTAAGGTCATGTGGGCAGTTTTGCCATTAGAACTTAACTTAATGGTGCGATAGCTCTCCAATAGAGACCAAACATTTTTCGTGCCATTTGTGTGACAAGGTTGGAGCTATCTCCATAAGAGTATGTGTCCACTGGGTGTCACGCATGACGCGTCCATGATGCCCAAACTGTGGTTTGCCTGGAGCTGTTTAGGGAGCATTAGCATCACATTGGATCATTTGAAGTGGATTTTTTCTAAAAATCACAACCAATTCTTGGTATTCAATATTTGTCATCGCAATGACAATGCTGGTCCCCATGTTTAAAACAAAGCACGCTGCTTTGTTGTGGCAATTGTGTCCATGTAGCTTTTCCTGCAGACGGTTTGTGACATGTATATAACATGGTGGATTAACTAAAAGAGTAAAGATTATTTACTTAGCAAGGTGAAAGTTCTTTGAGCTCAGTCAATAAAGTGAAGAAGTGTTCTCTTGAGTAACCCAAGTGAACATGGCTCCGCCGTTTTTATTTCTTTCACTTTGCAATGTGAGCTTCACTTAACTAAGAAAACAGTAGTAACGGAACCCCACTGTATATACATAATATACACATCATTGTAATATGAATACATGTAACATCTGACTTTAGAAACGTGTCAATTGTCAGAATGAAAGTCTCTTTTCATCACAATAAACCAACCAATGAAAGAAAACCCTGGTGGTTGCTCTGAGCAATACTGAGTAACCAGTGTAGACAAGTTATATCTAAGAGGCCAGCTCTGCGCAAAAAGTTTGTGCTGAAGTTTCCATTTACCATTCTTTTGCATGACATCCACTACTTGGAATAAAAACCAGACAGAGTTTAAAACCATTGCATACTGTGCTAGAAAAAAAGTTGTACTGCAGTCTGCATTACATTTGTCTTAAGGTTCTATTAGACAAGCATTACATGGAACCAGGTAATTAGTAATTAGAAGTTTCTAAATGGAGATAGCAGTAAAAGGGTTTTAACATTCTAATACTGGGAAGAAAAACAAAATGTTCTGAATATGCACTTTAGGGATCTGTATGATTAAGCTATTCAAGCACTTTTATCGAGGCAATATCAGTAAAATAAATCATTGTCAACAATGTAGAAACCGGAAACAGATAGATGTTTTTACATGATGTTATGGCTTATAAAGGGAATACATGTCACATGTATTACTTTGCTGTTATCCTTTGGATCATATCAAATAAAAACAATAAAGTTGCACCTATAACTACTTACTCCCTCAGAGATGGGGGAAGCAGAGGGATTTTTCGGACAACTAAAAAACAAAAAAGTATGAAAAAATCAACATATTTTTACTGTTATATACACATATCACAATATATGTCAGTCCGTTATAATTGCTATGGTAAAACCACTTGGATTTGTTTAACATGTGTGACATAAGATCAAATACATGCTCATTGCTGTTTTTGTTTGCCTCAACACGTTTCACAACTGCATGTTGCTTCTTCAGTTGCGAAATGCGTTGAGACAACAGAGAACAATTTTTAATATTTTATTGTATTACTGTTTTGGTTGCCCTAAAAATCCGTCTGCTTTCCCCTTTCTGAGGGAGTAAGTAGTTATAAGTGCAATTTTTTTGTTTTTATTTGTAGAATTAGGATGGTGGCAACATGCGTTACACAACACAATAAACTTGGTATGTGCTAGTATATTGCAACCCCTTTATTTGGACCATATCACTTCAGCCTCATCTAAAACATAGACAGGTCCACCATTCTTTATTTTAAAGAACAGGTGGTTGGAAACCTGCAAAAGAGAAAGTCATAGAGTAAAATGGGTAAGAAATTACAGATTTATCGTTAACATGCGTTTGATCATCAAGGATGGTGCTCCTGAAAGCGGACCTTCCATCTCCACATCTGCTGATAATAGGACAGAGTGGAGGTCAAAAGTAAAAAAAAAAAATACTCTCCTGATGAAACTGTCAAAATGCAACAACGCTCCTAAAAGCCTGCTCCCCCACCCACTGTGACGTACCGATGCTGTTTGTGCAGGGGACATGGCAGGTTAGAAGGCTACCTTCCCATCTCCCCATGCGCCCAAAGCCAGCCACATTTGAATTGGGTGATGCGGAGGGGAAAAGCATCACCAGATATAGATTGGTAGAGGGAGCAAGACCAGAAGAGTCTTAGGGTCCCCATACACCTTTAGATTTCTCTGTCAGATATCCTTTAGATCTACCAACAACTATGTAGTTTAGGGTGCTGTGTAATTGAACACAAGTCGACTTGATTGTTTAGAAAGTCCCTCATATTACATGGTTTTGGTAAAACAACAGGAGATCTAAAGGAAATCTGACAGAGAAATCTAAAGGTGTATGTGGGCCCTTACTCCTTCATCTTGCAGCTTGGAGGACCGGACACTCCAGGCATGGTAGCCTGGGAGCAGGCAGGTTAATTTTTAGGGGTTGCTGTCCCTGGATGAAGACTGGATGTTGCTGAGTTGTGTATACATGTTTATTTAATCCATTGATATTGAAGCCCCTAGAACAGGAGTAGGCAAACTTTTTAAATGGTTTCTAGATTGGGTTAATAGAGTTTACATCCGCTCTAATTGTTTTTTTAGCCATATGATAACACATACTTAAAAACCCCCTAGAAAAGAAACCTCATTACTTACTATGCTCTATAATAAAACATTGTAGATAGAAAATCTGCTTTTTTCTCTAATCATTATACCTTTTCAGAAAAAAAAAGATTATTTACCTGGCTAGAATGGGCAGAGTTTCCTCAAAGCTTTACTTTCTTGTGAATACTTAAATAATACAAACACTTAGGAGCCGTTATTGTAAATGTGAAAAATATAGCCATGTGGCCTGAGCAGGCATTGTGCATCTTATTTTCTACATTTCTCAGCATTTTCAGCCTTTTGTCTGTCCGATACAGCCAACACTGTTAATTTGGGTGATTGAACAGAGGACAAAGGGACAGGGGACAAACAGCCTCCATTCTATAAGGAAACAACTGAAAAGGCTGTAACATGCTTCAATTCCCAGGCCGGTTGCTAAAAGAAAATGAAGGGGGTAAGAAAAAAGCTAATTTGTGTATTTATTTCTTCACTCCCACTGCCTCTGAAGTAACGCGGCCTCCATCCCTCCAACTACAGCAACTTCAATTAATCTCTGTCATAGTGTAATCAGAAGGAGAAGGAGCATGGACAAATATGGATGGATCAGCAATTAATCTAAATCACTTTAATAGAAAGAGTTAGAGGGGGTGTTGGTCTCTTGAGAGGTGTTAAGCCAATGAGGTAAGTAGTCAGTAAGAAGCCACTATAACATACAAGTATATATTTTACTACAAGCTGAATTCAGAGAGCACCAAGGTGTATGTGAATATTTATGTAAGAAAAGGGAGAATATGTGTCTCTGAAATAAGAAACTGGGAATGCTGCTGTCATGACAATTAATTGCCAGTCCATGATATTAAACTGGGTTGTGATAATGCCTGTTTTATTTCCATTATTATTAGGGCAAATATAAGTTTATATTAGTAATATCCTCAATAGTTTTCAAATAGCAACTATGGGTTGAAAACAATGGTTTGGTGAATAGTCAACACTTTCAATGATTGTAATATTTTAAAGTGGGGATGTTGGCTAGCTGTACTCTAGCAATAATACATCAACATAGCTCAGGGTCAGGCAACGCTGAAACTGTAATTGGCTTTACCACAGCCATCTGAATCAGACGTGGAACACTAAGTAATAGGCCCAGCCATCGCCACACCAACTGGCATGCCAAACCCTACCAATATACTGTAAAACTCATCATTAGGCTAGTGATTTTACTAATCCCTATAGCCAGAGTGTGAGAAAGTATGTTAATAAACCTCTGGTCCTAATTCAACAACAGATCAAGAAGATAAAAAAAATACTTGCAGCCCACTAAAAAATCATTAGGTGTTTTACTATGGCGAAATTGCAGCATAGAGTAACAATAGGCTACAATAGCCATAGGTGTCTGCAAACCATTCTTAGCAGGATCAACACTTGGTCAAGGATGTTGGATAGCTCTGGGCAATCACTACTGCTTCCTCCTAGATAAGCAAAAACATATTAGAAAAAATGGTTGGGAGCAATCTTATGGTTGCTGGTTATTACAGAGCACTTCCTGCTGTTAATCAATTAAAAGATTTTCGAATGGCGCCCCAATACAAAACCATTATATTAGTACTAATATATAGTAGTATAATATATTATTTATGTAGAATAATATAGCATGCTAATTGAAGTGCAACAGATAACAACACAAAAAAGTACATCCATGGTGGTAAATACAGACAATTAAAACTGCACTAAAACACTACTAAAACTTTATTGACAACTACAATTCCACAGAAATGGAGCAATACATAGCAGTTTAAGGTATTATCAGTGCTGTTTCTAGCCTTTTGGGGGCCCTACGCAAGTTCGACCAGGGGTGGTGCTATGGGTGAAGCTGCTGACACGTCCTCCCTCCCTGTGCAGGGGGGGGGGGGGGTCGTGGAGGTACTGGGGGGAGGGGAAGGAGAAGAGAGAAGAAGAAGAGAACTGAACACACCCATACATGCTGCTCCTCCTTCTTCTTCTTCACCTACCCCCTCCAGCACCTCCTCCAGTGGCAGCGTGCACTGTTTAGATCTGCATGGAAAGAGTGCTGAATATATACATGCAAATGCCCATTTGGCATAGTGCAAGAAACAGCCCTGGTTATTATCACGACATGTAAATTCATTGCTGTGGATTTTGAGCTGCTATTCAACACAATGTATACTGTAACACTTGAACTTGTGCAAAAACACAATTATATGCTTTTGATGCTTTCCCATTGATTTCCTGGAAAAATTTTCATTGGAACCAATAGATAGGTGTATATTCAATTGAGAGAGGTGCTAGTCCTTAAGCTGGCCATACACCTTTAGATTTCTCTGTCAGATCTACTTTAGATCTACCAACAGCTATGTAGTATAGGGTCCTCTGCGATTGAACACAGGTAGACTTGGTTTACAAAGTCCCTCATATTACATGGTTTTGGTAAAACAAAGGGAGATCTAAAGGAAATGTGACAGAGAAATCTAAAGTGTATGGGGGCCCTTAAGGGGGGCCCTTAGCGAGCCACGCCCGATTTTTGCATGCGTGCTCGCGGCCGTCGGTTGGTGGCAAAATCGTCTGTGGATCGCGGGTGCCCACATGAGGCGACAGATCCCTGCTCGGGGCGGTCAGAGAACTGACATGACCGTAAATCTCTGGCTGATGACATTATTTTGAATACCAACTACCAAGGAGAGGATTTCTGCTCATGATAGGTACATTTTCTTGTGTTAATGAAAACAATTCTCAGCACTTGTCACATGGCAATATGGCAACAAGAAAAAATATCTACCAGAAGCTCTTAACATATTTTATCCAAAACTAGAAAATGTTTTGGCTAAACTTCCAGTTTAACATTACTCATCTGCAAAGATACATACCTATTCCCACAATTGGCAATAGCATAACCCTTTACAACTGTGTCAGTTACATATTACTATTGTATCCATCCATATGACAGGGTGAGCATCATACAAATTATTTCATCATGAAATCCATTATGCCAGTTTACATATTTAGTAATTTCCTATACTGTAAAGAAATTCTCATAATGGGGCAGACACAAGACTGATCCTGTCAGTTAACTTACAGTAGGAAGGGAGACCGCCCTCAACGCTAATGGGGTCAGGCACCTACTTGTGTCCAAGATAACCGCTAGCTCTGTTAAAAACACATTTGGCCGACATCCATAGACTTTCCTGTGTCTAACAAGGCACATGTCTTCCTCCACTGATTAGTCTGCATCTTTCCTAAAATAGACTGTTTTGTAGTTTGCTTTGTGTTAACAGGAGCATGTTAGCTTGTGGCAGTGAGCAGTATAAATCTTAGCTTTCACTAAACTTTAAATATATGGCAACCAAGCTGCATGGAGTTAACATGGCTCATGAATTATGAGTCGGCTTGTTCAATGAAGAGGTATAATGTATTACATATGTAAAGTATTCAGCAGAATATGTGAGGCCTTTCCTGAGACATGTTGTGTACCTACCAAACTGTTACAGCATAATAGAGATATAATTAATCTCCAGCAATCCATTGGCTGCTAAACTACATACCGTAAATCTTGGTCTTCTTTTCTTTTATTCCTGTTCTGGTTCTTGTAAACAATTAAGTATCTGTCTCTTTTTCTCTTTTCATATTTTGGTCACCAATTAAAACACAAAAAATAAAAAGCCCTCCATTTAATGTTTGATTAGGAGTGGAGACCCTAGCTCATTGAGCTGCTCGTCCATTAATGGAAATACTTAACCCTTGATCTCTTTTGGTCTGCTACTATGTGAGTCCTTTCTGTAGGAACAAATACCTGGTGATCCTGGCCGTCACTTGGTCTCCCACATTATACCTGTGCATATACACTACAAGTGAATGTGTGTATAATAAAAAATGCAGACCCCCACCCCCATTTTGGGGGGGGGGGGGGGTGAAAATGTTCATTATGGAGCATAAACTATGGTTAATAATAAAGCATGCACCATTTAATCCAATGATGTATGTTTGAATTGTTTGTTATATATTTCCAAGCTGATATTGGTCGAGTATGAATCTACCATACAAACCAGCCGAAGTGCAAGATACATGCCCACTTCATGCATTTCTCATGTATGTTAGCAGGACAGAACGTAAAGATATATCTCCCTGGCACTGTTTCATATAGCATTTCCAAAACTAGAAAACAAATGACTAACCCCTAGTCAGGAGTTTGGGCTGCCTACTAAAAATCTGATGGTTACCTTGTCTTTTCCAGGCAAGGACAGGTTTATATTCCCAGAAAAAAAAAGTTATGGTTAAACAATGCTGAAAATAATTTAGGGAGACAGGAATTGTCAGCAAAGGTGCCCAACCTGTCAACCATGACACAGCCTCTTATATACTATAGGAGTCCTCCTTATAACAGGGGGTCCAGCTTACAAGTCTTTATGTATAGAGTCTATGTATAGCAATGATTTATAGGGTAGAAATGATAACAGTATTAGCGGAATGCTTATTTTTACACAATGGAACAGGGAAAGCAGTTAGACTATTTCAGGACAGTGTACTTTGTCATCCTAATCAGCACTAATATGACGCAAAGGAACCTGACCTTCCTCTGCCCTCTGCAGGCAGTGAAAAGCCAGCTAGGTCCACAACAAATGAACACATCTTACTACAGCAGGAATGTATGGACTGGATATATCAAGGATGTCTAACTCAGCTCACTATTTAGCTAACAAAAGCTTTACCTTACCTTTTAAAAATATAAAAATATAAAAAGAAATATTGGGGTCTAAAGTCTGAAAACCTTCAAAGCTAATTTGGAAAGTTATCAAACAATAGTGCAGGACTGTAGGAGTCACACAACTATAGGAAAGATTGAAAAATAAATTCTTAATCCCAGGAAAAATGATGATTCATCAGGACTTTCCCTCAGTTTGCTCATGTGCTGTAAGCCAACAGGATATAGTGGATAAGATGAGCACAGATACAAAATATTTCAAGGTTTAGAATATTAGCTAATCTGTTGTTGAAGGGAAACATGATAGACGTAATGAATGGGTTTGGCAATATCCCCACTGACTTGTTATAAAATAATTCCTGCTGTCATTTAGCTCAATGTTGAGATATTTTGGTAATTTAGGTAAGATAATTACAGCCACTGTCTTTAGAGCAGTGGTTCCCAAACTTCTCCTGCAGGGCCCCCCTTTTCTATATAGGAAAATTATCGAGCACCCCGATTCAAACTACACAGGGCCAGCGAAATGCGGAAATATGTTTTTTTTTTACCAGTAACAGACAAGGGAGCATTACCGCAAGCGTGTTACGGTAAATAAAAAAAAACACCACAGGACGCAGTGGCTAGTGTGAAATTACCCTTTAACTTTATTTAAAATACAACTCCCTTTTTTACACTCACCAATCATGCAAAGACATGCATCATATACACACACACACACCAATGATACAGAAACATTCATCATTCACATAAAAAATTCACACACAGACACACACATAACATGCACTCAACCTATAGTCTGCAGCTAGTTACCCCATGGTTGTCTTGATTGGCTGACACCGGTAGTGATAAGCGGCATAGGCAATATTAGAATTTGCGATATTTCGCAAATAATTCTACTAATATTCAATTTGATATTTGTGAATATTTGCAATTGCAAGCGCAATTATAATCACCTTGCAATTACCTTCAAAATGAATGGTCACATTCACATGCTATTTATTTTTGCATTGTGAATATAAATTCGCAAACCATGCCCATAAGGATCCCAATGGTGAATATTGTGAATATTCGAAATTGCGAATATATCAGCCACCGTAGTTGCAAAATTTGTGAATTCTCGAATAGCCTATATTCGACGAACATAATTGCAATTCGAATATTCGAGCTCAACACTAGACACCGATAGAGTAAGGTGGGTGGACTGTGGGCATTTGCAGAGGGTGAAGAGAACTGACAGTGGGGAGAAATCTCACTTAACTGTCCCCCTATCTGCACCTGGAATACCTACGCACCACCGTTTGGAAACCACTGCTTTAGGGTTACAAGCTTCATACCATGATAAAAAAACGTCTTTCTTTAATTAAAAAGCCTTTATTTAGGTAGGAGCTCTGTCCAGGGTGGAGAGCCTTACAGCAGAAGTCAACTATGAAACTGACCGGTAAACTCTACAGATGCCGTTTCTCTTATAACTTGTAGATCTGCTGGACTCAAATGTCAGTTTCATAACATACTTCTGCTCTTTGTCTTGGAGCACTGCAGGCCACCACACAGAGGAGGACTCAGCTATTAAATGTAATAAGCTTAATAGTAGAGTTAAACAGTATTTAATTGTGTTACTGAATTACAGCTAAAGAGAGTCTGTCACTTTGAGTATTCCATTCCATTACCATATGTCTGCTGAGCTGTGTAAGTGGGTAGAGTACAGAGGGATTCTAAGCCCCACTCTGAACACAAAGGGATTTCTAAAAACCTTTTCTACTTCAGGCAAACCAGCAACTTTCTGTGCAGCATCTTTACAACCTGATGCCTTTTCTCATTCTGTAATTTATCAATGCTGAGCGCTTTCACAATCCATTTTCAGATCACAGAGTCTAATGTGCTGCCTTATCAAATGGTTCATCTACACATATCCCTGTAACATAAATATAAGAAAATATGTCATACATAGTTTTTACAAAATTAGTTTATTTTTAGCACATTTTCCTGTAATGTATTTGTAGACAATGCACAAGTAACAGCTTCGATCATCAATTATTTAATAATATTTAATATTCTAATTAATAATTCTAAAGAAGGTATCTCAGTGGTTATACAAATCTATTTTACTAGCTAAGGCTAGCCATACACAGAGAAAAGAAAAAATAGAAAATGTTCCCCCAAATTGAAAAGACAGTTTGGGGATTCGGGACTTTAGAGGCAATATCAGACTTCAAATGTAAAATTATATCAGTTTTAATGTGCAATCAAACACAGTAAAGATAGTACATCATATATCATTGACAATTACAGTAATATGGATAGTTACATCACCATGATCAAAAAATGTCTTATACATCCTCTTAAATCCTCAACATGTTTCGCTACACCAGTTTCTTCTGGAGGAATCAGTTATGGATATTTTGATCTGTGATCACTGTGAGGGAGACAGTGCAGTATTGAGTAATGCAAATTGAACGTATATTGGGATATATATATATTTTAGGGTGTATATATATTTCCACTTACTTATACTTCAACACTTATTCTTACTTAAAGTTTCCATATGGATATAAAAGTACAGGTCCAGGATATCTGGCTCAAGGATTCCGCTGGGTGATGTTGGACA
>CM070033.1:37832372-37843194 GCA_036250615.1 Ptychadena robeensis | reverse complement strand
GCAAGTGTACTTGCCTCTAATTTTTCGGCCTCTGGTGTTTGGTGGGCTACATAAAAAAAGGCACATACATGTGCAATTCCCCTTCGTGATCGCTACCTTGTCGTGGGTTGGTGAAGGGGGGGCTTTGCGTATCATCAATGAAGCGATCACCCTCAATGAGTGTGTTGGCCATTGGTTGCACACCCAGTTGAGAAGGCGATTTGCTCAGAATGATCAGACCAATAAAGCGAGCGGTTGAATAATTTGTCGTATGAAAAACTTTATTTTTGGGATCCAGATAAGTTGATCTTTAAAGTCTAGTAGGTCAAAAATGTGACAACACTGAAGAATTATTGTTTAATGGGTTTTCACCTCACCCGTTTCAATGTGTTGCGGATTGACGCTAAACGGCGGGGGATTTGGACGGAATTGGACTACTTTGTTTGATCAGAGTTTTGTTGTTTGTGTGGGAACTGTTGTTGAAGCCGGAGTGACCGTTAAATCTAGCTGCTTCGATACGACTGACCTGTGAGAGTCTCCGAGGTATCCCACCCGATCACAGGTTCAGGTTGGATTTTACCCCCAATCTCCGCTTGCGGTCTTTCAGCTATAGACAAGCCCCCGCCGGAAAAGGTTTTAGACACGAGAGTGCCTACCCGACACCCTTCGGTTGCCCCAGGGAATTAAAGCACAAGGTACCTCACTGGAACTTGAGACCGGTGAAAATCTTCCAAGGACCCCCCTCTAGGGATAGAGTTCAAGAAACAGTGAAAGAGGACAGTGCAAAGTTCAGGGTGTGGCAGGGGTAATACAAAGGAGATAAGTCCAATCAAACAAAGTATAAGGGTAATTACTCAATGCCCCGTTATTGCCCATTATTGACTATCATTGTAGAATTCCTTGGTGGGATTTATTGTGTTAAAAAAAAAAAAATTCTTGGGAGGTTTGCCATGGATTTCCCCTCTGTCAGGTCATGACCAGGTGTTTTTGTTAGATGTTTAGAACCCTGAAAACAACTTTCCCAACAACACTTATTGTGGCCAGAAAGGGTCCATTCTGCCTAGCTAATAGTTCACTATGCAGCGCAGCAGCTCTCTGATCTAACTGTCTCCTTCTTCATGAGCATGTGAAATGGCGTCCTCTACTTGCTATGCTATAGGGGGTGGGATGGTCCGTGAGGTGGGGGGTGCTGATTGGCTGTATTATGTCTGCTGACTGTGACTGACTGTGACAGGGTCAAAGTTTAACTAATGTAAAAACATAGGGGGCGGGTCGAACTCGCCATATGTTCGCGAAAATGCGCGAACGCGAACATGCGATGAGGTTCCTGGCAGCAGTGCGATGATGTCATTGCGCTGCTGCCCAATATCAGAGGAGCTGGAGACACAGCACTGCTGTGTCTGCAGCTCAGGCAATGCTTTGCATGGAGACTCAGTGGTCTTCATGCAAAGCAATGGACATCGACCATGATTTACGGTCATGTTTGATATCCTTGTTTTCGAGCAGGATTGATTGGTCCCACTCGAAAACAGGAATGGCCGCATTAGATATGGGTCAGATCAATGGCCTCTAGGAGCACTGTGTGTGCTCACAACCATCTATCTGGCTCATATCTATACGTGTGTTCCCTGCATATGAGTTGTGCTAACACAGATTGTTGCATTGAGCTGTGTATGAAGAGCAGGTCACAAATTCATACCCTTTGACTCTTTTTGACCACACCTCCCAATAATCTGTTGTGTAAACACACACACACACACTGTACTTTATTTCTGGTGCATAACCAAGGAATCAGTATTAGAGGAGTGCAGAAGCCTCTTCTGGTTTTTCCTTCACTTCGGAGATACACTATACGATGAGATGGTCACAGGAAGCAGCCCTATGTATTACCAGAACCTGCTGCTCACTTCAGGTCACACAGGACAGGCACTATGTTTGGAAAAGGTTATTCCTATTTTTATCAGTGTGTACTTGGCACACTAATAGAATCTCCTAGTGGGTGAAGAGCAATATATCCTTCACAAAGTGCTGATAGGCATGAAAAGCATAAGGGCATGCTTCAGGATGGGGAAAGGCCGCCGTGAGCCCAACAGCTCGCTGATATATGATCCCGAGTGAAAAATTATTAATGCAGGAGGTCTCAAATGAAAAGTGCAGTCAGAAATGTATCTGTGCATAATCCTGTTTTAACACAGCTGTGTATTTAATAGCAATTACTAAAATAACAGATGTACGGCTACAGAAGGCAGCTATTTTATTATAAAAGACTTAAGTCAAGAAAGTCATTAAAGGGGATTCCAAGAAAGCATATACATGATACACATGGTATAGCCCTTCTAGATTTTCAGTTAAAAATAATTTAAATGCACCAGCAAGGTGAGTAAACCATGCTTTACTACATTGTACCCCTTTGTCATCATATTTCAGGTCATTCGGAGTAAAATAGTTTTACGTTCTTGTTGCATAGTCTCACTATTGTGTTGATCTCACTGGTGCATATATCGGAATATTACATAAGTGTGCAATAAATATATAAGGCCTAAATGAAAGAATAAGGATCGGGAGAGCTGCTGGCCCTATAACTATTCAGTATAGTATGATATGTATTAAAATATTTGCATATAAAACATTGGAGCCAGTTGTCGGGTTGGAATTCCTATGCAGGATAATAGGAAAGCAAATCTTGCTGCAAGCAGGACAAATGAAGGTCAAGTGGAGGTCATCTGCAAGTCAGATAGATCTGTCAGTCATTCTGAATGATGTCATGCTGATTACATTGGCAAAAACCTAAATCCCGTTGACAGAATGGCTGCAGAATTCCTATTTCTGCCACTTGCATGCTTGAGCTTTTACAAAGCCATTCTATTCTATCCCGTGGTTTGTAGACCAAAAAAATGCAGCCTCAGTGATTTCCTAGTGAATTATTGATGCTTGGTAAAAAGCCAACGTTTGAAAGCAATGTTATCATTACATTGGTATTATGAGATTTAGCAAAGCATGATTCCATCCCTGTCTAATAAGGAAGAGAACTAGGAGCAGAGCCATAGACACCGTGTGTATTCTGCAACATCTCACCAAGTACCATTTAATACAAACTGAGCTAGCTGTAAGTTTTCAGAACCAAGTGGGGGGTTTCATTTGGAATTTTTTTTTCTCCTTCTAAGACAAGAGGGGGAGGGAAAGAAAAGAAGAACCCAATTTCTCTTATGACAAATGAAACATGACAGCGGCTGAAGTGATATATGTGTTATCACAGCACATGGGGTGTTGTGGGATCCTGCAGCAGAGTTTTATCAGGAAGATTAATCACCACCATCTCAGTAAAACAAGATAAAACCATAAAAAAACATTTCAGCCTCGCCAACTAGCATAGAAGAATATGTTCTAGATGGGGGAAACAAATACTTTTTAATGAAACCTACAATAGTACAACTGTCCACCGACAAATCTTTTTTTTTTAAATAAATGTTACACATTGAGTTATTATGAAAGTGTTGCTATAACTATGGCAGTGGGAAGAATAATGATGATGTCAGCTAATACTGATTCTTAGCACAGTTATCAATTAGATCTTTATTTTAAGTAAAAGGCCTTATTTTTTTATCAACTTACAGTCCAAATAAATACTCCATTTTGTTTGCCACCAAGACACAACTCCAATTACAGTCTATTATACAATAGCACTACTCTGCATTACATCAGATGTGATACTGGCTGCTTCCCCAAATATTAGCATGAGTAATAGGATCAGAGAGAATAATATGTCCATGCTCTGTGTGAGAAGTCATTTTTCAAACACAAATGGATTCTCTGAACAATGTAAATGATCCCGTGAACTGTAGAAGAAGGTAATAGATAGAATTCAATTTAACCACTTATAAAGGCAAATAAATTGGGGGAAAAATTACTCAGTCAATCATCCGTTACCTGAAATTTTAATAAGCGTATGTCAATGTCAGTAGACGAAAAGATCTTTCATTGGTTGGATCATCACCTAAAGAAGACCTGTCACCCCTGAGCTTTACATATCTTTCAGCAGCTAAAGGATACAAGTGGAAACAAAAATGTTACTTCTATTATTGTCTGTGCGTATCACGCCATCCACAAGAGTAAACAATGCATTTTGTGCGTCCCCCTGTAACATACTTGTATTACCTGTTGATTTTGGCACAATAGGAAGTAACGGAATTAAGACAAACTATTTACCACAGCCAATGCCAGGTGTTTACAATAGCCAGCTTTTAGTCATGTATTTTAAACTTTTATATGAACCAAAAAATTAGCTTTAACTGCTTGAAATTGGCTAGTTTACATGTTTCCTGGGCTGCTGTCAGTCGGCAGTAGCCCAGAAAATGACCGGGCGCTCCTGTCTGCGAGCGGCTGCAAACTTTTGCAGTACTTGGGCGTTAAGGCCCCATTGACAGGGGACTATCAGGGAAAAGCCCAAAAACCCATCAGCAGCCTGTCCCTGTGTGCAAGCTCTTGCACACTTGTGCAGGCATTTGTAGGGCGTTCAGATATTGCCATCATGATATCTCCATCAGGTGAAAGCCCGAAAACTGATTGCCGAACGCCTCCTGTGGCGTTGTGTTATTAGGCAGTTTGTAATACAGACTGACGCTTTAATAGTCATATATGTAAGGTCCATCTACATGTATATGTACATTTAAGCCCTGTCCCCAAGATGACAATGCTACTATCCCAGGGTGGCTACATTCTTCCTCTATAGAGTATAGAGTAGAGTACTAATGAGTATAGCGA
Source organism: Ptychadena robeensis (assembly GCA_036250615.1). Lineage (NCBI taxonomy): Eukaryota > Metazoa > Chordata > Amphibia > Anura > Ptychadenidae > Ptychadena > Ptychadena robeensis. The sequence continues at coordinate 37,838,454 of CM070033.1, read as the reverse complement.
CTATAAGGTAGGAGGTGACCGACTTGCTGGATAACTACTTTATTTTTCATACTATAAGACAGACTTTTTTATCGCCCCTGCCAGTCTTTGTGAGTGGGACCAAAGCTGCCCGTTCACATACACTGCTCTGCAGAGCAGGGGTGGGAAAGCTTTCAGAGGCAGTCTCTGACAGCTTCCCCATCTCCTATAACTCCCACTCTGCTCGGAGCTCTGACCAGCAAACTCTTTCTTCCTGCTCTCTCACTCCAGAATTCTATACTTACATATGAGTTATGTACACAATATCCTCTTCATGGGTCTATCACAGAACATATTTAGACAACTGTGACCTTTAGTAAGATCCAAAACGTGGTGATGATGAGGTTACCGTAGGCTTCTTCTCTAAAGTCTTCCCACAGATTCCTGCCCACAGACACCCCTTAAACTTTCTGTATGTAGTAAAAATTGTTGAAAAAGAGTAAAAAAAGAGTTGCTTTAATGTCCTCCCATTAGGGCCTTCCTAGTATCTCTATTAGCTACACTGTTATTGACCATTCTAGTATTAAAAGACCTGTTTCTTTGTATAATCAAGTAAAAAAAAGACCCAGTGACTTTGGTCTGCCCTAGAAAAGTCTTGAAGTCCTGCATGTGAAGATGTTATGAGCAGGAAAGTCATGAGTAGGTCAGTAGAGGGTCTGGCTAGGAGGGTTTTTTACGTACAAGGTCAGAGATGTAAGGAGGACAGAAGGAGTGGAACAGCTATATTACTGTTCCTTCCACCTACAAAGAAACCAAATGTACTTGATGGTAGTCTACTGTGAATATTGCCCTTCAAACTAACATTACAAATGCAATACATATAAAGGACACATTGACCTTTTCCTGAGAGGTTGACAAGCAGCACAATCTTACTATAAGTATCAAAGTGTTCCAATGTAATGTTTACCTGACTTGGGCAGGGATGAGCTGTGGAGTGATGAAAACAATTAACCTACCTACTCCTACCCACCACAAACCCTTTACCTACCCTCTTCTACCACATAACCCTTGCCCCAATAACTCACAGGACACCAGATATTGTTTCAAAAGTGGATATTTTTCAGCCACAGCTTTATTAACAAGCTATATACAAAATACAAGTAAATACAAAGGTCCAAGACATTGTACACAAATTCAGAACCACCAACCACCTGTACCAGCCATAACCATACTAGCTCGGTTGGTACATCCATACCAATGAATACTTCCAATTTTAACTTAAACCATATAAACATAACAAAAACCATGTGGGTTATTGACCCTTGTAAGAGCTCAATGTTTCCACAACTTGGTGACGGCCCTACCACCAGCACGTCACCCCATGATTCATTTGCTTCTTCCTGGACACTGTCAAAAAACTGTCTGCTGTGACAAGAAATGAAGAAAGCAGTGAACACCACCTACAACAGGGAGAAGTGTATCCTTTGATGAAAAAGGAGGATGGGATCTTGTTTCAGTCAAAATGATCGAACTTCCTTCCGCAGCTGGGTTTTACCCCCATGTGGCTCCGCCTATGCCGCACACATCACTTCCGGTTTTCACATTCAGATGTCTGATTCATCCTGCCCCAGCCAGGTACCCCTGTGCTCACGGTGCCCTGGCTGGGGGTGGGAATTTGAACCAAAACCCACCTCTTCAGCATTCATTACCCATCTTCTTCTCCTTCCTAACATCACCACTTATCAGCAGACCCATCTCCTAAACTTATTGTAGACACTGTTCCCCAACCTCTTAAGGTGGGAGTACACGGTTCAATGTTTCCATTTTATAGACCTAAAATAGGATTGTACCAAATTGATTGTATTCCATTCCAATTGTTTTTACCACTACACAGTCTGATCGATTCAAAACAGATCAATTTCTTTCCTAAGCTCTGTGCGCATCCTCAATAGTACCAAGCGATACAAGAAAACAAATCCTCAAATTGTCAAATACTTGTTCAACTGAAATTCACACATGTCCAATCAATCAATTTTAGGATCAATTTAAATTCAAATTTGGTTGATCGAAAAAAATATGGAATTGATTTTCAAACAATTGTTTCTGTACATTTTGCTCGGTAAATGGGTGAATATATCCTACTATATATCCTACTAAACATTGATGACAGTGTAACCTCTGTTACTGGTATAAACAATCCATCCACCATATTTTTATGTTCAATTGACCAATCTAAACTATGTGTTACTAAAAAGATTTTCTACACAACAAATACTGACACTTACAAAAAAGCCCTCTACAAAAATAGGGCTGGCTTGTGGCAGCCTCTCTATGTAAGGCCTGGTATCTGTCCTATCCTATAAAGCCAAGGCATTTTCCCTAAGTGAGTAGCTTTTGTGTCTCTCCTCTGCAATGCCTATGCTTACATTCTAGTGTATTTCACTTCGTAACAATTCTAATCTGTTTTTACGATTTAGCCAATAGGTCTATCACGTAAAACCTGGCAGATTTTACGACCCATATCTGTTCTCTTACCTCTGGGTCATTTCGAGGGCAAGAACACATTTTATTTCAGGTCACACCCCCGTGTTCCAGCCTATTAAATGAAATAAATGATGAATATGGTAAAATCAACACAATACCTAGAAGTGGCAGCATTTTATTTAAATTAAATTGGACTGTATGCATTGCTAAGAGCCCTGGGGCAGAAGTGTAACATCTGATGGCTGATCTTCCTTTTCCTTAACCAAACATACTCAGTATCGCCTTGTCTTTCTTGGCTGTCCCTTGGGGCAAGATGCACGTTTCTAAGTTCATTTAGGTTCCACAGCAAATTCATCTGATGAGTGATGGGGTATGTGACACGCAATCAATTGTCACCATTACATAATCCCACACTTGGCTCTCAGATGCTTAAACAAAAATGAAAAAAAGGGGGGAAGACGTCAGAGCAGTTTTAATTGCATTGCAGTTTTGTGGCAAACAACATAACAGACGTGACTCCAGATATGTGATACGCTCTGATGTCTTTGAAAGTACAATAAGCACAGCCTCCTGTGAGGAAACACAAGAACAAAAAGCATACACTGATAGAGATCACTATTACAGTATTATTACTATATCTATCAACAAGTCCATCCAATACGCCCTTCATGCTAAATTACAATTTTAAAGCAATTGGTTTTTAGATACACTTTCTTAGTATTAGTATTTATAATGGTCTTGACAACAAAATACAGTTAATACTTTACAACTGTTGTCAGTAAAATGTAAAATATAATTTATTTAATGGTAAATGTTCATGATTCTCCGGTAATGTACAGCCAGAAGTTGAATCACAAGGCTACTCTCTATGTTTACTGGGCTAACCATAACTGCTTTGTTTAAAATAATATGTTGTTTACACCCCCAAGTAGCCACCGGGCTGGGTGGGACCCCTCCTTCCCTTTAAGATGCTGATTTCAGTACATTTCGAATTAATATATAGGTTGAGATCATACACAGTATACACTTAAAAGAGTTAAAAAAAACTTGGGGTTAAGCTGTAAAATCTTATATTTAGTTATTTCTTAGCTTCTGGTATAACAAATATGGGGGGGGGGCACTACTGTGATAAATTGATTAATTCAGGGCATTTCGCTCAAGTGGCAACTAAATGGGCGTTTCCTCTTTTATGATTAAACTCCACTGCAGTTGGGGAAGGCGCTGTTCATAGTTTTCAATGGGCTATGAAGAGCCTGGCATATCATACCCCGCCACATTCTGAGAACCAAAAGGGTGCGTTGTCTATATGACATGGGATGTATCCAGTTGTTTATCTGGTGTGCAAGGTACATGTCATACTATAGATTGTAAAAGTGTGCACCGATTAGCGCCCTTAACCATGGTGAATCACACCCACTGGGCATATAACGCTGATGTGTCCATATACTGTATATATATATATATGTGTCTATAAATACATTACATATAAATCTAACAAACAGAACTGTCATTAAAATGCATATGTGGCAATCTTATACCTATATAATCTCTGAATGATGAAACTAGTCATCTGTCACAGTGTGAATGGACCATTATGTGGTGGGTGTCCTGGAAGGAGTCCGGGAAAAATTTGCTGAGTGTTTTGGTTTTTGTTACAGGGCTCCCAGACTCTGGGATAGGAGGGATGGAACTGGGTGAGCCTTCCTATTCCCCCAGGTACACTCAGTTATCTCCGGTTTGCAGGTGTTTGGAGATGAGTGTATAACCACAAAAGGGGCTGAAGTCATGCAGTCAGGGCTTCTGACAGACAGGGGGCACACAAGGAGTGTAGAGCCCATGCCTGTGGCTACTAGGGAAGTTGATACAGGGGGCTCACAGGGAGTGTGAGGCCCAGGCCTGTTGCTGCTCGGAAGCCAAGGACAATTTATGTTGAAAGGTGCAAACCAAGGTGGCTTAGCATTTTTCAAGGACTTTTTGTTTGAAGTGCCATTAACCCCTGCGGGGGTAAGTTTTGTTTGGACTGTTTGAACAATAAATAAACATGGGCAGGAGCCCTAAAGATGATACCAACCTTTTGGATTGCTGTTTTGGGAGCACCGTTTGAAATGAATACCTACAATAAATTGATTGATATTGTTGTTAAGGCTAATAAACTAATACCAGCTACATCCATTCGTAGGATTTATAGGAGGGTGGGATCATACCACCTACCCTTTCACCAGCAGTAACAGTACTTGAAGAAATCATTCTCATTAAACTATATTCTGATTCTATAGATCAGGTTGTTTTGCTATAGATGCAGCTCCTTCAGAATTTACATACCTGCATAAATAATTGGCTTGTTTGTTCCATGTATTTCACTACAATGACAAATCACAAACATATGTACCAATGTTCCTGGAAATTTGGTTTTTATTTACATTCTTTAAAGATACCACAAAAAAGGAGGGTGGACGGACAGTGGGTTCCGAAAGTTTTTCAGTCCCACGGTCCTTCCGATTTTTCTCTCTGCCACAAGGCAAAGACACGGGGACTTTAAATGTGGCCAGCCCAGCTCTTGAAATAGTACCTCAGTTGAGGATTTTTGGAAAAACACATAAATATAGTAAAATTGTGGGTACATAGAGATAAAGATTAGAGGTCATACAAGGTTATGCTGATCATGTCACAGTCACAAAGGTGACTGTATAAAAAGTCTCCATATGCTACCTTCAGACTTTTACCACTATCTTAAACCTAGACCCATATATTATATAGTGTTGAACTCCTACCTGTGGCACTTAATGTTCTGACTACTGAATCTTAAGCCCCCCATACACGACTAGATTTTTCATCCAATCAATTCAATCCAATCAATTTTTTTGGTTGATTGGTTGAAAATCTATGGCAGCCCACATGGTTAGATCAACCTAAACCAATTAAAATTGGGAAAAAAATTTATTGAAAAAGGATTGGACATGTTGGTAAATTTAAATTGGTTGTATTGAAATGCATTACACTTTCAGTCTATCTACAGAAAGTTGATCAAATATCTGTTACTACAGTTAACAAACATACAATCAATCACAGATTTCCCTGACCCCAAAAAATTGATCTTTTTTAGTTGATTGAACAGAAAATCTAGACGTGTATGGCTAGCTTTAGACTCACTGAGATACCTTATACCTTGTGTTACCACTATTAATGTCATACTGTAAACCACAGATGTACTATACGTCTTTTATATATTTATATACTTTTAGATCCATATTTATTTTTGTGACGATTGGTCTTGAGTTGCTACCGAGGTCATAAATATTAATTATATTTAGTTCTACTTAACAACTAGCTTTTACTAAATACCAGCATTGATTACTGTGACATCAGCTTATATTATAACTCTGCACAAGTTTTATATTATGTTCCACTTATACCTTCAATGTTCTTACAGTTACCTAACTGACCAAGAATACTTTGACTTGAATACACAGGTAGATATTATCCTACTATACATCCTACTATACATCTCATAAGTCCCTGTATCCCTTAATTAGCACTCACTACCACTGATCCCAGTGATGGATCTTTAATCTATTTATCCATAGTGATGGCCCGAACTGTTCGCCGGCGAACTATTTGCGGCGAACATCGCATGTTCGCG
>CM070033.1:37797407-37809475 GCA_036250615.1 Ptychadena robeensis | reverse complement strand
CCCCTCAGCATTCTATTCAAAATAATTCTTTAGATGCCTTTTTTGTGGAAGGATACATTCACAAATCGAACAAGATCATGTGCAACAATTCTGGAACAACTGTTTATGCAGAAAATACATGATGATCCTGTCAGAAATTTCTATTTTTACCTACACCGTGACCATGTCTACAAGCTATTTTCTCTCTTCTATGAGAGGAAAGATCCACAACCTCATTTACCAGATACTGCAAGTCATTACTATTACTGATCGTTATGGCAGAGACAATATGAGTTGCAAGAAACTAAATAAAATGAGGCTGGCACACAGGCCTGACTGGGCAGGATAATATACATTGGCCCTACTCTTTATCCTGGAATGTGATTATATATACCTGTATATAAAGTGTGTCTAACATAAGAGACTGAAGTAAACAGCTCAAGTCTGAAGGACTGTTTGGAAAATAACAGAAATACGCTTTTTTTACTTGTACTTTCAATGACATACTTGGAAGTATCATGCTAATAATTTTTTGTTATAACTTCTTAAATATTTAGGGTTGTACTTTATGTAAATTTGTATGTTTTAACACAGTCTGACATCTACAGTGTGTATGTAAGAGGGTCTTAGCAATGAATGCTTCGTTTTTTTCGCATATTGATTAGATCATTTCTGATGTGTTTAGATGTGCCCCAGCTAGCTTTACAGCAAAGACTTGCACTGATTGAAAAGATATCAATAGCCGTAATGACAAACATATGTCTTAACTTTCTAAGAACAATTGCTAGTGGTCTTTCCTCAGCCAGGGTCATTGACAACCACAGAATTTGCGTGCTGTTGATGAAGGTAATGGAATTTCTTGGCAGGAGACATAAGTGACTTGGACATCTCAACTAATGAGTCATTGATAACTTAACGCTGGTGTCCTCTTGTAGCTGGTCATAGGTTAGTAGAGTTGGCTTGGCATCCTTCCACTGTTCACATGCTGCATAGTCAATTGCCATATTAAGCTGGTGAAAAGTACATATGCTACTGTGGTACGTGGTTTAACTAAGCCTACAGGCTTCACAATTAGTGTTGAGCAGCATATGGTATATTCGATTCAACTGTATTCTATTGCCTTCCATTGCGTGCGCCTGTTCGCAATTATTCGCAATGCAGCTTTACAGCTTCTCTTCCTCATTCTGTGATCTTAGCCTATCCGAGTGATGTGTCTAATGTGCATATCCATTCGCAATGCGCACAAATATGCATGATGTATACCGGTAAACAATGTTAAAGTATCATATGACGAATATCCGCCATTGCGAATATCCGAACGCACATTCACGAAACATTGCAAATTCTCGAATGACGGATATTCAGCGAATGTATTCGAATTTCGAATATTCTCGCTTAACACTATTCACAATGATGTTGGCCTTCTACACTCTATATACAGACTAATTTACAATGCCAATTGCAATTCTGCTCAACTTCTAACTATAAACAAAATGTGTTTATTCAGCTTGTATTTGGAGTTCTAATCTAGGAAATTGTGTGTCACAAACAATAAATGAATTTATAATTTAATCTAAAATAATTTTTTTGTTGCCTTCAAGTCCAACAAACAGGTCCGGAGCCAAAAGCACAGAGACTTAGGCATAGGGACACATGACGGGGCTAAGAAGGAGCTGGCTGAGTGCCAGGGAACTGGTTCTGTAAGGTGGTATCTGCATTTTATTGTCTGCGAGTTGGTTTGCTGAGGCTGGAGGCTTATGTATTGAGTAATGCATATCACAGGGTACTGGATAACTGCCTTCAAGTGACCTTTGTTTTAATTGATTATGTTCTGTTTTATAGATGCTGTATATTATATTTTATTAATGTTCGTAATAAAAGGCTGCTGGGCCATTTAAACTCCATGTGAGTCCCAATTATTCCAATTAGGTTCTTGGGGAGTGAATGTCGTTAAACAATTAAGAAAAAAAGGGGCATTTAAACCCTAGTCATGATCTTTTTGCAGCAATTGTCTGCTTATGTACATCATTTTAGGCCAGCATGGCATAACTCATGTTGGTTTCCTGATGGTAACAGTGGCCCGCCTGTGTAATTTGCATTCAAATAGGTTGATTTGAATGCTATGAGACAGAGTTGCTACTCAATAGAACGTATGAGACTCTATCACCCCATCCAGAATTAGGTGTATAGGAGTAGTGTTGACCACGAATATTTACATTGTGAATTTTTATTATCGGCAAAAGATATTGAATTTAGTGCTATATCCCTAATCAATTCAAAATACATCAGTACATAGTGTTTTTAATGTATTACAGTTATTCTCTTTGAGTTGGCCAAAGACCAGTCAATTCAAGATGTTTCACAGTAAGACAGCCTATGCTGATATCATGTAATGTGCATTGCCTATACACTTCTTTTTTAGATGCACTGGCATTTGTTCTGCCAATACAAGTGTATTAAAACTGCAAATGCTAGCACACTCAAAAAAATGCCCAACATCATGCAGTGTGTGTAACCAGATTAGTAAATATATCTTTTTCATGGGGGTACATAGCTATATTGCATTGGTATCCAGTGTTTGTAGTATCACAAAAATGTGCCACCCTTAATAATTGACATTTTTCGAATTATCTTTTTCGTTGCTCTTACACCAACCAGCACTCTATTTAGCTGTCTGATCGACACAGCAACCTTCCTGCACAATGCAGAGTGTGTCAGCCTTGCACAGGATGATGTCAACACTAAACTTTTTGTTTGGATTAAAGAAAGAGAGAGCATGTAAGAGCATGGAATAAGGTTAGTATATCCTTGGGGTTACAGACCTGTGTGTGTGTGTTACTTTATTATTGTGCATGCATTAAAGCGGACCTACCACGTTGTAGGTCACTTTGCACTATCGGCATCAGGCATGCCAATAGATAGGGCAACACTGTCCACAAATAAAAATAATAAATCTTAAGGCGCCCCCATACACGGGTCAGATTCCCTGTCCTGATTCCGTCCGATCGATTCCGGCGCGTGCACGCCAAACGATCGTTCCGGAATCGCGTCAGCCCCCTGGTCCCGATCGATCAGGCTCCGTCCGTTCCGGCTCTCAGAACTCAGGATCCGACAGAGAACCAACACCTGTTGGCTCCAATCAGAGTGATCTGCACAACTCGGGGGGTTGCCTTTGTGAGTGGACACATCGGACACGTGATCCGTCCCGGAATCACGGACAAGGTGTTATGCAGCGAATCGGATCACTTAATTGGGCCGCCTCGATCGGGCTCCGAGTGCCGCTGAGATCGCCGGAATCGATCGGATGGGTGATCGAGCCGACATGGAATCACGCACACGTGTATCCTCTAGCTTTAACAGCATGAAAGACGAGTTTTTTCCGAGGTAGCAAGCACAACACCCATGGTTTTTTCTGTGACGTTGCGCCCGCTGTCGCTTGTTCGAGGCTGAAAGGGGCTGTCGGGAAATCATCAGCTTTGAGTGGGGCCCCAATAATGCACTGCTCTGCCCTTCTGGTCTGTGACGTCACTATCACAGCGTGCAAGCCCTGTGGTGCTTGTGCTCCCTTCCCCTCCCCTTCTTCTGCGTCGGAGTGCCATCTTGTGAGTATTGTGGGGGAAGTGTAGAGGAGACATTGCTGGTACTGGCAGCAGAGGAGCGTATGAGAATATTAATTATATATTACACCCAGTAACCCAGTCATGTCTGTCCCTCATCTACTCCTCCATATACCATGATCTGGATGAATGAGAACCCTTCTCAGACATGAGAATGTGCATCTGTTAGGTGATTGAGGGGGAAGTTGTAGAGGAACCATTTGCTGGGACTGGCAGCAGACGGAGGTCATAATATATTTTATACCTCAACCTACAACCTCAATCCTGAAACCTACTGTGGCTTCCCCCCAAATCCATGTCACCCCCCATATCACCTGCAACACTGAACCCCTTCACCACCCACTTCATCTCGATCTCTCCCTGTCTCCTACAGTGTCCTCCTTCCAGCTTCATCACTCCTGTCTCCTATGCAAACGGCAGCCACATCTATCTCTGGAACGACCAGAAACTGTCCTCCCAAACCAAACGTTTGGGATTGGTAAATTATGTTGCACGGGAGGGGCACCGTAGTAAGTGTTACAACAGAATGGGCGGGAAGTAGCTTCAGGCGCAGTACTTAAGATGGGTGCTTAGGGATGAGTGAAGTGAAGATGTCATACTACTTTTTTTTCTTGTGTAGCAGTTTTCACAGCTGTTTCTTTGACAGGTGTGTAATATGTCCGTGTCATGTATGTGGGGGATTTTTTTTTGAGTTTACTTTAAGCCAGCCTCAATAATAATGATTACCAAAAACATAATTTGCCCAATAATATGTAATTTTACTTAAATTTTATTTTTATTTTGTTGGGTTACAGTATTACAGATAAAATAATTGAAACAATAGAAATAAAAAAACATCAATTGCCAAATAAAAACTGATTTTTATCAATTTGGGTACAGGCTACAGGTGTTTGAATGATTTCCTATGTTTGCATTGAGAAATATTTTGTGTAGAACAGGTTTGTCCATAAATACAGAAAAGTAAGAAGAATGAAAAACACAACCTACAAAATACAATATACTGGTATTGTGTATTTCTGGTATTGAATATGAAACATCTAACTTTTCTTAATGGTCATGTGAAAACCAGTATAGATATTTAATTTTTCTTAAATTAGCAATCCATACAAAACTGCACAAATCATTGTTTGCCATTGATCCAGAAACAATATATTAAACACATATCGTCAATGCATTCCTCTGCTGCAACATGATTTAAAATCAATTCCTTTTTCCTGTGCATTCATCATTGTGTGACAATTGTCAGCTACTGGCCATTGATCAAAAAGGATACCGTGTGACGTGTATTAGAGCATTAGAGAGCGATGTGTAGTCTACAGAGCTGTCCTCAGCCATACATGTGACACATCACTTACTAACAACCTTCATGGCAGGATCACCAGTTACTAATAATTGTAGCTAGTTTTAAAATATTCAGAATGATTGAAAAAAAAGGATGTGATACTTTAGCTGATGGGTCTACAGCTACATTTACACACATTTCTTTAAATTAAATAACCATAACTCCTTGTATCATCATGTCTTGCTTACTTCTCCCCCTCCTAGCTTCCCACCCCAAACATCATCTGCACAAGAGTAACGTCCCCTCTCTCCTAAGTTACTGCAGTTTCAAAATCCAAGGAAATATCCGGGAAAGTCACATAAAAAAAACCTATATTTCTTGGCAAAACCTGTAAATGTTTTAACTCATAATTATTTATAAATTAAAGTAGGTGTGGTGTGTGATGTGGTGTGTGATGTGCTGTGTGGTGTGTGTATAACAAACATTTGCCATTTCTTCCAAGTCCTGTGTAAGTTTTGCAGCCATGCGGTAACTGCTCATGTCCATCATTTAAGCCTTGTGTCCATTTTGCTCTGTGGATCCATTAGTGTAAAGCTCCCCATAACGTGGCAGCTTTTTTTAATGCTTTTTTCCTGCATTGTAGTCGTGTTAAACACTGTTTTTTTTTTTTTTGCAATGCGCTATTAACATCTGCACTGATAACTATTCGAAAATGCACCCAAAACGTTTTTGACAGTCCCAATACTTTTAAATGGATGCAATAACACATCTATGCATGCCACACGGCGCCTCACTGCAAGGATCTGCATTTATTTTGACGTGGCTCACTCCAGCGTGCCTCTGATGCATCTGTGCGTATGCATCCATTTAACTGCATTGGGCGTGTTGATTATAATATATAATATATCTCACCATAGTGGGCACAAGGCTTAACACATCTTCTTAGCCTATGTTTTTATTGGGCATCATGGGTGCATTGCTGTAAGGTGTCCATGACACCTGTAGATTGTATGCATATTTCCTGCGGGTTACGTCAAGCGCTGCATTGGTATTAACATGCCTTATTATTATCAATAATCAACAGAAAAAAAAACATTTTCGCATCACGCTGATGCTTCCAATGACGTCCAGCTTTGCTGCATTGACAACGAAGGGCCTTTTGAAGACAGGCACATCATAGGGAAGAATGAGGTATATCTTCACTGCATGCTGAATGCTGGGAAAAATATGTAATGTAGACAAACCCCTTAGCTATGAGGTAGCCAGTAGCATTTCCTGAATCTGGCTGGTAATTCTGAATGACTTACAACTAGTAGCAAAATTAGCAAATTGCTATATACTCCTTCAGTTGGTTACTGGGCTGTCTTTTAGATCTATAGCCTATTACCCTAAAAGTATCATTGAGTCACTACCGTGATTACTCATTACTCATCAAGTGATGATACATTTACCCACATTTTGGGTGGGTGACATTTGCTTTATTTACATTATTAGTAATTTGCATATGTCAATGTTCACATATAAGAGTTAAGTAAATATAAGTAAGTAAACATTAGATTCTTCTTTAAAAAGTTTACATAATTTGACAGGCAAGTTGGCCACATTCCTCCAGGGTAGGTGCTGCTGCTTGTTGTTACATATGTCTCATAGTCTTAGGATCATAAGCATGCCTGGTAATAATTATACTAAGCCAAAAGGCTCCCAAATAACACACAATTTTCAGATGTCAACGTAGAACAAAAAATGTTCAAGATGTCCGGTGTTCTATATCAGATGTCAACAACAATCAATTCACCTTTTAATAAACATTCTTTTAGGTTGTATTGTGACATCACCACTGGGTGCATACACCGCTGACTTTAATTTCACTTTGTCTAGAGTGTTGCACTAAACATGTTTAACCAAGAGTATAAACTTTCATACCTTAGAGTTCACCAAGCAGTTACTGGGCTATTATAAGGGCCCACTCACACAATATGTTGCATATGTGCTAAGGGTGGCTGCATGCCTTGATGAACCAGCAAATAAAATAAAAAAGCTGTATCTATTTATAATTTTTCTATTATTATTATAATTTATTATTTTTATTTATTTATTAATTTTGAACACTACATTTGTACTTTTTACTTTTATGTTAATAAACAATAATTTGTTTCTTACATACACAAGGAAGATAAACTTACTTTACTGCATACCTTAACACACATCATTGCATTCTACTGAACAAAATGGGTGCTGTACAAAATAAACGATTGGCAAAGAAAAAATGGCTTTTGCAATAACATGCATTGCAGGAGCATATTGCGGAAGTCTTATTTTATCATGCTTTATTAAAATGCATCAACATGAAACTGTATATGAAATATTTTAAGCTCAAGGATGTTAATAGGCATAGTCAGCCAAATTTATACTCTCTGTTTTTGAAAAGCAGGGATGGGTTGTTACTACTGTCAGTTTTATTTGCCATCTGTTCCCCTGTTGAGGAAATTTCTCCCACACCCTTTAATTGGATAAATCTCTTTAAAAAGGGATAATATGAATGTGTAGGTGAGCAGAAGGAACAAAAAATCAACACTGCTAGAAGTGTCAGCTCTTCAGGCTACTATCTGTGATGGATCAAAGCTGATCAGGGCAGGTAGCAAATAAAGTACAATTTTCTTTACAGGCATGTGTTTAGTTTAAACCATTCTGCTGCATAACATGGTCTCTTTAAGCAAGAGCAAAATAAGAGAGGACACAATACATTTCATGATAACTATTGCCCAGAAATGACTACAAATGGAAAGCATTCAGGGCCATAAATCAACAGCAGCTAACAAACTAGTAATAAAGTGTTTTATCTGTGGTCAAAGAAACATGTAATTCTCTGACCATGGGACTGCAGAAAATTTAATCTGGAAATCCATCAGGCTTTATTCTCCAAGTGGTTGCTGAAGAAGAAGAAGTGACAATAAAACTGCCTCTTAGGACTTGCCGGGAGAAATAATATAGAAAGCCCAGAGGATCTGGGAACCATCACGTTACCTGTTTACTGTTTGCTGTAAATCACCATATCATCATTTCTAAAATACATAATGAGGCCCAAATGTATGCCTGAAATACATGATGGGTCCAAATATATTCCCCATATATACGATGAGGCCTAAAGGTGTGCATGAAATACATGACAGGGCTAAATGTATGCTTGATATACATGATGGGGCTAAATATATGCTTGATATACACAATGGGGCTAAATACCACTACTACTTGTGTGTGATTACAGGTCATTACTGAAGTGTTCAGCACACAGAGGTGACCACACTCTGAAAACATTTATAGGTAAATCAATATCCATTATAAATAGGATGCACTGTGCCTTTAATTAAGGAAGTAAAAAAGACTATTTAGTGTAGGCAACTAAACTATAAAGATTGTGTGTATTCAGGGGTTCGATAATGGAGAATTGTATTAGTGAGTTCGAAAAAATTAATTTCAATCTATAACAACACATTTTTATTCTAGAGATTAGTGGCTACCCCTCTGGCAGTGGTTTAAATCTTAGCCAGGGAACTGTTCGCTAGCATTTGGTGTGTTCTTCCTGTATTTCCATTGTTTTCCTACAGGGTCCCCCGATCTCCTCCCACCAGGGCCGTTTCCCCTGCTTAGTATGTGGGCGCATAGGGTCAACACCTTTTCTGCTACCACACTCAGAAGAGGTGGTCAGGTGGATTCATTGTTCATCATTTTGCTTTACTAGAAGTGTTTGCGTCACAAGGGTGCTCAATGAAATCTAGATAACAGGTATATGGTATTAATTTGACATTTTTATTTAGCTATTTGCACAGAACTTGTATTCCCCTAGTAAGTTATGAAATATTAAATATTTTTATTCTGTGGAAAACATTTTGAACATTAAGTGAAGGAGTCACTCCAACCAAGACTTGGACACAGGTTCTATTCCTGCAATTTTGGGTACACACTTTCTACTGTGTGATAGATTGTTCAGAGTATGAAGGGTACTAACCACATGACTATTAGTAAAAGTCTGCATCAATCCGTCTTGTACACAATTGGCTCTATTTGAGGACAGTGTGCTTTTAATGGCACTATTATAAAAAAAAAAAACCTGGATGCAAATATGCATTAGATAAATACACAGCGGGTTATTATTATTAATATGAGAAAACTTCTTGAGTTATAAGACACAGAAATGACAAACCTTGTATATCCATTATGAAGCTTTAACCAGTAATAATTGTAATCCTATCATTTGACTTTTATTTTTTCAAATAATAATACATATGGGTCAGTTTGTCTGGACAGTGAATGAGAAAAGATAGCAAAGCAATGTGGTCCCCTCTCTTCTCATCAGCCTTCATATTCTTGCCAAATGGCCGGATTCTCCTAGAATATTGCCCACCTTATCCAAGTCCTGGTATACTGAGGATTACTTGACATTAAGTATTGAGTAATATTCACCTTAATTATATATATTCTTACATCTTATGATTTTTGCATGAAATTATTTATTGGTGTTTGTTATCTGCAATTAACTTCAAATATAAATACCCAAATGGAGGCTTTATCTACAATATGTCTGCTTGGAAATAAGGTTATCCACTCATCACATTAGTTCCATTGTAAACTGAAAAACCTGATCTATTTCTGCCTAGACCTCCCTGACCATCTTTGCCACAATTTGTTTATTCAAACGCTATTACCTAAAAGTTGATTCAATATTCATGTTTCTGATTTGCATAAATATTTGGCAGGGAAGAAATTCAGAATGATCGATCAACTCCTGACTTGCAAAGCGCATCTGCTTGATGTCATTATGGTTGACACTGTTTTCTTTCCAAATGGCATTAAGTTGGTTTCATGGGAATATTTATACAGGGTAAGCTTCTTGGCCTTGTGTGGAGCAATGTGAAGGAGAAAACAGAGCAATGCTGACTGGCAAATTGACATCATTATGCTATTAGTGTCAACTCTGATGCTTAACATTCACAACATTATTGTCAATGCTCCTCTAGGCACTGGAGTATGCTTTGGAGAAAATGATCATCCTTGACTGCCGCAGCCCTGCCATGCTGCAAAAATTCCAAAGTCCTTTAATCATCTTTATTATCTTTATCAATAATCAAAACCTTCAAGTATTGCAACTATTTTTAGCAAGTAGAACACAATTGGCCTCAGTGAAGCAGATGAAGGCAAGGGAAAGGGTTGATATTGTCCATAGTAAGCAGACCCCAGCTGTCACTTTTGTGGGGCGGGTTAGTAAGGCACGAATACTATCTCCAATTTTAGCCTGTGTTTATGAGCCATAAAATTGTGCTGTTGGGGTCAGTAAAATGTGCTAAGAGAAGAGGAAAATGGGATATAATACATTTGGAATGAGATTACAAAGCGATTGCTGCGTGATACTATAAAAAAAATGTAGACAATTTCTGCAGTTTTTTTTTTTTTACTTTAGAATCATACACCAGGAAAGCAAGGTTTGCATTTTGCATCAGAGCCCAACCAGCCTTAATAAATTGCAGCTTTAAAGTGAAAAAACTAAAAAATATGTTAATAGAGATCACAGGAGCTCTGAGAATCCCAAATCTTGCAGAAGATGTTCTGGAACATTGCAGAAGTGTCTCAGATGTAGGATCCTCGTCATATTTAGAATCTCTCCAAATAGATTGCAACATCCCTCTCATATAGGCACTGCAGGCGGAAGCGAGAATTAAGGTTTCACAGTTTTTTTCTCTCTTTGCAACTGTATAATATAGCCAAGAAGTACTGTATTTTGTTGCACTAGAAGACTAGAATTAGAATTGAACTAGAAGCATTTTCCACTACCTCCACCCAAGCCAAAATCCCACTACCAGGTGGCAGGTCTGGCAGGTTTGCAAATGTAAATAAACACAACCCATGCTATCTATATAACATTAAAGGTCCCCACGCATGTAACGATTGGGGACCGACAGATGAGCTGTGGAGAGCAACGTGATGATGTCATCACGCTGCTCTCCATCGCTTACAGTATCGCCGGGCACCCTTTGTGTGCCAGCTGTTGGTTTAGATGGGGACGCCACTTCCCATTCAAACTAATGACATCGGCCAGAGATTTACGGACATGTTGGTTATTTGGCCAACTGAGCTTTGGGGCAGAAAGTATCTGTCGCCCCATGTGGGCACCCGCAATTTAGCCAAAATAGTCAGCAGCTTGTTCCGCGTGTGCGGACCCTTACTCCTTTAGCCATTACTGTTGTATTAGTTGAGTGAGCTCATTCTGTTGTTCGTCATATATAATGTGACTCCTCCTATTTGTTAATAGGCATGCAAAAGCTGGGTGAGTGCAGGCTATCTTGAATTGTGTTAACATTTACATTCTACATTGTAGCACATACAATTAGGTGACACAGATTAATCTCTCCTCCCTTATGTAAAAAGCTGCTTATGGGTAATGTGTTATTGCCAGATTGTAAACTGTGTCTTTCTATATATGTAGTAAGAAAGAAGACCCCCCTATGTATATAGTAGTTTGGATCCTGAATTTTTATTCTGAATAGCATCATTTAGGATTTGTGAAGATATCGAATTTAATGCTATATCTTCATAATTGTGAATATTTGAGATTTTACATTAGCAGTGTTGATCACAAAAATATATACATTTTTATTGCTAAAATCTTTTTTGCAACAAAGGTAATGGGAGATCACAAATTCTCAAATTTTAAATTCCTTGGCCCGGTTCTATTTTCCCTTTACATCTCCTCCCTTGGCAAACCCATTCTTTGGTCTAAAATACCATTTATGTGCTGATGACACCCAAATTTACCTATCCACCCCGGCCTTTACTCCCTCTGTCCTGGACAACTGGATGGCTGACAGATTCCTTAAACTCAACCTGAGTAAAACAGAACTCATCGTCTTTCCACCGTCACCTTCCAAGCCTCCACCCAACATCTCACTTACAGTATTAACACATTAATCTCAGTCATCTCCCGCATTCTATTAGATTGTAAGCCTGTCATCTTTGACTCCGCACTCTTCTTTAACCCCAACATACAGAACATTGCTAGATCCTGCCACTTCCATCTCTGCAACATCTCCCAGAAACGCCCCTTCCTATTCCCTGAGTCCACGAAAGTCCTGGAACATGCTCTCATCATTTCTCGTCTGGACTACTGTAACATCATCCTCTCTGGTCTTCCTCTAACT
>CM070033.1:37754441-37787876 GCA_036250615.1 Ptychadena robeensis | reverse complement strand
ATAAAATTATTCCTCAAAAATACCACTTGCCTAATAATTCTGCACTCCCTGTATGAATTACTTAGTATTGTGAATTACTCATGTAGCCCAATTCTTGATACAAGGCTTAATGCATTATTCATAACACTGAGTGGCTGTATGAGTCATTTGCAATACAATACAAAGATAGATACCTGACTAAGGAGAAGTAATTTTGTCTACATTTGCAGTAAGACCTTACCTCCACTATAAACCTTATATTCAAGTCAACCATTTTTATTTTTATACAAATGCCAAGTGCTGCATTTCTGTTTATCATAAAATCAGATTTTGGTCTAACAAACAGCTCTGTATTTTGCCAATAAAAAAAGTTCCAGTTTTTACAGAACCCTGATTAAAACCCATAGAGAGTCCCAAATTCCCTGTGTTATCTGCAGGAGTGAGTTATTAGTTTACAGCTTTCATTTATTAAATACTTTGTATAATAATTTAGTTAAATATATAGAATGTTCTATATATTTGAATTCTTTATTTAGCACTAAATTTAAGAGCTTGGGGGAATGAAGGCTGTAATAACCCTCGGAAACCTTGCTCAGGGAACATTATCCTGGTAACTAAGGTATCTTTCCAAATAAAGGAAAATGCAGCTTTCGCAGTGGCTCCAGCAAGGGGATTTAACCTTCAATTCAATAAAGCCCCCCATACACCTTTAGATTACTCCAT
This sequence comes from Ptychadena robeensis, assembly GCA_036250615.1. Lineage (NCBI taxonomy): Eukaryota > Metazoa > Chordata > Amphibia > Anura > Ptychadenidae > Ptychadena > Ptychadena robeensis. The sequence goes on along the minus strand of CM070033.1, from coordinate 37,787,174 downwards.
ACCATTTCCATTAAATCTACCAACAACTATGTCATACTGGGTCCTCCCTGAATACATAATGATTGGAAGGTTTAGAAAGGTCCTCATATTACATGGTTTTGGTAGAACAAAACTTGATTATACAGAAATTGAATGGTAAGATTTTAAGATGTATGGGGGCATTACCTCTTGTTTTCCCTCAGATAAGCTAGTGAGGGACACTCCATACACCATACGACCCTATCTCCCTATCCTTTCAAACATGACTGCTACTGTTGAGTATCTTGAAATGAGCAACCAAGCTATCCAAGCATTCTATGGATGGCCAAATATTTAGTGAGAATGCCAGACTAGGGTTGCATGGCTTATGTTTATCTCATATATTTGACTATCAGTAATTTGTTATTCAAGGAAAACACAAAGCGACCATTTTTAGTGGCTTTAAATACTACCGTAGGATGCTGTACGGCTGTCCTGGGTACCAAGTACACACCATCAGTAAAACAATGTTGTCTGTTGCTTTTTCGCTACCTTTGATAAATGTTTCCATTTGCACAGTGGTCTTCCAATTTTTCCAGGCAAACATTTACTGTTGTGTTACAGCAATCAGAACTTGTGGAATGCTGTTATAAATCATAAGAACATGTAATATTGAATTGTTTCTATGCTGCTTTTTAAGAGTATAACAAAAATAGCACCTTCTGGCTAATCATTTCAGGCACTGATGTTTGATACTTACTGAACCAAGTTGAAGAGCCACAATCAGCCCCTTCCTGACGTTCATTTTATCTCCGTAAGCCTGAGGCGCACTGAAAATTAGATTGTAAACTCCACTGAGAATGGGAGTCACAATGCCTATAAATTGTATAATGTACAGTAAGCGCTACAGAGCCGGCTAGGATCATACAGAGAAGATTGTCACATTTTATTAGGCACACCAGAGGGATCTTTGTTCAAAAGCAAACACTTCATGATATAGGGTACGGGAAGGCCAGCGTTTTTCTCAGGACTGGGCATGATTTATTACTTTCATCAGATATGTATGCTGAGGGGGGGGGGGGGGGGGGCGATTATGACAATAAGAAACTTTATGAATCAAATGTATGGCTTACGAGCTTTCCAAAACTGCCACTTGTTTTATGATTTTAATATGATTATTAGTGACTATGATCTTTTTAAAGGATATGTAAACAGGATGGCTTTCGGTTTATGCAATGCAAAACATATTTCCTCCTTTGCATCGGAATGTTCTCCGATACACTTAAGGTGGGTTTACACGTGTAGATTTTTTCTTCAATCAACTGCCAATTCGATTTTTTTGTTCGATGACGTCCAACATCGTTCATCGCGTTCGGGACATTCAAATGGAAATCACACCAGAACAGTTCCCAGTGTGATTTCCAGATGTGCCATTGGCAGTTAACCCTTTCTCCCCTGTGTGTTCATTACACCAAGGGGAGAAAGGGTGCCAAAAGGCATTGTATTGGATACAGTGATAACTGTATCCAATACAATTCAATGTAAAAAAAAAAACACATAACACATTTGAATAAAAATTTTATTATGAATATAAAAACATAAATATGAATACATACTGTTTTGAAAATTTTCATACAAAATAAGTATTTTAGAGATTGTATCATTCAAAAGATACCTTTTATTATATATATAATTTTTTTATGTAATTTTTTTGTTTGCATAATTGTTTGTTTCACACATTATTATAGTCAGGATGTCTATTAGACCCTTGTACGGACAGATTTTAGGAAGTTACAGGCCTACAACACAAAAAAATTCCATTTAAGTCTATGGTGCGCTTTTGGTACAGAAATCTGCACCTCAGCAGTGCACTAGGGAGGTTATATGTCATGAAGTGCAAAACAGTAGGAGATGATGACAATTATAATCATACAATGTGACCTTATAGTAGAATTATCAGCTATTAACTATTGACATTTATTAAAACAGCATCCTTGTTTTATTTGTTGACCCTCATCTGTTTTTAAAAAAATCTGATGATATTTCGGGTCTTGATCATAAAAAGATTTAAAAAGTTTTAGGGAGTTCACCAACTTTCATGCACTAGTGTAGGAATGAAATTTTTTTCCTCCTTATGGACTACTGTATGGAACTTAGTACTTTGTCATTTTGTGACACATTGGAATGATGATACCACACAATGGTACTTTGTTGTTGACATCTTTATTGATTGGCACATGGTTTTGATGTATATTTGTCTTTCACTTGTACCTGACCCACTTTTTCTTACTATAAAAAGTTTAAAGAAATAAAAAAAGTGTATATAGGTGTGTGTGTGTGTGTATAGATATATATATATATATAAACATATAGCGCTGAAAAAAAAGATTTGGCTGTTTTAAAAAACTATAACAATATTTTGCCATTTCCAAATACTGTCTGCATTGCAGTGCACTTGCATTTTCCATAGTGCAGGCTCGAAAATGCATGATGCAGTATGTTTGCGGTAACGTGCTGCATTGCGTGTTACTGCAAAATGCAAATGTGGGACCAGTTTCCTATGGAAATCTGTGTGAATTGGCCATTAAGGAAAAAATCAGAGCTTTTATGTGTTTTTTTACTTATCACACATTTTTCACCAACTGCTGTTAGTATTATTATCTTTTTTTTATATAGCGCCAACATATTACGCAGCGCTGTACAATAGATAAGATTTGAAGATAGAGATGCAACAGCATGTTAACAGGTTATGAAACAGGAGGAGTTGAGGACCCTGCACACTTACAACCTAAGGGTGAGGGAGAGAGTTCCAGAGAGTAGGAGCGGCTCTAGAGAAGTCTTGAAGCTGCGCATGTGATGATTAGGTCACTGGAGGAGCGGAGGTGGCAGTTAGGGGTGTATTTATGTACCAGGTTGGAAATGTAAATGTAAGTGGGGCAGGAAATTTGGAGTGATTAAAAAGCAAGGTACAGAACTGCTGTTGGTATTATAATTATCTTTCATTTATAGAGCGCCAACATATTACACAGCACTGCACAAAGATAGAAGTTAACACACAGGTTATGACACAGGAGGAGTTGAGGACCCTGCCGGAACTGACTTACAACCTAATAGTTTAGGGAACAGAGTATACAATAGGTATGTAGCAGCAAGTCTAATGGGAGGGGGCAGTTAGGGGTGTATTTGTGTACCAGTTTGGAAATGTAAGTGGGACAGGAAATGAGGAGTGATTTAAAAGCAAGGCACGGAACTTTGAATTTGATTCTCTGGACAATTGGAAGCCAGTGTAGAGATTTGCAGACAGTAGATGAGAAGGAAATGAGTCTAGCAACATGATTCATGATGGACTGAAGAAGTGGCAGTGTAGTTAGAGGAAGACCAGAAAGGATGATGTTGCAGTAGTCCAGATGAGAAATGATGAGAGCGTGTGCCAGGACTTTGGTGGTCTCTGGGGAGAGGAAGGAGCGGATCTTGGAGAAGTTACGGAGATGGAAGTGGCAGGATCTAGCAATGTTCTGTATGTGGGGAGTAAAGGAGAGCGCAGAGTCAAAGGTGACATCATACCATTCTTTCTATAGAATCAAAACCAGCATCCCAGCTCCCAGACAGGTGGCACAGAACTGTAAGAACGATGCACCCATGGGTGGCTCTTTCATATGCCCTGTGTAATCATTAGGGATGTAGTAGAAATTTTTGATGGGGTAATTTCAACTTTTCGCCGAAAAAGTCGAAAATCAGCCTGATATTTCGACTGAAATCGAAATTTCAACTTAAAAAAGAACTTTGCTTTTGATTTGCCGTGCGACTATTTCGCGTGCGAGTATCGCCATTTTATTTAAAATTTTTGCATGCGGGAGTGATTGGAAAATTCGCATTGGCGAAAATTCGCATGGTGCTAGCTAACTTTGTCAGCTTATTGCAAAGCCCCTGAAAATGGTATCCTCACAAAAATTGCTGGAGATGTAGAGAAGGGTTGGGGGAAACATTTGAAAACAATAAGTTTTGCTCTAACATGTCAAGTTTGTGTATAAATTGGGTTTAAATCTCAGCTCTGATTGTAAAGCTCTGCTACTATGTACACTGATTCTTCTATTACAGTTGAAGCTACAGCAAATCGAAATTTTCCACCTTATGTGAATTTTTGACCTTATGCAAATTTTAGGCTTTATGCGAATTTTTGAGTGTTTAAGTGAAATTTAAGTAGAATCGAATTTTATTCATTTCGACCATCTCTAGTAATCATCCAGACTGGCTGATAACACAGTGCTTTGGCTGTGTGAGAGCTGGCAGTGTGAGTTTTGGGGTGTGGGGGGGGGGGGGGGGGGGGGGGGGGGGGGACTGTGTCTTGTGGTGTGAAAAATACTTCTTCACAAGTTACACTGTTTATAAGAATTAAAAAAAATCTAACCAAGAGAATTATTTTCAGCCTTATACCAGATCATCAAATTATTTATTTTTTGTTATGGTCATCCTGCTGTATACAGGATATTGATTATTAAAAACGCATAGAATAATTTCAATGTAAGGGCTCTTTTACACAAAGGGTGTTTTTTTGCCACAGCCGAACCTATCCCACTACCCCTAATGAGCTGGACTCCCCTGCTGCAGATTGGCCATGCGTGCCGGTGCAGGCCGCAGTTTTAGACCATTGACAGGCAATAGCCTGTCAATGGACTAATAAAAAAGACCCACGGTGAAAACCTGCGGGAAACTGTATATGCATATCAGGGAAACCGGACTTTCCGCTTTCCAAATGTGTTTTTCTGTCCTCCTTAGTGGAGCCTTACCCTAAATATACACAGCAACATACTTATTATGCAAAAACCTCCATAGGAAACTTGTGTTACCATACACACTGCCATATGCTGCATGTATCTTTTTGTTACATTTTGTTTGTTGTCTGGTTATTTTGAGGCTGGAGCTGGCTGTGGGATTTGCACCGCCTGACATGTTTGAGTATCTGACCTGGAAGAACATGAATTCAGGACTGTGCTTCCAGATTGTGGTTCCAGTGCACTTTATCTGCAACAGCAAACGCGGAGCCAAAAACGCACAGTAGAGTGGCCAATGCACAGTGCATATTAAGTGCCTACGTAATTAGTGAATTACTTGAATATATATGTGATAAACTATTTTGTACGTTTTTATTTCAGAATTATGACTGGAATACTGAATAATTTTCAAAATGGACTAACTCTAACAAACACATCTTCTGTATTCACTACAGTACAGCATTTAATATAATATTTCATAACTGTATAATAAAATGACAATGCTGCTAATAGAGTTTGACAGTAAACGTGAACAATTTCATTTTTCTGCGAGGAAGGAACAGCACATAATGATTTCACACTCTTAATGGAATTATACATGAAACACAAAGGTGCGGCAAAATTAGACCCCATGTGTTCTTTCTGATTTCCTGATGAGATGTAATGCGCTCAAAGAAATGCAGGCCCCCTCGCCTAGCAAGATAATTGTGTTTCTTGGTATGGCAGATGCTCCTACTTCTAAATATTCCCTATAAACAAGATGGATCACTGTCAGGCGACGGAGCAATCAGAGGGGCTGACACAGAAGCCTCCCTCACTTTCATTATGGCCACTTACCCAAACAGACACATTTAAAAGGAAATATTTAAAACATCATGACTCCACCATTTTGACCCCCCCCCCCCCCCCAACACATTATTTTATTATTATATTTCCAGTTATTTATTTATTTTTTTCTAATATAAGGCCATAAATAGTTTCATGGAATGCGATAACAGCCTGAGCTCTGAGGGATGAGTTTTTATTAAAAATGGGCTGAGGTGACTGAGGATGGCATGAGGAATTTATGAGGCATAAATCCTTGGGCTCAGGAGTGTTGTAACATGTCAAAACTGTCTTTCTGTCAGGTGTCTGGCTTACATGACAGAGGTAATGGGAGGAGGGGAATGGTGGAAAGACGTACAGAGAAGCTGGGATCTCTTAACCTCTATGGCAAATCATATTTTATCAAAGTGTTGCATTGCAGTTCAATGTTAAATTGCAGTTGATATTAAAGTGACATAAAAGAACCAGGAAGAAAATTTAGAACAGGTTCCTTATAATAAATAAATAAAAGATGGAAACACATACATCTTTCTTGAAATAAATAACAATGATAATAAAAAAATAATTAAAATGATTTTAATGTTATCACCACGATGCATCATTCTCCTATATTTAATATGACTATAGTAATGAGGTCATCATTGATAATAGTGGTCATAGTGATAACATTGGTGGTCATGAAAAAAAAGTTAAGAACTAATGTCAAACACGCATCAACACGCCATTCTAAATATGGAATGGCAATCCAGTATCAAGCGATGGTACTACCTACTGTGATCGATGCAAAACCAATTCCTTTTTTGTTATTATTATCATCATTTATTTATATAGCGCCAACATATTGTGCAGCACTGTACAATACATTAGAGTTAAGACAACACAAGATAAGTAGTAGAGGACCCTGCCCGATCGGGCTTACAATCTAAGGCTATGTTCCCACACAGGTGTTCACGATTTTAAACATGCGCAGTAATAACCATTGATCGCATCTATTCAGTTGAATGGGCTTGTCCCTCAACTGATGGGTGCGATCGCACACGCCCACGATCAGAATCACAGCTCTCCGCGCTCTGATGGCAGGTGGTCGCGATTTCTTTTTTCTGATCGCGCCCATAGACATATGTTTTTTTATAATGGAGGTGATCTTTTTTTTTTTATTGCAGCTGAACATCGCACGCAATTTAAATCATGTCCGGCAGCTGATTGCCTATGTGGGAACATTGGCTAATAGGTGGGGGAACAAAGTAAACAATGGGTAGAAGGGATAGGACTGGCATGGTGGTAATGTTAGGAGTGAGAAGATGGGTAGGCCAGACAGAAGAGGTGGGTAAAAATATATACTTGTCTGCTGTTCCCTGGAATCATCTAATAGATTCGAAATTTATCTACCAGGCTCTGGGGGTTAATTCAGTGCAATATCGCGTTTCCAAAAGAAAAAGTGTCTCTGTGTAGTTTTCAATAGACAGCTTGATCAGGTACTTTCTTCTCTGAGAGAAGTCAGACTTCCACCCTACCGCGGTGCTGCATTATTACAGACAGGCCTGTTTCTAGTCTCTCAGGGGCCCTATGCAAAGTTATAGACCTGGGCCCCCCCTGATGGCAGAATTGTGTAAGGGGGGGAGGGCGATATATTGGTGGGGGGGGGGGTGTTGTTTGCTATACAGAGAAGAAGGGATGAGGGGCTGAGATGAGATGAGATGAGATGAGAGAGGTGTTTTGGTGCAACATTAATTTTATGTCATTTTGAAAGTAATATTGAATTGAAAACTATGATGATCCTGCCAGGACGGTCCTTGTTCATTTACCTGTACTAGGACCATAATGCTTTGGTCCAGTCCCCAGCTTTGCTCCTGTTGATGCTCTATAATTGGAGACTACAGGTTATTGTTTTAATATAAATTACATTGACATGGCAAACTGTTACCATCAGTCAACACCCCAGAGAAATGCCATACATCAGGGGTGTCAAACTTAAATACACAGTGGGCCAAAATGAAAAACTTGAAGAGTAATCCTTCATGGTTATTGAAAAAATGTCTACAGTTTAGGAAGTTTTTCCTTCTTATTAGATATATTGAACCTTTTTTAAGGAGACAAATGTAAGATTTGCTTAAACATTGGAAATGGAACAAGCAAAGAGTAATACACAGGATATCAAATGTCCAACAAAAGTCACATCTGTGCCATTAATTTCTTAAATAAAATTTACAGGACAACAGGGATGACATATACGTATCACCCATTGTGGGCTGTGTCCCTTTTAAGGTAATCCCTAGGGTTCTGGATGGACATAGTCCAGAATTCTAATAGCAGTTTGGGGACTGAAACATTGTTATGCTGCTGAAAGGGCCTGGACTGTGGAATAGGTAGGATGGTTAGAAGGGCCTACTGTTCACCGCACCCAGTACCTCTGGGGCTCTGGGGGTGGGTTGACTGCACAGCAGCCTTATAACCAGATCAGGTGACCTAATTAATAAAGAGCCCTATACACGTTTCAATTTCTCTATGATCAATGTCACATTTAATCGTAATGCACGATCGAAGAAAAGATGATCGATCGAACTGTGATCGAAATAACCCCCACGTGGAGATATTTGATCAATGTTGGTTCAATCGATCAAAAACATAATCGAAAAGGGTCGATCGTAAACACACCAAAATGTCTGTAAACCGATGTATAAATATGGTTATTATTTAAATCTAACCAAAATCGGTCAAAATAACATTTAATGTTCACGCGATCGATCAAAATTTTCCAAGATGTCAGATCACTTTCTAATACATTTTTGTTGTCAATTTTGATCGCTCTAGGACAATCGAACCATGTGGACAGGCATGAATTTGTGGTCGATCAACTAAAAAATCTATAGTTTAGATCAATCGAACGGTAAAAATCAGAATGTGTATGGGGGCCTTAAGGGTCTTGCTGAGACACTTCCTGGAGGAAAAACAAGCTGGACTGTTTCCACCCAAAAATGAACTGTAAGGAACATTTACTTGATTTACTTTTCCCAAAAGACTGTGATTTTTGAGTGGCTGTGGTTAAGCAATATTGTTAATTTGGGCACAAATCAATTCTTGTTTTTGGACAACGTTGAACTCCGGTGTGGTGAGCCCCCAAGTCTGGTGCACCAGACCGGACCCCCCAAGTTAAAATATTTTTAAAAAGAAATCTTGTTGGTCAAATATAATTTCACTGTGGGCCAGATTTGGCCCCTGAGCCAGAGTTTGACTCCACTGCCATAAAGCATTAATGAGAGCGTAGATAGTAGATGTCTGCGAAGAGACTGCTTGAAATCGGCAGCACTGATATTTAGCAAAGAATGAAAAGTCAAAAGCGTATTCTGTTAAATAACAGTATAAGCAAATCAATTCTTTTATATATAGTTCTTTGGCAGAGTAAATGGCAAAGAGTAAAAGTTTACTTGTACTTAAATATTAGAGCTTTTAGTAGTAATTATGAGAACGATGTTGTATAATATTAATCATCCTATGTTTGAGATGACATTTATTTGCCAGTAGAGCTCATAGCATCATGAAGGGACTTCTTGAGGTCACAAACAAATATAACAACATTGTGGTTAAAGCTCACTAGACCTAAGGCAATAGGCAGAGGACACCTCTGAAACCTGTAGGTTAAGTTAAAGGTCCAGAATTCTATGAAACATGCTCACACCATGGGGACTGGCAGAAATCTGAAAAGTATTTTAGTAAAGGGCGGGAAAGGCTGCAGAGCTGTTGCCTATGGGGTCTCATGGTATCTCAGGGTACCAGGATGATTATTTCTTTGTAATCCCTTGCCTGCCGTGTATCGCTGCAATTAAATTCAGTGTTGTAAAGGTTAATATCCTTACTGGAGTTTGTTGGGAAATTGAATAGCAGGAAGCCAGAGCCACTGGAATTTGTTACGGTACTTACAATAAAAACTAATCTTGGATATCATTTTGTGATAACTCCGAACACCCGCTTAAGATCTTCCTCTAACAATTATTTTGCTTAAATGAGGTATATGGTGAGAAAATGGGATGGCTATCTATGGATTTTGTGCCGCTAAATGGAAGTTGTCATTGATATGCACAGACTATCTGTCTGTATACCCCTTGCATATGCATTTTAAAGATGCATAAAGACACCATAGATGTCCTAATATCTATCTGTTTCCCAAAGGAGAGTCCACACATACAAAATGTTCTACCGTAATAGATTTCTCAGCTCCTACCAGCTGCATGTCTTATGAAGATATTAGATTCTTATCATGAGGATATTGTTATAGTGAGTGCCATGTATATACACCCAAGGAATAATCATATAGAAAGTGTCTATTATTAGGACTGAAACAATATTCATGAGGGTAGGGGATGGGAATTCACTTTGAATGTAAATGAGGATGAGGCACCGCTGGCTTCTATTGGGACTCTGTAGGCTGATGTTTGCTTAGGACCCCTCAGATCTACAAGATAAGTCATGAAAAGTAATTCAGCCAAATATACCTGAATACAGGAACAGTGTTGAGCTTGAATAAGCAAATTTTGCAAATATGGTGGCGGATATTCGCAATTTCGAATATGTGCAATATTATGCACTGGGAAGCTTATGGCCATGTATTGTGAATACAACATGTGACCATTCATTGTGAAGATAATCGTGATGGGATTACAATTGTGAATATATTATCACAATGCATGGCCATACACTTGAATATGTTTGTTTTTTTTTGAATATCTAAACGAATATTAGTAGAATTATTTGTGAAATATCGCGAATTTGAATATTGCCTATGCAGCTCATCACTACCTTCCTAGCGCACTGCCCGTATTGCGTCATTTCCTCCCTCCCGCCGCTGCTTTCCACAAAGACGGTGTCATTATTGTGTGGGCGGGAAAGCCGGCGCTCCTCCATTAACATGGAGGTCTATGGAAACCCCGGAAATGCTGCAGTGATGAAGACAATCGCTGTAGCTTTCCAGGGAGGCATCGGGTGTACCTAATGCCGGCTTCCCCTGTGGTTGGGTTGACCCTGAACGGCGAACGAACAGGGTTCCTCTTAACCGATAGGGAGGTTAAAGTACTCAAAAGATCATCATACTTTTAGGACCTTATGATGATGGTTATCCAAGTATGTTTTGCTGCTAAAAGAGCTGCAGTTTGGAAAAAATTTATCTTTACCATAAAGATATATTTGCACTATGTAGAATGTAGATACCTTCTATTTTAAGAAGGGTTTACTGTGCTATGCTAGTTGAGGGATTGTTCATTCCTTTAATCCCTTTTCACCATAATCGTCATGGTTCCCAACTGTATTTTTTTTTAAGCGTGTGTGCTCCATGCTCCAAAATGTAACCATATACAAATCGTTTTGAAACAAGAATTGGTAAAAAAAAAAATTAAATAAGAAACCTGCAAACTACCTTTACAATCAACTGAATATTTCCAACCTGAACTATAACGAAATCTTTAAAATGTATGCTGAATTCTACTTTTGACCTAAATAATGGATTTTTTAGGCTGATCAAGAGACACCAGTTGGACAGACAAAAAGTACAACATAAACCATATGGGACAGATCAGTTAGAGTGATGGGGCATTTATAATGTAATGCTCAGTATAAACAGCTGAGGCAGCTTTCAATGTACAGGATAGAGCAGTGCAGTATATAACAGGAATAAAGTAAAAAAATCCTAATTTTCATTAGGATTAATATTTGCTCCAATGGCTGCAGTTTAGGAGAGGATTTCCATCATATTTTGAAGGATATCCTCTTACTTCTTGTTAGTTTTTCAGGAAGGAAAAGTAAAGGAGATTCTGACAGGAAGTATTCTCCTGAAAGGGACACCAAGGCAAACAAACTCTTTAGTCTAAGTTTAAAGCAAGTTTTACATTTAAGCTATATTCCCACATTTGCGGCTGCCTGCGGGGCGATTCTAATAGTGGCCATGTTATTGAATGGGGTTCTTCCCCAGGCCGCGATCTGGGGGGTGGTAGGGAGCCCGCCATTGAGCACCCCTGACCGCGGCCATAGACGTAAATGGCCGCCTCAATAATTGAGAAACGGGTTTTAACCACGGTCATTCAATCGCGCCATGGGGGGCCGCACATGTGGTAACATAGCCTTACACCTATGAAGTGTGGTAACACAAAAGTGTGAGGGAGAGCTCACAGCTATGAATCCTTTATGGAGGAATCCCACCTTGCCTAGTACTGGGGCACCTGGCTCCGCCCTGTTACCTAAAGAACCGAATGGCCAGATGGTCTGGGCCAAGTTTGGAAACTCTTGTTCCTGTCAGGGACATTATTTTAGGAATACCATTTGCAGTCTTTTTAGAGACTTCTTTGTATGGTTTACTTTCGATTCACTCACTTTTTTGGCATCGGGTGTACAAACTCACAAAAGTGTGTGCTCCCCACTGTCTTTAGAAAAAATAAAGAGCTTGATCAAGCCCTTAATGTTGTGGTTCACATGCAGAGAGCAATAAAAGGATGAATTATGATGGTCGGCCTGACTATATATTTTAACTACCTTTGTTAGCAGTTTATTAAACAAACAAAAAAATTTAATTTAAATAGTAAAGCAGCTATAATGAAAAAACAGCATTATAGTTTCCAAAAGGTACGTGAGAATATGGTGATGTATCTCTCAGAATATAAACTTGACAAGATAGGAAGAAGTCCATCAATGATACAAAATATGAATATTTTATCTCTATGTACAATATAATAGACAAGTTGTTCATTGTGCACTCTCATTCCTACCTCATTGTTGTACAACTATTGTGTATGTGTGTTGTGTATGTATATACATTTAAATGCACTTCTTTATATAAATTCCAAGGTCAGCTTGGCTTTAGCATTATTTCCTGTAAGGTAGTACCTATTGTCCATTGACTGATAGCTCTGCATAAATCAATCAATAAACACATATTTAAATGATGTTTTCTGAATGTTATTCTTATATAGCCTTGCTCCATTCATGCATATGTCTTTCTAAAATAAGGTTATTCATGCCTGTAGTTGCTTCATCTCCAAGTCATTCACCTTCTAATTAAGTTAATGTGTAAATTCCTATACAGAATGTCTACTTGACCTTGGATCTAACTCTATACTTGAGTGTATAAGGGACTGCAATTTCTTCAACGAACAAAAAAAATGTTCCAATAGAGCTTGTTTGACGTCTCTGGGAATATTTCTTCAGAAAAGCAGATGTACGAAAAAAACCTTTCAGACTGCATATTTAAAAGCACATTGAACTTAATAATTCTTGGTATTCTCTCCTGTCAATGCTTTTTTTTCTCCTTATAATCTGTGAAGAGCTGCTTCAGACATCCACACTAAAGTCTTAAGATGTGTTTTCTTTTCTTTCCTTTTCAGAATCTGAAATTTATAGGAGGTCACCTTGCTGTCTACAAAGAAGTACTGTATTGCTAGCATACTAGTGTAAAATGCTGTCAGACTCATTAAAAAGATAGATCTCTTCAGCCTTACAAGGACCACCATGCTCTATTAGCCTCAATAAATCTATTGACCACAGGAGCCACTTCTCTTTCCTCTCATTGCTCAAGAACATTGACTTGGCAGATTTTTGTCTTGACTCTTTCCCTACTCGAGATCCCCATGAACTGACAGTCTCTTGTTTCTAAAGATTTCTTAAGGTGGTTTGGTTCCGCATCTTGATAGAAGCGCTCACGCTAAGCTTCCTATTGTTTCCTGAACGTTTCCTTTCATTATAGATGCAGATGCAGGGACCTGAGATAAAAGGGAGACAATCTGACAGGAGAGCATTCACTCATAATCCCTATTGAAAATGGCTCAAAATTCTTCCACCATTCGACAAAAAATTGAATGTTTCAATTATTTTTTTTTTATTGTTGAATGAATGGGGACCCTTAAACAACAATGTGGGCATACTTTGTATTTTATGTCTTTTTTAACATGTTTTTTCATTTCTTTTTCAACAAAATTATGATTTGGCCTTGTAGAAATTCCTGTCTTTCAGAACAACATGAGACAATCGCTTTGAGTAATTGGTGAGTCTATAGATAGGAGAATTTGTTGAAAGAAGGCCCTTGAGAAATCTTTTGCAGAGTAAAAGAAAGAAATGATTGGAAAGAACTGGCTGTGAAGATTATAGTTCGAGAAGTCCTCCTCAGCATCTCTAGTGATCATGGGATTTCTAACCAATTTAATAATGATATCTCTCAGTTTTCTTTAGCATGTATTTTTTCCTGTAGTTTCTTTACCTGTTAATGAAATTGGTAAATACTCTAAATAATAAAATCAACTAATGGTTCAAAGATTTTTGAGTGATTTTGTTTAGCAGCAACTTACATGTATACCAGTCAGGTGTGTAGGGATCAGAGTGGTCTTATTGTGACTCAAAGCCTATCCTTGCCATTCGGCCTTTCTTTAGCACTAAGTCAAATCATGAACCGAAGACTCTTCTCTCATCCTAAACTTTGCTCTAATAACAAAACAGAATTCATCAACTCATATCTATGGCCATAATCCTCTGCAATCATACTGCTTACCGGAAATATAGAATGGGATGTGTCAGTCTCAGCATGGTGTTCAGTAAATACTGAACTGAAGTGGTTACCCATAAGCCGGCTGGTATCATAAAATGGTTATACAATCACAGAAATTCATGTGATCTCTGAAGGTCCCCATACACATAGCAAGCCGCGGACGATTTTTCTGTCTGTAAATCTATGGCCGATGGCATTAGTTTGAATGGGGACCGGCACCCCGTTCAAACTAACGGTCAGCACACAAAGGGTGCCCACTGATACTCTGAGCGATGGAGAGCAGCGTGATGATGTCATCACGCTGCACTCCGTCGCTTGTCTGTTGGCCCCCATTTGATATTTGTGTGGGGGCCTTAAGACATTAGTGAGGATCATGAATGGTAAGTACATTGCTGGGAACAGAGGAAACTGAATGAACATTATCTTTTATAGTGAATATTCAGAAAAGATGATCACTAGTGATGGCTGCAATGCATGGAATTGGCACACCTATGGTGTGTTGGCTATCAAGGGTCTCGGTCTGGCCCCTTTATCAAATTTAAGAAGACAATGTGGCCCAGGAGCCAAAAAGGTTGCCCACCCTTGTTATAGACAATGTTAAACATATTTTGTTAATACCAATGTATATGTTTTTGCTCTTGTTGGTTTTGGGGTTACCTCAAAAAGCTACCACTTGCCATTGTACGCCCATGAAAGAATCTTTACTTTTACCTTTTGATGTATAGAGCTCCACTGGTTACTTATGTCTCCAAGGTGTTCTTGAGTCTAAAAGCTACAGATGCTAGATTTACACGACCCAAGACACCCATGACCCTAACATTGTTTGAAAGCCATCGCTATGGGGGAGGATGCAGAGGGAGCCTCCTATTCATCCTTTACCTCCTCTCTCTATAGAAAACCATTGTCGGTAGAGTGCTCATTCATCCTGCACTCTCAGGAAATGATCACTAGATTATTCTAACTATAAGGTGGGTGTACTTCTCTGTACACTGAGATGTTTTTTAAAAAAAAACTATGCATACCTTATTTGCATTTTGGGAAGTTAGCTGTAAAGCTCTGTGTGGAAAAGGTGAGTTGGCCGGGTTGGTCAATTTACTTAGGGACCATTTATGTGCTGGGTGCCTTTGGAGACACTTTTTCCACTAAATGGACGCCTTGGTCATCTCAGGTAGTCTATAGGAGGTTGTGGACCTAGAAGACAAGTAGCATGAACTTTCTAATGTTAAATAATGCAAAATTCTTTGGGTCGGAATTACACCATATACAAAAAGGCTTGTATGCCCCATCATGGCAAGGTAAAACATTATTTGAAATAAAAAAAATTGAGAAAAGCAAATGTACATAAGTATTCATAGCCTTCACACCCTAATTGAAGTCCAGCTGTGATAAATTCAGTTGATTGGACATGATTTGGAAAGGCACACACCTGTGAATATAATGTCCCACAGTTGACAGTTCATGTCAGAGCACAAACCAAGCATTGAGTCAAAGGAATTGTCTGTAGACCTCTGAGACAAGATTGTCTTGAGGCACAAATCTAGAGAATTTCACAGAAAAATTCCTGCTGCTTTGAAGGTACCAATGAACACAGTGGCCTCCATCATTTGTGGAAGAAGTTCAAAACCACCAGGACTCTTCCTAGAGCTGGCCGGCCATCTAAACTAAGCGATCAGAGGAGAAGGACCTTAGCTAGGAAGGTGACAAAGAACCCGATAGTCACTCTGTCAGAGCTTCAGAGGTCCTCTGTGGAGACAGGTGAAACTGCCAGAAGGACAACCATCTCTGTAGCAATCCACCAATCAGGCCTAGAGTAGAGTGGCCAGACAGAAGCCACTACTTAAGACAGGGCGCATGGCATACCGCCTGGAGTTTGCCTTGAGAGATAAAGGGAACGATAACTATAGCAATGTACATCTTTCTGGATGAAAAGCTGTTCCAGAGCGCTCTTGAACTCAGACTCAACAAACCTAAGCACACAGCCAAGGGTGGCGTTCGGAATACTCTGTGAGTGGCCCAGCCAGAGCCTAGACATGAATCCGATTGAACATCTCTCAAAAGATGCTAAAATTGTTGTGCACCAACGCCTCCCATGCAGCCTGATGGAGCTTGAGAGGTGCTGCAAAGTGGAATGGGGGAATCTGGCCAATGTTAGGTGTGCCAAGCTTCTGGCATCATATTCAAAAAGATTTAAGGCTGTAATTGCTGCCAAAGGTGCATCAACTGCAAAGGCTGGATACTTATGTACATGTGCTGTCTCAATTTTTTATTAAAACATCAACTAAACATTTTTCATATTGTCATTATGGGGTGTTGTGTGTGGAATTCTGAGGAAAAAGAATTGATTGAATCCATTTTGGAAGAAGGCCATACCATCACAAAATGCAGAAAAAGTGATTCCGCTGTGAATTCTTTCTGAATGCACCTTGGCTGCAATTTTATGGAGCTTGTGGGTTTTCTTTATGAGCTTTCTGCACTAAAGTGTGGAATATTTGGCAATACATTTACATAATATGTATTTCTCTGAAATACAGGCAATCAAGTGAAATTGCAGGAATCCATTGAAGTACATTCTCATTATTTTGGACAGAAAAGGCTGAGATGAAATTGAACTGGTTTCAGTAGCAGTAGAATGAGGTTCTGACCTCTTGCCAGGGAAACTCTCAATCAGTTTCAAATCCAACACAAATGTAAGGGATAAATGAAGAGGAGGAACCAAAGACCCCAAAGAATAAGATGACAAGTTTATGTATTGTAACAGGGGAAAAAAAACTTTAAATAAAATGGTTTGTTGACCTCAAGCTGTACAACTTCAGTTCAGATCCAGGTCAGGTTCAGATTTTGTACTCTGATCTGTTAAAATACCATAACCATCCAGGACAGAGACCACAAATGGTCTACTTTAATTGGTAGGGAATACATTTTCTTTATTATGGAGCATTGCAGGAGATACAACAGCCTATCCATGCAAGACCTAGACTATGAGTTTGCATATTATAAGAAAAGTAACAGCTGCAAAGGAAAATGTATTGTATACTAAATATGCTAAATATATGTGCATATTTATGAACAACAGTTATTAAATCAAACTGTTAACTAAAAGAAGTCAGGCCTAAATCCAGCTTAATTAACTACCATATATTTAACATACAGTAAGTAAAAGATACAGATAAATTTAAAACGTTGGTGTAATTCGATTTATCTCTTAAACTGAGGGCTTTAGAAAATATCCAAATATCAACAACAATGAATCAACATTTCTATCAAAATCCCAGAGTTTCTCCAACAACCCGTAGGCTCCTTACCTCCACCTCCAATTTCGTCTATACCACTTCTCTGTAGGCACTGTCTATAAATAAATATAGTACCTATGTAACATGGCAGACCCTCCTCTAACATTGTGGAAGCACTACAGTCACATAACTTCCTCCTTAAACTGCCCTCTATTACTTCTCTATGCTTTCTTCTTACCTAATTAAATGGGGGTATTAGACCTTTCAGAACAGATTTCATTTAGGTGATAAGCTGCTGCTTATCTACTATGCTTAACCCCAATCCCACCGGCACAGTACAGGAACAGTTTACTTATCAATCTACTGAGTGTTGCTAACATTTGCAGCCTCCTCAAATGCTCCACTTTTTCTGATAATAACCCTGTACCCAATGGAAGGTATATACTATACTATATGTCGTGGGCAAACTAAGGCCTGGGGGCCAAAACCGACCCTTTAGTCTTTTAATTTGTCACCATGGTGTCAAGATGCTCTGGCTACCCTCATTTCCTGCAATAAGTAGATAACACCTTCACAAGGATAATTGTATAAATTGTGTTCTAGAGGCCATAGTTTGCTGCAATAGAGCTTCTATTTTCATATTTTTTTAACATATTTTTTTTACTAAAAATATCCTTTCCTAGCTATGCAGACTTGGGATCCCTATGCCGGGCGGCCCTTGCAGGCTCTTGGTCCGGCCCCTATTTCACATTTAAAAACCCATTGTGGCCCACAAGTCAAAATTTTGCCCACCCCTGTACTATACTGATAATTGATCTTTCTTTTTTTGTTAAATAAGGAAAAAAAAAGAATGCAATACAATTATATGTCTTTGGATAGTTTTTTTTATGGTTGTTAAGAGGTGACAGCTATGTAAATTGGGTTGTCTAAGTCTAAGATTTTGAATAACTTTCTTTAGTTTTTTCAGTCAGAATACAATAGGCTAACATTATCATTCTCACCTTTGAATCTCTAAGCTATGAGTAACTGTTCAAGCATTTCTGATGTGCAGTCTTGTTACATGACATGAGTAAGTGGCAATTGGCAGTGAATGATACAGTGGCCAAACTCTCTAGAAAATTTAGTTTGGGCCAAAATTTGGCTCTGCTGAAATTGTTCCCCTTTGTGAACCCCTGAAGAAGTTGTTAGGAACGAAACGCGAGTGGGAGTTATATTGTTTCTGTCGATCTGCAGACTACCACCATATGTTTCTGTTTTAATTTTATATAATTGTGAAAACCAGTAAGGTCATTACCTAAGGCCTGCGGCCTATGAATTAATTGTTTTTTTAATGTTGTAAAAATTTTATATTATATTTTACATCATGTACTTGTTGATTAACACGTGTCATTTGAGCCTTTAAAGTTCCCTTGCCCCTGATTACTCAAGAGGAAACTTTGATCAGGGTCTGTGGGCCAAGGCTCACTCTCCCAGTCATATATTTTTTGTATTTTACCAAAACCATGTAATATGAGGGACTTTCTAAACAATCAAGTCTACCTGTGTTCAGTTGCAGAGGACTCTGCACTACATAGTTGTTGGTAGATATAAAGGATATCTGACAGAGAGGTCTAAAGGTGTATGGACAGTTTTATAGTTGTCACAACAAGATGTTTATGGTGCCTTCTCTACTAGGGCTTATATTCTCTTCTTCTTTCTCTTACCCCTTTTCCTGAGAGACATCTTCCTCTACTTCATCTTGCTAGTCTAATCTTACCTTCTCATTCTTTCTTCAGTTCCTTTAGTTACACTTCCACCCCCACAATTATTTTCTTTATAATGGATCCCTCAACCAACATAAAGATACCGTCCCTTTAAGTTCAGGGTCTAAATGTTCCTGAGAAAAGATCAATGATCCTTGGAGACCTCAAGAAACACAGAACCACTATTGCACTTCTTCAAGAAACACACTTTGTAACACAATAAAATTATTTCTGTTGTCCAGCTGAAATCTATGATCCTTCCCCATAGAACAAAGCTAGGGGACACAAATACTCATATGCAAATCCCTAAATTGTAAGTTAATTGAGAAGCTTCTGCCTATTTCCCTAACAGTTAGCATACATCCCTTTTATGAACTTCACTAAAACATGTTTACACTTTGCTAAAGATATGATAATCCTGGGTGAAATCTTTTCTGGTACTTAAAATCACTCAATAGAAAATTAAAAAAATTATTTAGGACTCTAACATTTATGTAGCTGAGACAGGCTCATCATTGACTTTTGGGGTAGACTACAGTGTAAGGGTAAGAACTATATATCTATATTTTATTACACACACAATACACCAGAAGTGGCCATATTTTCATCACACAGTGAGACCTCGACTTCTATATGAAGTGTTACAACCTCTGGTTCAAGAGGGCAGATGGATGTATCCAGACTTCATCGTATGAGATACCAATCGCAATGGTCTCCATCACATATCCTGTCAAAGGGGATCCTGTTTTTGCACTTTTTTAGATATATCTGATATCTGACTTTTTTTCTTTTCCAGACTAAGCAATGGCAACAAAACTACCTAGGTAGTTAACTATGCAAACGACTTATAAAGCATTTATTGTGTTGGCTTAAACTGCTGGAGGATGATTGACCAATATGTTCTAGGAATAACAAAACTAATGTCCACAAAAGCTTTCTGAGTATTGGGGTTTTTTTCATATGAAGTGAACCTCATCCTTACCTCTTATTGCTGTAGATGTCATACACTTATCCATAACGTTCAGTCTACCTTTCGACCATTCTACATAGAAGTAACTACTTACTTACCTTATGCCCCAGAACTATACTTCCTTAAGCTGGGCATAGACGTTTCGATTTCCCATACCAATTGTGTGAGAACAATTACCAGAATCGATTGCCTGATCGATCGATCACAAATCAATGCACGGACAAAGTGATCAATCAATCGATTTGACCCTTAATCAACCCTAAGAATCAACCAGCCATGTAAATTCAGTACTCTAAATCCATAATGGAATGTGGAAGTATGGAGATGTGTTTACATATAGGTATTCTTTCTCTTTAGGTCTTGAGCAGGGCATAGACGGGACGATTTCCCATCGACTGCCGAGGCAACCCAGTGGGCGTGATGACATCATCACGCACAGCCGCTAGTGCGAGATTCAGCAGGGCACCCTTTTTGTGCCGGCCATTACTTTGGCTGGTGACTGTCGTCCCCATCTGAACTAATGGGATCGAATCTGTGCAATCTCACATGAAGACAGATCTTTGGTCAATATGACCAGTTGGCGCATCCGATTCCCAGCTGACCCAACTGCCGATCGGTTGTCGAATCTGGCAGGAACTGGCCCATCTATGCCCAGATTTGGTCTGTGGTTCGTTGGATTCCTGGTTGCAGACATTGAGCTTCTGAACTGTTTCAGTGTCTGCCTTTGATACATGTGCCATGTTAGTATGGGTTTTCCCTTTTTGCCTTTCGGATATTGTGGTTACAATTTTTTACCTCTAGCCATTTATGTTTCCAAATAGCATTTACACCATATACATCGTTTTCTTGATGTCTTACATTAGTAGTTAGTATGAATGAAGTACTGGTAAATGTAACCATATGCCCCTTATCATTATAGATCCACAGTGATTTTTTTTAAGTAAGCAAGACAGAGGATATAAACCAAATACATGTTACACAACTAGAATAACGTGTTTGTAATTTTCTATTCCACTTCAATTTCTTCATGCTGAGCATTTGAATGGAAAAAGAACACTGTGAGTCCAAATACATTGTTTAACCTAAAAGGGTGATGCTTTAGGTTTTTTGTGTCATTATTTACTATTCTACGTTCTGAACCTCAGTCAGGGATTTATATGAAATATGAAAATAAGTTCTAAAAAGCATTAGGGCATAGAAGGTCTTTTTCTTTGTTAAGTGTCTGTAACGCAAATGTAACAATGTGTCCTGGAAAAAGGAGAATGAATAGAAAAGTGACAATGCGAAACCCCTGCATATTGGTAAACAATGTGTTACCTCTTGCTTATAGTGTCTACGTCTCATAATAGAGATCTTCTTTCTCCTTTGTTTTGTATATACAACAAAAAGTCAAAGGAAATCTCTATAACTAGAG
Organism: Ptychadena robeensis; assembly: GCA_036250615.1. Classification (NCBI taxonomy): domain Eukaryota; kingdom Metazoa; phylum Chordata; class Amphibia; order Anura; family Ptychadenidae; genus Ptychadena; species Ptychadena robeensis. Next base: position 37,765,745 of record CM070033.1, on the reverse strand, counting down.
GGAAATCCCCTCTTAATGTGGCCATACGCAGGTCGATTTCCCACATGATTCCTGGCCAATCGATCACCGGGCGCGTGCACGCCGATCGATCGACGAGGAATCGAGTGCAGCCCACTTTGACCGATCGACCCCGCCCGATCGACATGGCCCCCAAATCGGATCGGCCAGAGAACCAACCTGTTGGTGTTTTCTGATCGATCTGGCACACATCAAGGGGCGTTGACATTTGTGAATCGATCGACTGGTAACAGAATCGTCCAGGAATTGGTGGCCTAAGGTGGTAGGCACAGACTTGTATGGTCGATCGATCGACGCCTGTGGCTTCACCAGAATCGTCGATCTATCGTTCAGGAATCGACACGTGTATGGCTAGCTTTAGAAAGTTATCACTATAAAACATTAAGCTGGGCTCTGTTTGCTCTCATCCTTTCCCTCTTTCTTTTTTCTTTTTATTTGTTTATGGGTCGGGTATAAGCCGTGCCCCCTGCTAGTTGCTGTGCGGGTGGGGAATCTAGCGTGTGGTATTTTTTTTTACCGGGGGGCTGTTAGCTCATCTAGTCTCTGCCCCGCAGGGCACACCGCCTGCTCCTCTGCTCCCGAGATGGTGCCCCGTTCATATTGGGCCCAGCCCGCACGCTTTGCTCTTGATATGGTTTTGCTCACGTTATGGTGGTACCCACCCGACCCTGTATATTTTCTGTGTGTATCTTCTGTGTGTATCTTTTGTTTTGCTTACGAAATGTTCAATAAAAATTTATTATTTAAAAAACATTAAGCTGGAAATAGACGGTAAGATTTATCGTCAATTCTCAATCCGATTTCGGCACTCTTTGTGTGCTGCTCATTACTTCGGCTGGGGGCAGCCGTCTCCAGCCGAACTAATGGTATCGGATTAAAATTTTCCATCCTTTCGGATCAATGTGCGATCCAACAGGACGGCTGATTTTAGCCCAATCCTGTTGCTGCATCCGATTCCTGCACGGGTCGGCAGTCGGGTCGTACAGGAATCGGAACGTCTATTCCCAGCTTTAGAGGTTTTACACTTACCCCCTGTGACAATTTAACATCCATTTCAACACTAGTGACTTTGCAGACAGCAAAAGTCATTAGAACAGGATTCTGCTCATCTTTCAATAAAAAAATAACTGACAAGGCATGTATGGCTTTTCCATAGCTCACAATCTGATAGTGGAGTGCAACGGAGCTTTTTACCTACTTTAGACAATAAACAGGTGGACTTAAGGTTTCACACATGTAACCAGCGGTGGCCGATTACTCACGGCGACAAAATTGGTCGGCCACAAAATTGTCAGATCCCTGTCGCCAAGAGAAAGGACATGTCCGGGAATCTCTGGCCGATGCCATTAGATTAAATGGGGACCGGTGTCCCCGTCCAAACTACTGCCCGGCACAAAGTGTGCCCGCCGATACTCTGAGCGATGGAGGTCAGCATGATGAGGCCATCACGTTGCTCTTCCAGCTCATCTGTTGGTCCCCTCGCTACGTGTGTGGGGACCTTAAGACTATAAAAGGAAAGCTTTGTGAGCAGGTCAAGCAGTGTTGTAGTTTGTCCCAACCTCTGTGATTGGCACTATTGCTTGACAACTTGATTTGTATGTATATGTGAAGAAGATATAAAATCATGTCATGTAACATTAGAAACAAAAATGAATGAATAATTATACTATCATCACATATATAGTATACTAAAGCTATATGTATGATGAGGCCCTCTCCCTCCCCCAACACAAACATATATTATAATTTTGACTTATAATGCAAACTCAGTATGATTGTACTCATTCCAAAATTCCATTTCTTACACCATGAAGTGTATTCAATGTAAAGTCATTAAAATGTTGGCATGGCAGTGAAACAACCCAATTTAAGCAGATTCTTTAACATATATATATAATACATATAATACATATATCATATCCACTCGTTCCTTTTTTCTGGCGCGTTATATGCAAAGTGAGAATGAATACAGGCAATCTCTGAGCTGTCAATCAAAGGCCATCTTCAGCAAAAGGATGAGTAACTGTCAGTCACGCTCGGCTGAAGAATTAGACTAGGTTCCACAACACTGCCCATCTTTACAATGGGCATTATCTCTTACCCGTGAATCCCACAATGTCCCTTTTAGTTCCACTTTCCCATGCAAAGGCAATTTACCTGTGCTCATTGCTGCTTCTGCCGCAGGGAGGAAAAGTGTAAAGTAACACTAAGGAGTGATTGTATTCACATCATTGTGCCCTCCTGAAAATCAGCCTTGTGTGCGGCCACAGCTCTAATCAGTGCTAAATACTTTCTATTTCTAGGTAAGTAGCTGCAATTTGGGTTTAAATGTTTAGTAACCATTTCTAGGGTCTGGGCTTCCTTAGCTGAGCACAATGACACAGTTATAAAGTTGGCTCATGCATTGCAGACATTAAGGTGTAAAACTAGTCTTCTCATTATAAATGTAATCTGGATGCTGACAGATTCAAATAGAGCCGTATTTCTGTATGGTCAATAGGTTTGGTGTCGCAGGACTTCCAGAGGAGGAAAATTAGTCATTCAAATTTGCATTAGCAGCAGAAAGATTTTTTTTAAGTGATCTTAGAAGTTTCCTGCATCTGTAAATAATAAAATGTATCTCAGGGATTTCAATTCTGGTTCCTTAGTGCTTGTTGGGCCAGTAAGCTCCTACACACCTTAGAGGACTTTCAGTATTTTATCACAGTTATCGCAAGCACAATCTCACGACCTTCTGTCAGGCCTCCTAATCTGTGCGCTTTCCTACCCCCATACATACATACAGTGGATATAAAAAGTCTGCACACCCAGTGAAATATCAGGCTCCTGTGCTGTACAAAAATGAGACAAAGATAAATCATTTCAGAACTTTTTCCACCTTTAATGTGACCTTTACTCTGTACCACTCACATGAAAAACAAACTCAGATCTTTTAGGTGGAGGGAAGAAAAAATATAAAAATAAAATTGCATAAGTTGCACACCCTTAAACTAATACTTTGTCGAAGCCTTTTAATTTGATTAAAGCACTCAGTCTTTTGGGGTATGGGTCTATTAGCATGGCACATTTTGGGTATGAGTCTATCAGCATGGCACATTTTGGGTATGAGTCTATCAGCATGGCACATTATGGGTATGAGTCTATGAGCATGGCACATTTTGGGTAAAAGTCTATCAGCATGGCACATTATGGGTATGAGTCTATCATCATGGCACATTTTGGGTAAAAGTCTATCAGCATGGCACATTATGGGTATGAGTCTATCAGCATGGCACATTTTGGGTAAAAGTATCAGCATGGAACATTTTGGGTATAAGTCTATCACTATGACACATTTTGGGTATGAGTCTATCAGCATGGCACATTGTGACTTGGCAAGATTTGCCCACTCTGCTTTGCAGAAACACTCCAAATCTATCAGATTGTGAGGGCATCTACTGTGCACAGCCCTATTCGCATCACCCCACAGATATTCAATCTTTAATCTTCTTCTGGTGTAGCCATTCCTTTGTTGATTTGGATGTATGCTTTGGGTGTTTGTAATGCTGAAAGATGTTCAGCTTTTTAGCAGAAGCCTGAAGGTTTTGTGCCAATATTGACTGGTATTTGGAACTGTTCATAATTCCCTCTATCTTAACTAATGCTAGCCATACACAGCCAGATAAATAGCCCGATCAACCAAGCCTGATCAAAGTTTTTCGTTAATCAGGCATAAATCAGGTTTTGCCCACATGGTCCGACAGAGCTTTCCCGATCAAAATTTAGCAGAAAATCGGGCATCACATGATCGGACATGTTGGAAAATTTTAATCGGTCCGGTTACATCGTTCTACTTTTCTTGTAGTGCCCGACTAAATGAACACCGATCATCCCCGATATTACTATTACTTCCCATTGAATTAAAAATTGGACGACAAAAATGACGATAAACTCCGACTATGATGTACGATCAAAACTGTTACATCGTTCAAAAATCATTTTTCCTATGTGGGGATTTTTTGTTAGATCATCCGAGAAAACGCAGATTTTTCTATCGGCAAACTTCGATCGGGCTTGGTTGATCGGGCTATTTATCGGGCTGTGTATGGCTAGCATAAGGCCCTAGTTCCAGCTGAAGAAAAACTGCCCCAAAGCATGATGTTGTGACCACCATGCTTCACTGTGGGTATGGTGTTCTTTTAGTGATGTGCAGTATTGTTTTTGCGCCAAACATATATTTTGGAATTATTGCCAAAAAGTTCAACCTTGGTTTCATCAGACCATAACACCTTTTCCCACATGCTGAAGCTCCTTTACTGTTGCTGTAGGTCTCTTGGTAGTCTCCCTGACCAGTTTCCTTCTCGTGTTTCTATAAATTTTGGAGGGACATCCAGTTCTTAGTAATGTCACTGTTAGGTCACATTTTCTCCACTTGATGATGACTGTCCTCACTGTGTTCCATGGTATATCTAACGCCTTGGAAATTCTTATGTTCTCTTCTTCTGACTGATATCTTTTAACAACGAGAACCCTCTGATGCTTTGGAAGCGTTATGTGGACTATGGCTTTTGCTGTGGGATGCAACTAAAAAAATTTCAGGAAAGACCAACTAGAGCAGCTGAACTTGTTTATGGGGTTAATCAGAGGCGCTGTAAATGATGGCGCGTGTGTGCTGACTCCTACTTAACATGATTTTGAATGTGATTTCTTCATTCTGAACACAGCTACATCCCCAGTGAGAAGAGAGTGTGCACCACATTCTTTTAGTTTTTTTTTTTTGTTTTCTTCCCTTCACCTAAAAGATTTCAGTTTGTTTTTCATGTGAGTGGTACAGTGTATAGGTCACATTAAAGGTTGAAAAAGTTCTGAAATGATTTATCGTTGTCTCATTTCTGTACAGCACAGGAACCTGGCATTTTACCAGTGGAACATTTACCCACAGACAACAGTATTCCATCTCTGCCAAGATAGCCTAGAAGTTGGCCAAACTCCTTAAATACACTTTCCAAGAAGCTGTTGATACCAGTGGTCATGAAAAGTATAATCACATTATCTCAAGATCTATTAACTCAAGTAACGGACACAGTAGCGTTACTACTAATGAGTTAGTTACCTGTAAAAAAAAAACACAGCTGCAGCATAGCTAGTGTGAAATGGCACTCAAACACGTGTTCATGATGCTCTGGCTACCGCAGTGGACACAGGTCCTTATACACACACACTAATCATACAGAGACATTCATCACATACACACATAGAGACAAACACCAACCATGCAGAGATGCACATTATTCACATACACACATAGAGACAAACACCAACCATGCAGAGATGCACATTATTCACATACACACATAGAGACAAACACCAACCATGCAGAGATGCACATTATTCACATACACACATAGAGACAAACACCAACCATGCAGAGATGCACATTATTCACATACACAGATAGAGACAAACACCAACCATGCAGAGATGCACATTATTCACATACACACATAGAGACAAACACCAACCATGCAGAGATGCACATTATTCACATACACACATAGAGACAAACACCAACATGCAGAGATGCACATTATTCACATACACACACACAATCATAGACAGACTCTATTACCAGGGCAGTAATATTTACATAATATTTCAACTTGCAAGAATTCGTTTGTTTTTTAACAACTACTACCATTCATTGTTAATTTTATGGTCTTATCAGATCACACTGCCACCCCTATAAGAAAAGCGCATACATACTGTACCATAGAGGGGAGGGAACTCTATAGAGATATCCGGCATCCCTACACCACCCTACAGTTTCTCTAATCATACTGAATTACTCTTAACACACCTACCTGTCTCTGCTAAATGAAATAATATTTTATGACACTTGATTAGCTTGCAAAACTATTACAAGATGCCCACAAAAGTACACCTGATCTCCCCTTATGAACTTTGTGTCCCTCATTACCAAACACACCCTTATTTGAATAATCCATCAAAAAAGACCTGTAATGAGGTAATAAGATCATTTTGAATGTCTTTCCTTGTCTTCATTGCTGTGAGTGTTTCTCACAAACAGAGAGATCACCTTTACAAGCCTATGGAGCTCTGTTTTCAACATTGAAAACAATATAGTGGCCATATGCATTACAGTTCATCAACCCACAGCAGACTGCTAAACACAGGCAAAATTATCATTATCGTCCTATACAAATGTTGTACCTACGTGGCTAAGCAGACCTAGAACTTGAGCAATGCTTCCTCTGATCTAATAAGTCATTATATCATAATGAAAAATTACAAACATATTTTACCTCCAAAAAATTATTTAAAAAAATTGAAAAGTGCTGAAAAAATGAATGTGTCATTGTATATTACTGAACAGATGCTCTGACTGTGATGACTTGGTTTACTGCTGCTCTACCCTAATGTCGTGAATGGTTTTGGGTCAATGTTATTTCTTGCTAAATAAAGTTATTTAGAGCTTTGTATTTATGCTGTAGAAAAGCATATATACAGAAGTCTTTGTGCTGGGTTTGGCTTTTGTTCCAATTTTCAGGCCTTATTTAAAGGTAGTAGAAGAGAAGGCGCTAAGTATTACATGATCAATACTCTGTTGATTTGGTCTCTTTTCGATAGCAGCATCTGTTCCCCAGTACATTACATTGTGTATCATATTGCTTGGACATCAGCTTGGCTCTCCAGATGCTATGAAAACATATCTTCTGTTTGTCTTGTTTTCCTGGTAGGACTACTATCAGTAAAGACCTTCTAACAGCTAAAGGACACTTGATCCCAAGTTTAATTGATCAGTAGGACAGATGGCATACAATATATGATCAATCAAAACATATTAAGCTTATATTAGTAATGTGATATACCCCGCAGAGATTTGTATACTGTTTAGTTCTTTATAATCACTGTACCATCCAGTGAGTCATGTTGATCCGCTGTGTCTATCAGTAGGTATCACATATCAAGAGGAAAGTCAATCTTACAGTATTAAATAAAAAAGTACAATTTGGAATTATTGGCACTGTTATATTAGTACATAAAAACGTTAATTAAACCGAATGAATTAGGTGGACTCATCAGTTAGTTATAATTTATTGGAGCAATGAATAGATTAATTCCTATCAATGAAAAGATAACTCTTGGAAACCTATCATTTGTTTAGATTAAAGAAACCATGCAATATATTTATTAATGGAAAAACCAGACAAGCTATATATAGTTACAGGGATGTGAGCCTAATGTCTTCTTCATCTGCTTATGTACAGTATATTGACCACATATCTGTAATATGAACTGTAAATGTGTCCTCAAGTCAGGAAAATGAAATAATCAAAATGTAGAAGAAAATACTCTAGACGCTGCAAGTTTTAGGAATTGGAAAATGTTACAGGCACTACCATTTGTTTTGCGTTTTTCAATACCAGGATGTTATTTATCATATGTGTCATATATAATTAGGGGTGTGTCACTAATCCTACGGCATGTGTACTAGAGTCCTCCTCCCCACTTCTTTCTGTTATTTATCATAATTAAATCTTTCCATTAAATCAATATCTGTATTTCACACTTTTGTGGAATACTTTTTTTAGCCCACAGAAAACAACGACTTCCATGAAAGGGACTTCAATGTTAAAGGTTCCCAGTCCTTCTATGATTCTTCATGCCTGTAATGTGACCAATAGTGGGGTATTAGAAAGCTGTTTACATTACAAGGTGCCCTTAATTACCAACCTCCAGTCCAGTTATTCAATGTGTATTAGAGATGGTTCCATTTTCATCACCAAAATTGAGATTTAGAGAAGGATTTAAGCAGGGAACAAATGGCTTGATATTGGAGCCATTCGTAGTTCCCTGCAGCAGCGTGATGACGTCATTGTGGTGCCCACCGCTGTGTCTTCAGCTCAGCTGATGCTCTGCATGGAGACCCTGCGGAATTTGCCGGCATGGTGGATAACCTTGCGATCCGACATTTGGCAGATTCCTGGTCTATCTCACCAGATGGGCCACCCGATTTTCGGCCGAGCGACTGCCAGCTGATTGGCGGGACAGCGTACGGCGGTCGATCAGTCGGAAATCGGCTGCAAATTGGGCCATGTATGGCTATCATAACATTGATGATAGCACACATGCAAAGATCCATTCCTGTCCAAAGGCTTATGCACATGCTCCATAGTACAATTGTATATACATTGAAAATACCTAAAAAAGGGAGAAACTAGTTTGATTTTCATAACTTTTGGATGAGCGATTCAGGTAAAAACTAAAGATACCCATACACGTCACGACGGATGCACAACGGATGACATCACATGGTGACATCACAATGATGTCAGCGCTGGATATATCAAATTCTTTCCGTTTTTATTGTTAAATAATATAATAATACAATTTATGTCCCATGGATAACCGCAGAGAAACATTAATTACTATGAAAGGTTGCAGTTAGGGGTGTGAAACTGGGAATGTCAATTATCCAAAAAAAGATTGGACTTCTAAGGGTGTTGGAGATATGTGGGACGAAAGTCAGAGTAGGTATATGTAAGGGTAAAAGTTACACTACTGAGATATATACTGAGATCTGGGGGTTCAAATGGTGTTGTACTGTGAGAATTACATGTGATCCAAAGCCAGTTAATTAGGGGCTAAATAAGCAACAGGGAGGACCATCTGCAGCAGAACCTATCATGCAGGAGGCTGACGCAGAGGACAGTGAGGGAGACGGCACTTATTAAAACCATGCTACATATGAGGTACCTCAAAAAAAATTCACCCTGAGTTACAATGGGGGATACCTACCTATCCCCGGCAATCCTGCAGCATTTGTGCATTACACGGTCTAGCCCAGCGGTGGGCAACTGAGTTGATGTGAAGGGCCACCAGTGCATCACTAAAAGGCCGTACATAACATTTTAAATCTATACTGACTTGTATAAGCATTTTATAAAAAAAAGGAATGAAAGCATGCATAGATAAAATACATTATTTTTCATTTCTCATAACAGTTTGGTTTTGGGGGCTGCAAGTGAAGGACTGAGGGAGGCCACTGAAGAACACCCAAAGGGCTGCATGCGGCCCCCGGGCCACAGGTTGGGCACCTAGGGCCTAGCCAATTGCTTCCGACACCACCTCTTTGGCACCATTGACGACGCTGGGGAGGCGGTGCCATTGACCTGCATGTAAATGTGTCGATGGCGTTGGGTATGTGTAGAGGGAAGTGGAAACACAGTACTCTGCTATGATTGCCTGTACCACTTGCTTGTTAAAATAAACACGTTACAGGTGTACTGCCAAGAAGATTCATAATATAACCTGTCCTATATCAGTCATTAATAATATTACCTGTGCTATATGAATCATTAATACCCTGTCAGAAGTTATGTGTGTTTGCTAATATTTTCCCACTTTCATCCTTTAACAGCCCGCGTTTAGTTTAATTTACATCTCGTCCACAGGAAACATTAATATTTCTTACATCAACTGTTGTGTTTAATTCATACACACTGCAACATACGCCTCAGAAATCAAAGCAATTCTCCTGCCCTGGTGTTATACATTAAGGTTGTAGCACCCCCTGCTGACCATCACATGAATTTTTTCTAGGACACACTGGGAAGCCAGTGGAAGAATCACAGCCTCCCTTCTATTTCTATATATATCCTGCACATATTGTGCACCCCGATGCTTGGTGTTTCAGCTCTAAGGACATTTAGATAAACGTTTAGGCTGATTGTCTGTAGATTTAATACAGTCATTGGCTCCTGTCTTCACCAAATATATATATTAGAAAAGTCAGTGTCTCATTACTCTGACCTTTTGCAAATTTTAAAACTGAAGAAGGGATATGCGACACCTGGAAAGCTTGCTTCTCTTATGACTTCAGTTAGCCAATAAACTGTACCACTTGAACTCCAAACTCTCTATATTGCAATTTTTTTCTAGAAATGGTAGAATTTCATTTTAAAGATTTCACTGAAAGTTAATTACAAAGCCACTGAACATGGTATCATCCCCACAATTGCTGTAGGTATAAAGAAGGGTTGTATGCATGCAATGTAGAAGGGAGAAAAAGTTCGCGAACCCGGCGAACCGGCAAACCCGCCATTGACTTCAAATTTTAAAAAACAAAGGGACCCTTTCTGGCCACAATAGTGTTGGGAAAGTTGTTTCAAGGGGTCTAACACCTGGTCAATGACATGACAGAGGGGGATCCATGGCAAAACTCCCAAGAAATTTTTTTTTCATACAATAAATCCGCACCAAGGATTTCTACAATGATAGTCAATGGGAAAATAAAGTGCAATGAGTGATTACCCTTAGACCGTGTTTGATTGGACTTATCTCCTTTGTATGACCCCTGCCACAAACCTGGACCTGGACCTATCGATCAGCTAGTTTAAAGGTCACTCCGGCTTCACAGTTCACACACAACAAACTCTGATACACCAAACTCCCCGTTTAACGCACCGCAAACATTGAAACAGTTGAGTGACCCATTAAACAATAATTCCGAAGAAAATGAAGCAATCGCCTTCTCATCTGGGGTGTGCCAACATGGCCAACACACTCATTGAGGTGATCGCTTCATTGTGATACGCAAGCCCCTTCACCACGACAAGGTAGCGATCACAAAGGGGAATTGGCACATGTATGTGCCTTTTTCATGCAGCCACAGCCAGAGGCCAGAAAAATTAGGCAAGTACACTTGCCATAAAAATTTGTTATGTACATTTGACAGAAAAATTAGGTATGGTAGCAGCCGCTGTTGTAGCAGCGGCCAGAAAAATTGATGTTTTCCAGGCAGAATGGAAAAGAAAACATTGCGGCTTGAACCCTAGTTGGTGGCGGAGGATTCATGAAAGTCATCCGGTATGCAGCGTGGGGACCATTTTTAGGCCAAGGCATGTAATCAGGCCTTTTGCTTGGCAAACGTATCCCCCACTGTCAGTCCCTTCAGAATCCAAGCCTCGTTCATTTTCAGGAAGGTGAGGTAACCCACACTTTTTTGACCAAGGCGACTTCGCTTCTCGGTCACTATGCCGCCTGCAGCACTGAAGGTCCTTTCTGACAGGACACTAGAAGCAGGACAGGCCAGAAGTTCAAGAGCAAACTGGGATAGCTCTGGCTACAGGTCAAGTCTGCACACCCAGTAGTCAAGGGGTTCATCGCTTCTCAGAGTGTCAATATCCGCAGTTAAGGCAAGGTAGACTGCAATCTGTCGGTCAGGTCATTCTCTCAGGGTGGATCCCGAAGGGCTGTGGCGATGCGTAGGACTTAAAAAGCTCT
>CM070033.1:37732452-37754341 GCA_036250615.1 Ptychadena robeensis | reverse complement strand
GTCTGCTGACTGTGACTCACAGGGTCAAAGTTTGTGCAATGTAAAAAGATAGGGGGCACGAAAATGTGCGAACGCGAACATGCGATGTTCGCCGCGGATAGTTCGCCGGCGAACTAGCGTTTGGCTAGTCTTGGACACAGGTAAAGGGGTCCTTAAGAAAAAGGGTTGGGAACCACTGCTCTAGACTACGCAAACCTTCATCTGCAAGCTAACACAGGTGTTACAGCACTACCCTGAGGTTTCAAGTCCAGAGCATGCTGAGTAGCTTTACAGTTATATTTATTTTATAATGACAATGTGGTCTTTTGTAAACCACAGTGTATAGTGTTGTTCTGTGTGGCTTGTCTGCCGCAGTTTAGGTTGTACCCACTTTCTAGTACACAATACAAACAGGGTACCACCAGGGATCACCCCCTCTGACATGTTTCACTTGTAGAAAGCGTAATCATAGAGAGTCTCTATGGAGGGACCCTGTTTGTATTGTGTATCTGTGTAATGAATCTATTTGAAAATAAATAAATATTTTTAGGACTTTAGGTTTGCGGACTGTCACTACTTTATACCATTGTTTTTGAGTGTGTGGATGGACTGATGCTCTGTAGCCCAGCACCTGGAGATTTATGCCGGCAAGACACTGTCTGTCTGTGGACAAGCCATTTGGATGTGTGGGTTGAGAACCTCTTTGTTTTGTACCCACTTTCTGTTTTGCACTTAAATTTCAAGGTATTGGACTATGTTTTGGTTTATTGTCAAGTTGACTGTTAATGTTACAGAAAATGTGTTTATTGTTGGACACTTCTGTTCCTCCGCTGACGAGTAGACAACACAACTATGACTTTAGTGGTAGATGACCTTTTACCCACTGGCAGTATGCCCCTATTGCACCGTGGTACTGGTGATCAAAGCAGAGTACACTGTACTCTGCTGGTTTTCCCCTCCCTCCTACCTCCCCACATCATCATCAAGGATACTGCCTCAGTAACAGGAGGTAGTGTCCGAGCATAGGTAAGTATGCCCAAAGAAAACTCTGACAGAACTGGGTTGAAGCAAATAGCCAGGGCGGTTAAATAAACATAAGCAAATGGTACTGTAGTAATTTTAAATAAAACTTTTACTTAAACCATATGAGAGATTCCATATTTAGCTGCCAGGCTTCTGGGGGTTAAAAAATTGCAGTATAGCCAGTGGCCACTGGAGGTCACCATTTAACAGATTTTCTCCCTTGCATCATGGCAGGGGTTGAACAGTGAAGGACAAAAGGAATTTAGGAATTACATTACCTCTCAACATTTCCCCTGCAGGAATACTGAGCCCAGAGCAATCAGAATCCAGTTCTTTTATATCATCTGCACTCTGGCTCCCCCTAGTGACAGAAGGACGAATAGCTGTATTGACTTCGTCAATCCCTCTCTTCTCACACTCAGGGCAGGCTTCTCCACTACACACCTCTTTTACCCCACAAAATATTCATGTTTTACTGGTCCTAACCTAGATTTGAATAGAGAAGATGGCATATATGATGCCTCTACCAATATCTTTCCTGGAAGAGGATTTAATTACTGGCTACTGAAAATTTTCTGGTCAAGAAGCCTGCCCACACCAAATATGGATTAAAGAAACTCAAATGGATGAAAATAAATGGATCCGCAAAAAGTGAAAGCCTACCCTTGTTGTAAGACTTGCAGAAACTTTGTACAAAAATGAACACGTGTGTATGTATCAATAAGTTTATCAACAATTTACAAAACAGAAAAAAGGGGTTTCAACACAGTGAGCTGAACACAGCAGATGAAACAAGAGCATACAAGGTTCCCGAGAGTCCTGTGGAGAAAACATGTTCATGCTGATACTGATGATGGAAACTCATATACTTGTGGCACTAGCCCTATCTTCTTTATCCAGCAACTGATATATGATCACTCACTGTTGATGGTTGCTGCTAAATGCTGGCGTATACAGGGTCAATGCAGCTTGACGCTTGCCTTTATAATCTAACTTTGAAAAGGACATATCTGGTGCTGAAGAAGCCCAATAATAGGACAAAACATGTAGACATTACATATGCTTGATATGAAAGTAAGACGTATTTTAGTTTTTTAATATTTGTGTCATTTACATTTCTGGAAGCCCTTTGTTTTTCTGTTTAATACATTTTGATTAACTTATGGATCAATACATAGATATTTTGTTTTTGTACAAAGGTTGCACATGAGTTGCTATTTAAATTCCCACAAGGGTAGGGTTTCTCTTTCTGGGCATATTCAATTATGAATAGGAACCACATACCGTATTAGCAGGCATTCTGGCATGGGGAAGACACAGTCTGTAGTTTCCTATGGGCTGTATACACAGACACATCAGAGCCATCAATGCGCCTGTGTTGCTTCATTGTGTTTGATGTGGGACATGTGTAAATAAATGTCCTGTAACGCATACAATATGTGCCTGTTTTTTTCTGGCATACACACCATGCCCAATAGATTTTAAATGGGCAATTAAAGCACTCTAATCAAGGAATAATGCTGCCAACACCCCTATTTGTCACCATGTCCCTGAAGCCAAGTGGAGTCTAGGCATAACTAATGATCACTTGATGACATGATTAGTGATATATTTATGATAAATAGTTGACTTTATGTTCTGCCATTAAGTAATCTATTAAGGAAGACAATTTTTGCATTACAATACTGTCTTGGTGAATCTAGATTGCCATACTAACTTAACTGATTGCTCCATTATGAATGAGATGTTTACTATTTCAGTGTTTAATCCACAGAAGTGAAGGTCACAACATAGCAAAGATTGTTACCTGCATTACTGCAATGTTTGCACTCTGAAGTAATTCTTAAGCTGGGCATACATGTCTCGACTTTCTGTTCAATTTTAGTGTGATCCTTTAACAAAATCAATCACTTGATCGTATTGGATAAACATTGATGCATGCCAAAAGTGTCCGATCGTGCACAGATCCGTTCTGATTGAAACGTTTATCAAAAAGCACATACATCGAGTGCTGTTAGTGGTCTCATGCGACCATTTTAAGTGATCAATCTATGATTCTTGTGGCACACAAATTACCTTTGTGTGCTGTTGGTCACTGGCCAGTTCTTCAGCTAACACCACTCCCAACCCATAAATGTGTGCGTGCAAGACATATTGAGACTTTCAGGATAGAATCGCCCAGGAATTGAATGCATGGTATGTTGCAGTTTGCGATCGTTTTCACAAATTAAAATCGATTCCGGAATCAGATGGGGGATCGGAATAAGAATCGAACACAGGAAAATCGAGACGTGTATGCCCAGCTTTATACATCATAAAATATACTCTACTCCTACTTATAATAGAATACCATCAGACAAACATCCAGGTGTAATAACAACTAAAATAAGATATATGACATGTTTACTATATTGCCTATAGCTTCTAAGGCAAATCAGGACTTGTTTTATGGCATTTATGTTGCCTTTTTAGAATATATAAATATACTAGCACATGCTGGACCTTAGGTTTTAATTCAACTATGGACAGCAAAAGCCACACAAATCTTTTTTTATTCATTAGAACAATAAACTAGATCAATCTCGTTGCAGACCTAGACCGCAAGAAGCTGCTGAAAGCCAAAAATCTCAAAAGCCAATTGAGAAATGTTCAAAGCTTGAAGCTTTGCATAACGTGTGTTGCTTTTTGTGGATCTCCAAATTTTGGGGGAAATTTAGAAATTAATGAACCTTAATATAGTATTTGGATACTTCACTCTTGACCTGCAACAAATAGAGAGATTTGCCCACTTTAAGGTGACCATACACGTGCCGATTTTTCGGCCGTTTTTAGCCCTCCCGACCGATCCGGTAGGTCGGTCGGGAGGGATTCAGAACTGTTTTTTAAAATCGGCTGAAAAGTCGGTCGGGTCCCGCCCGCGGATGCCCGATTTTTCGGGAAGACGGCAGCTTGTACATGACGGCAGCTTGTACATGACATATACAAGCTGCCGTTTTCCCGAAAAATTGGGCATCCGCGGTCGGGACCCGACCGACTTTTCAGCCGATTTTAAAACAGTTCTGAATCCCTCCCGACCGACCTACCCGACCGGATCGGTCGGGAGGGCTAAAAACGGCCGAAAAATCGGCACGTGTATGGTCACCTTTAGGTTGAGTATTAGCTCGTGTTCACAGAATGTAAATGTTTTGCTTAGGTCCTGGTTAGTTATCCTAATCAACTGTAATTGTCAGGTCTATGTAAATGTGTCCATAAGTGTTTAGATTTTTCAGTTAAATTGAATTAAAAAAAAACATTTGTCGATCATTTGAAAATTCATTCATTCCCTGAATCGATCAAAAGTGATGAAAATTTTAAAATCGATCCAATAGTGATGAGACATGTTGGTAAATTCAGTCTATAGTTCAGGTATGTGACAGGTTTTCTAGGTATTTTGATGTATTTGTATCCGATGGCACTATGGAGCATGCACACATGGGAGTTGACAACAAACACTTTCATATGGAATCCTACCCATTAATGTTAGGATGATCACAATTTTTTTTTAATTTAATATTTTGTAATTTTTAACTTTATATGTATGACTTAAAGGCATGTTCAGTATGGTTACCCTTGCAAGGGCAATACCATTCACTGACAACCACCGTCAGTCTTTCTAAAAAAACTTTAGACTTTTTTGACCTTTTGTGTCTGCAATGCCAGCTTGTTAGTTTAATTAAGGGTATATACATATACCTATAGTTAGGGTCTGGTTCTCCATTTAATCAAATGCCAATGCAAACTGCAAACAGTACCACCCTAAGTGGACAGTCCATGTTGTGATCTGTGACTGTACCTGCATTTTTCAGATATTGTGATGCAGCAGTTAACCTAACTGCAGAGTGTGTCGGAAGGAGAACATTGAATACTTAACTTTACCCTTGGCAATGCAAAGACACCAGTCTTTTTACACGGAGCGCTAATCGGGTGCTGGAACCATCTACCAATATACAAATTTACTTTTCTAAATTAAGGTAAGGGCAATTAGCATCAGCCACCACATATTTCCCAAACACGCAAGTCTTTATTTCCTTTTTAACTAGAATCCTTACATAGCTTAGCATATTGTTTCAACAACTCTGAAATTAAAGAAAAAAATTAAAACAATATAAAAAATAAGAATGTTACATTTACATAACTGTAATATACTGCAGTTTACACTATGTGAGAAAAGATGGTTATATGTAGTTTAAATAGTTGCTATACTTTGTCAGACATAAAGAAGTTCTTTAAATGAGAATGTCTATCTCAACACAGCATTGGATGACTGGAAATTTTTGTGATGGGAATTCGGCATGATACATTTAATGACCCTTGACACCATAACCCTATTAATCACCAGCGACTATTATGGAAAGGGGCACATAAAGGCTATTATGGGAAGTTCGCAAAAATCCCTAACTTGGCCATAGGACATAGAAACCTAATGGGGCCTTTGAGGCACTCAATGCAATTGATTAAGTCGTGTAAAACTATTTTAATTTATAATTAAAAGGTCTTTATTATTATTATGACTTATTATAATAGGACATTTCCCATTATGTCACAACATACATCAAATATAAAGCAGATTAAAATATAAAAATTACAGCATCCTGGAACCACTGTGATTACAAATTTTGCACTGCTGTGTCTTTGTAGTGACCAAGGCATTTTGTCACTAAAAGGGTTGCTCGGCGGTGGAACTAATATATATATATACACTGTATATATATATATATATATATATATATATATATATATTTCTATAACCCATGGTCGAGTTAGGGATTTTTCCCTTTGAACCATAGACCAACCCTTCTTTTTGTAATATCATGGAAAGGGACAAGAAAGCAACAGTAGTTCTGAAGAATGTATATTTTTTTCTGTTTTCATGGGCATAATAGGTCCAAATAGGCACAGGAAGTAACACTATGTCCAAGCCTTCAGGGTAGTTTGCTATAAAATGTGTGGTGGTTTGCTGCTCCGACTTTCCAGAATAGTCCTTTTCTGTTCCAGTTATTTCACCGTGGCACATACCACATTCTACATAATTTTATTGAATCAACTACTTACCGACGTTCAAATACAGCCAACAGTATTGTACCTATCCCTTGTAGATAGATTCTAGCGTTTATTTAGTTTTTGCTACATAATATTGATCATAACATCAGCTATTAGGGCTTGTCCCCACTTGTGCGTCTGGCCAGGGGGCCAGGGTTCTGAACCGTGCCGCTGCAGCCACTAGAGATGGTCACATTTTTCGACTTGCAAACTTTGTGAGCTTATTGCAAAGCCCCTGAAAACGGCATCATCACCAAACTTGCTGGAGATGTAGAGAAGGGTTGGAGAAACATTTAAAAAAAAAGTTTTGCTCTAACACATGTAGTTGTTGCATAAATTAAGTTCAAAGTTAAAGTCGAAATTCCGATTTTCAAATTTTTTACTTGACTTTGAACTTAATTTGTGAAAAAACTATTTGTGTTAGAGACATACTTTCTTTTTTGTAGTATACCCCCAACCCTTCTCTACATCTCCAGCAAGTCTGGTGATGATACCATGCTCAGGGGCTTTGCAATAAAGTCGAAACCGGCGAAATGGTCAAATTTTTTTTCAAAAAAAAAATCTCTAGCAGCCACTTCCATTAGTTTACATAGCCCTGCCCCCACTTAGGCGGCTGGTCGCAGGCGGCTGTGGCCAATCAACACAAATCGCGCCCATAGACATCAATGGACGTGGTCAAAAATCATTCTCTTTGGACGTGATCGGGGGTGGCTGCATTGATTCTGCATGTTGAAAAAAAAAATAAAACGCTCGTGCACTAGTGGCAAGACGCCCCTCTGCCAGACACCAAAGTGGGGACAAGCCCTAACAGACATGAAGAAGGAATGACGTTGTCAATGCTTATACAGGTGTCTCTTGTCCGTGTAGTGCAAACAAATAACCAGGTATCATTCATCCTTCTTGCTACTGCCCTATACAATCTATACCACCAACATCAACGTACTCTCTTCTTAATATTGTATAAACAGTGCATGACAGACTACATAATGCATTGGTACTTTTTTTATTTAGTGAAGCTTCATTTTTCATAACCCCTTCCCGTGCCCAAATTAAAGACATACAAAAAATAAATAAAGAAACAAAAACGGGAAAAAAACACATCAAATTTATCAGTGCCTTTGTACTGCCACATGTCTGCTGGTGATGGTGTCACTCTGCTACCTACACTTTAACTAAACAAAAATAGCAGCCAGCATTTGTTTAAGAAATTCTAAAAGTAATGAGATACTTGGGTTCATTGACTTGCTACTTCACGTGGATTACATATTTTTAATAGATTTAAAGAGTCAGCCAACCCTACATCAGTTTTCATCACGAAGTGGCTATTTATTTGATTCCAGAGGCGAGTTCTCTGCGTACCAAGGGCTACCAAGGTGATTTGGGGGTTTCATTCCTTTTTTTATATTTGCATTAAATATGAATCTAACCACAAACCCCTTTTTTGGTCACATGTACAATCTATATCAGGCGGCTAACCCCCTAACTTTTATATATTTTTTGCATTGAATGAAATCATATTTGGTGAAGTTGTATCCACAAGCACATTTTTTAGGGTGACAACATTTCCTCAGTTTAGCAGCTTGATTGTCACCCTTTTCTGCATGCTTGTAAGCATCTGTGCCAAAACATAGTATGCCAACACGTTCCACCATGGTCTCCAAAGTAAAAAATAGTTCTACAGGCTGTGGACAGAGAAATAAGACAAACGTTAAAAAAGTTTTTAGGACTTCAGTTCAACTTTAAATCCCATTCTGCAGCAGAAAAGGTCATGGCTTGAGAGCAGAACCAGGATTTATGGAGAACATGGCAGGATTTGGATTCTCCTGCTTCCCTAAATAATAGCAGCTTATGGCTATGCCATTGCAAAGCAGCAGACACTTAAAACTGTTTCAGCTTATCTTTGCACAGTTACAATGGAACACCCGTTTTTGGGCGGACTGACCCTTTAATTGGAAAAATAAAAGTTTGAACCCCTACAAAATGTAGCTTTGTGATATCACCAGCCTCAGCAATTTGTTGCAAGTGGCTATATAAAAACAACTTGGCTTGTCACAGCATAAACATACTTATATGAAGGTTAGCCAAATGTTGCATAGAAGTGGTCAGTATTTATTGCACACTGGAATGAGAAAGGAAAAAAAAAAGGCGACCGGTAATCTTAAATGGTGTATTATCATCTGAGATATACAGTTCAAGCTAAAGCTTTCTGGCATTGTTACAAAATAAATTAGAAAAGAGATGATAAAGGATGACAATGGTGTACGCCAGAAGCTATTTTGTTTAATTTGTCATATTTTCCGTATTTACAAAAAAAGTCAATAAAATAAAATGATATTTTACAGCATTTATAATATCCTCTTAAAAAGTTGAACCACACTTTTCAGCTTTTTGTGCTGTTTACAACATAGCCTGTACACATGTATGGAGTTGATCTATAATACATCCTATTTCAGCTGTAAATGGAGAGAAATAAATAGAAACACACTATGAAGTTAGAAACTGTTCCTTCTTCAGATTTTCCTTCTTTGTTTTTTTTTAGTTTGTTTAGTTTTTTTGCTCATCTATGCCACTGCATTTGAAATAGACTAGGAAGTGTTTCCCTTGGCACAGAGGTATGGCTGAAAATGTTAAAGTGGGTTTCAACAGAAGATCAAGTCTAAAATGAACTAGTAAACCAATGAGCGTACAGTATGATATTCCATGCATCCTTTGTGTTGGTTAGATATCAAGTAATAATTTGGTCCACACCAAAAAACGGCTTTCTTTTTTTTTTTGACCACATTTACACCACACGATTCCATAGCATTTGTTTTTGTAGCAGCATCAGCTAATAAGATACAGAACACAGCAAGCTCTCATATTTTTTTTTTTTGCATAATGTTACTGCAGCACCAGCCGAGTGTCAAATAATACAAAAAAATAAATAAATGAAAAGAGTTGAGAATGGAAACTTATATGACATACTGACATCATTTTTCTGGAAACAAAACATTCATTTAACACATTTTGTTCATTTTATGGCCTCTGACATCTTGAATCATTAAAAAAAATATATATGAATTAAATATAAAAAAAAACAAAATAAAAACATTTAGTGGCGTGCGGTGAAAAGTTTTTGAACTCATTGCATTTCACAACGCTTTGTTATACTTAGGATCCTAAAACCTGTTGTCGTTTGAACTGTACCTTTTTTATTCTCAACCATTGTCAAATCTCGCCACTATAAACAGGGTGGCAAATACATTTTGAAAAAGAAATTAAGAGAAGATCGAAAAAAAAAAAAGGAAAAATACAAGGACAAAGTGAAACATGCCATTTAAAGTGCTAAGCTGTGAATTGTCCCAAGCGAAACCAAACCATCTTTTTTTTGTGAAAAGACGGCCTATACAAAAGTATAAGCCAATCGCA
Organism: Ptychadena robeensis; assembly: GCA_036250615.1. Classification (NCBI taxonomy): domain Eukaryota; kingdom Metazoa; phylum Chordata; class Amphibia; order Anura; family Ptychadenidae; genus Ptychadena; species Ptychadena robeensis. The sequence continues at coordinate 37,744,852 of CM070033.1, read as the reverse complement.
CAAAGCATATCCCAGTGCCGTGATCGTTACTCCATCGATTAAAGGCTTTTCTAAATATTGCAGCTGCTAAATATATGCCCTCTGTAGAATGGAGACTAAAAACACTGCAAAATACAAAAAGCTGAATTTCATAAGCCCTAGATTTTGGTTTACAGTGACATAGTATTAGAAGCTATTTTCTTCTCTTTTTTATTACTATTTTTTATAGTACCCCAGTAAAGGAAACCTTAAGCAGCAACTAGTTTCTTTTTTTTTTTTTTTGTCTTTTTTTCTCATTTTGTTTGTAATATGTGCAAAAGTGACGTTATTTAAAGAATCGTTAATAAACATACACAAATCGTTCTCGTCTTGCTTTAATCGCTAACCATGACGTGTAAAAGATTTGAAGATTTGGTAAATATTGGTGAAGGGTATATATTAAGTTGCCTCCAGATATAGTGTTCAGGATTCAGTGGTGTGCCTCAAACTTACGGCTTATGCCACTGCAGTGGACAGAGAACTGATGTTTTGTGTTTTATGAGTCTTCATGCATGATTCCTGATCACAGCATGCCATCATGCAAGTCATTTCTATGCATTGAACGAGCACAATTTAATTAACTTTTTTTTTTCTTTTTTTTTTTTACTTTTTGGAAATGGCCAGAGCAAACGCCCATGGGCCTGAAAAATAACCCGATTTTCCCATCTCCCGAATCACATGAAGCCCATATAGAAAAATTATGCAGATATATCAAATAAATTGTGACAAGTATGTGGCATGGGCTTAATGTTAATTTTTTTTTTCTTTTTTTTTCATTTTCCCGGATTTTTGTATTTCTTTTTTTATTATTATTTTGTCTTGTTTGCTGCTTGACTAAGGTAACAATGCAAATATAGTTTTGCATGAATAATCACATCCCTAAGTGGTGCTTTTTCTGATTCGTTTTTTTCAGAATAATATGAGAAAATAAACTCCTTCTGGCTGCCCTGGAATTGAACTATTCCTTGCAGCTCTGGTCGCTTCTCCTAAGTTGCATTGGTTGATGGGAGACATGCAGTACAAATTCCTTGTGTTTGTCCTTTAACCAGGTGGTGCGTCACTGCCTTAAAATGCAACAATGTCATTATAAGCAGATTGTTTGGTATTGATCTTCAGATAAGTGTCTCCGTAGCTGATCTGCATTGATATAATTATTAAATTTGTAAACAATCTTTGCTTGCAAATGAGAAAATGTTAACACTTTTTTTTGTTTTCAACACTTGGATTCCCTGACAGATTTTTGTCTTTTCGCTCTCTCTCTCATTGCTTCTTGTATTCTTTCTTGTTTTTCCTTTTCAGGTTTAGTTACACTGTCATATGATGGCAGCGACGCTGTAGAAGGGGTACCTTCTTTTCTGTCCATATTCGTTCCTCCGTTTTCCATTTTAGTCGAGGAAGGTTTTCTACATACAAAACCCCGTTTTGTTAAATGACGTCTGTAGGCCTGCTGTATTACCACAGCGGATACATCCTCCTGCTTGCGCCTGAGCGTAGTGGTGATTGGCTCATAAGACACTTTTGAAGGGTTGGAAGCTACAAAGCGCTCTTCCATTTGCTGCCGCAACATATCGAGCTCGCCGCTCTCTCCAAGCACTCGTTTGGTGAAGGCAAAGAGGATATCTAAACAATGAATTCTGTCACCACTCACCATAGGCAAATCCATGGCTATTAGTTCAATAGTGTTTGGCTTGGGAACTCTCAGTGGATGCTCCAAGGCATCTGCAAAGTCTGGGAGTTTGCTGAACTGGATAAATTGGGTGGCATCAGCATCAAATTTCTCCCATATTTCATAAAATGTTTCAAAGTCATCCTCACTTAGAGGATCTGCACTCTCTTCCGTGGCAACACTAAAATTTTCGAGGATTATAGCAATGTACATGTTTACCACTATGAGAAAGGAGATTATGATATAGCTGACAAAGAAAAATATTCCTACAGAGGGATTTCCACAATCACCTTGCATTGGACTTCCTGGATTCTCCTTCTTAGGATCACAGTCTGGGGGGCGGTTTAAGATGGGTAATAGCAAGCCATCCCAGCCAGCGGAGGTAGTGATCTGAAATAAACAAATCATGCTATTTCCAAAAGTCTCAAAGTTGAACATATCATCTATCCCTGCTTCATGCTTTACGTAAGCAAAGTTCGACATTCCAAAAATTGAAAATATAAACATAACGAGAAACAGTAGCAGGCCGATATTAAACAAGGCTGGCAATGACATCATTAAGGCAAAGAGCAGGGTTCGAATTCCTTTGGCTCCTTTGATTAAGCGAAGTATACGGCCAATACGAGCCAATCGTATGACTCTGAAGAGTGTTGGGGACACAAAGTACTTTTCAATCAAATCAGCCAGGAACATACCTAGGGAAGAAGATATAACACTTAGCACATCACATAAAAAAATAACATTTTCAAACTCAAAGCTAGCAGATAGTTGCCTTCATATTTTGACCTATATGTATGGCATGATCAGAAGTAAAACACGATAATTCACTTAAAAAAAAAGAAATACTAAATATTTTTTTAAACAACCAAGTTAATAATATCAAATAAGACCCAATTTATCTATGTGGCCATAGGCATTGTGGAGGAATTCAGATTTCATATTTTGTTTTCTCAATCACATTCTGTTTTTCAGCCCTCTATTAAGCTGACCGTACACCTTTAAATCTCTCTGTCAGATATCCTTTAGATCTACCAACAGCTATGTAGTGCCGGGTCCTCTGCGATTGAACACAAGTAGACTTGATGGTTTAGAAAGTCCCTCATATTACATGGTTTTGGTAAAACGAAAGGAGATCTAAAGGAACTCTGACAGAGAAAGCTAAAGGTGTATGGGGGTCCTTAGTTCAGACACAATAAGGGAAAATAGTCATGCATATGGCAGAGATTTGCTCTGAGCAGTTACTGATGTGACTTTGAACCTAGTAAGGCCCTGATTAATATATCTACACTTTGATTACATAAAAAAAAGTTTGTGCTTTTTGTTTTGTTTGTTTGTGAGGCTTGAATATCTTGAATAATATCTTGATGCAGTAAGGGAGATCACAGATGGCTTTTGTTTAATTGTTTACCGGTTAACAATATGTAAAAAAAATACCTATACCTGAAACGTGTGTGCTTAAAGTACAACCTCATACTGTATGTGTTCTACAGTATAGTCTGTCCATTTAAAAGATAACTGTATAAAAAAAAGTTAACGATCATATATATTGACTTTTGTAAACTATGTGAGTGTAAGAAATTACTTCACTTCTCAAAAATCATTATTTTCTGTCTTTTATGAGGTATCACATGGTATAGAAATATATGTATTGTATCTTTAATCTATAGATACATTTACATTGTATTACACTGTATCAAGTGGAACAGACCATCTGTTAGGTGTCAATCAGATAGGCCTTGTGCCTCGTAGCTAAATGTATAGCTAAACTGGACATGCTCAGTGTGAGATGTGGGTGTGACATAGCTATTCCTGTGCAGGATACCTTATATGTAATAGGAGAGTTTATAAATGCTGATGAGCACGTGTGTCGGGACAGAAGGAATCATGCTGTCAACCACGCTGTTAGAGTTAGCTAGGGTAAGGATTTTTGTATGTTGATTCTTTGTATTGTAACTTTTTGAGATCTTGTTTAAGCAACGATTTTCTGTTCTTTAGATAAATGGTGGTTCCTTAACGAACTCGCTATTTTACAGTGAGTAATAAGGAATGCAGAGTAGGGAAGCTTTTTCACAACAGTCCATGATACATTGTGATACCTACAGAGGAAAAGTTTTAAGTAAACACCTCTTTCCCTAACACATTAACCTGGACCCGGAGAAAAGGAGGCAGAAAAGACTGCTTGCCATAGATGATGAAGGGGCAAAACATAGAAATATAAACTATGGCAACATTTTTAACAGGGGACATCTTCTTATCTTGCCTACTGCCCTGCTCTGTGTGATAGTTGTTAACGCAGTGTGTGTGTAGTGTATGACAGAATGTGAGTATAGTGTGTGCAAGGGTGTACTGCCGTGTTTCAATAACAAGTGAATGAGTTATGGGGGAGCTTTAACAGACATAGGAGGTGTAAGAGGGCCTACCCTTAGTGAGAGGATGGTGCAGATCCAACAATTTGCCAAGTGTCCACCAGGGGGAGCTCCACCTAAGACCATATAGAGCTGCTGGCCCCCAATTGTATAGGGCTTTGGATTGATTTGGTGGATAAAGGGATTAAAGAGCAGGGGCTAAAGACTTGTAAGCATGCAGGAGACTTCTGAGCAAAACAGCACACATTTATACCCAAGAACTCTGGAATTGGCCTATCCTTTTTGCTAGCTCTGGGGTGTACCATAGCCCCAGCTCCTTTGCCTGGGGACAACTGTGGCGCCGATTGGATAAGGAAAGCTCCAGAGACCAAGTGCGACCCTGCCATTGGATTTGGACATTAGCAGGTATATTTTGCCTAGTTGATAAGTATTCGCCTTTGGACTCCTGCCGCCTCTAGGGAAGCCAAGAAGGACTTTCTGTTCTTCATATTGCCCTGTTCAGTTGTGAACTGTTCCTGTATTGTTTAGTAAAGTTCTTCCAAAAGTTCATGGCATGGTCCCTGTGTCCACTAATCTGTAATGTTTCTGATTCCAGCACTATGTCAGTTAGGCACTCCAGACCCCTGCATTGAATACTATAATACAAGTGACTACACCAAGTAGAATACATACTCCTGAAGCACAGTACGCTGAGGTTCTATCTAGCCATACACCTTTAAGCCCCTTAAACCATTACATTGTATATTTGCTTAGTACCTAATGAGATCTACAATTATAATCGATCAATCATAGATATTTTAACTCAAGGACACTACTTTCAACACAACCCCACAGGTCCTAAAAGAGGAGTATCTAGCCTTTTGAAATCCTGGGTTATTTTGTGCAGATGTCATAAAAGTTTGATCACATCTACAAGAGTGCACACTTCAGGGCCCCCTGTATGTAAAAAAAAGTGTGGGTCTTCAGCATTTTATAAACTGACTGCCCAAGATAGTTTGGAAAAAATAGATGTGAGAAGCCATAGACAGACTCAAGTCAAAAGACTTGATATAATATATAGATATAATCAAACAAAAAGTTTGAATCAAGATGTAGACTAGAACTCAGCAACTGAACTGGCAGTTCTTGGCAAGCTCTCAGCACAAGAAACAAGTGAACAAAGGAAGTACAGAAAACTTGCGTAGTATTTTTTTACAATAAACTTTTTCTGTTTTTTATGTGAATGAAGGGCAGGTGTATGGCTATTGGATAGATATTGTTAGTTTTTTTATTCCTTTCACAACCCTTAGTCAAGTAATTGCATTGAAAAGTATAATGCATCAAGCCAATATAATACTGACCACTAAATATTGTGTTATGTGCACAGAACCATTTGCAACTGTTGCCTATAATCATCAAAACTATAACACTTACCAACAATAGAAAGAATTACTACAACAAAGTCAAAAATATTCCATCCAATGGTGAAGTAGTAATGTCTCAGTGCGCACAGCTTCAGGACCATCTCCGTGGTAAAAAAGACAATAAAAACCACGTTAACCCAGTACAGGACGTTTTCTGCATATTCAGTTTGATCATCCGTTTCCACCATCATAGTGACCATGTTCAGACAGATGAGAATCATGATGATTATATCAAATGCTTGTTGGGTGATTAAATCAAAGATAGCTCCTTGAAATATATTCTGTAGAAACAAAAAATGTAAACAGTGACAAAAACCACAGAAAGGTATTGAGTACATGAGAGCCAAATATTGGCCTAAATAACCATAGAATAAAACATACAATAGATTTGTAATATATGAAGATTTATATATATATATATATATGATGTTTCCCATTTATGAGCCATAATGGCAGAGTCTAGTTTAATTTTGACACACAGACACACAACAGTTCACGGCAAGCTGCACATCATGGTGGTGGTGGTGGTGTATGGAACCAGGTGAAACTCTCAGGGTAAAACGGGTCATTCTGAAGAGTAGGTGATGAAGTTGTGTGGAGATGTGCAGCTCCCTATATGGGGGGGGGGGGGCTTGTAAAATACTGATATCAACAAGGACACAAGGCTCAAAACCTAGTGTAATAAAGTTACATTCTATTAACAGCAAAGCAAAGGAAAAGATAAAATAAGTACCCTAAGACTAAAAAACTGCCTTTCCCCAAGTATTTTAAGTGTTAAGTGTTATTTAAAATACTGATGGTAATACAGAAGTCATATAAATATCACAGGGGCCTTACCAATGGCCTGGGGATGGGTTTCTGAGGTTTCTTCGACCCCAGTTTCTTCATGGCATTGTAGTATTTTTTCTGCTCTTCTGTCATAAAGATATCCTGACCTCCAAAGTGGAGAAGAAACACAAAACTGGTTACAACCCATATGAATAACACGTTGGATGATATTTTCTAAGGTTCTCCATGGTTTAGTCCTCCTGCCAGAGCTCATGGAGAACAACGTAATCAATTTGATCAGCTGATCAGATTGATCTTCTTTGATTTGCTGGTTAGGATCATTTGATCATGTCTCATAAATGCTTCTTATGTAAGCTTAAACAGGACCCCCTCTACGTTCATCAGCTAATCCCTGAGTTTTCCTCATAAAACTTGATTCCCCTACCCACTAGTACCTTGGGATGTAGAATCTGACCCCAAAAAAATACTTCAGGTCTGCAGATTATAATTTGGGAATGTACAAGAAAAGTGTATGTTGGTTAAATATAAATGTAAACATTTTTAGAATACAGGATCATTTCCCCACATTATATCTCTTTAAATATTTTCCAGGAATAGAAAAATAATCTGGCAGAAATCTAGAGAGATCCTAATTTGCCTCTGCTACATTAATGGTCCATTTACAAGAACGTCTCGTTAACGCAACTGACATCAGGGTCATTAAGATAACCACCCCATGACAGGTCTATTGGTTTAAAGCCTGAAAACCGACCAGCGGACGCCTAGAGTGCCTGCAAAAGTTTGCAGGCACCCGTGACAAGTCGTTTCTCCAGCTGCTGCCAGAGTGACTGCTCATCTCCCTGGCTGCAGCAGCCTGGGAAACGACAGTGTAAATTTAACCTATATCACAACCCCTTCAACCGTCTCCCATTGTGTCCTACAGAATACTATCTTTTGTCTTCTCCATAACACAAGGCAGAACTTTGGGAAAGGCGCACACATTCCACCATGGTGGAACATTAAGCGGAAATAGGAAGGAAGAAGTTTACTAGATTTTTACCAAAATTTGGGATTTTTTTTTTAGGCTAAAAGTACAATTTACACTATATTGTTTCTTGTAAGGAGGCTGCCACTCATCAGTTCTGACTACAGTTTTAAAGTGGATTTGCCTGAATAAAGCCAGGGATAATTGCCCATATAATTCATACATGATACAGTCCCCATATGGTGTTACTATTAATGCAAGGAGTACAGCAGAAATACTTATCTTTTTCTTCTGTTGGTTAAAGTTATCAATGATGACACCAATGAATAAATTAAGTGTGAAAAAAGACCCGAAGATGATAAAGATGACAAAATAAATATACATATAGATGTTGTCTTCATAACTTGGTTGTTCTGTGACCTAAAACATATGCAAACATGATGTTAGTATACAACATAATTACTAATCTAAACTACATAAAAGCCTTAAGCCCCTCACACACGCACCGAGCAGCATACGATTTTGCTGCCGACTGATGTACGTGCACGCTCTCGGCCGTCTGCAAAATCGGCTGTCGCCCCAATGCTCGGTCGGCCATAGAACGGACATGTCCGATGAGTTTCAATGGGAACGGCGTCCCCATTAAAACTAATGGGCAGCACACAAAGGGGGGCGGCGATGCTGTCAGCGATGGACAGCAGCGTGATGATGTCATCACGCTGCACTCCCTCGCTGATCTGTCGGCCCCCATTCGGTAAGTGTGTGGGGGCCTTTAGGGTAGGCATACAGGGGTCAATATTCTTGTTCGAACAACCCCCCAAAAATCGATATTTGAAGTTGAGCAAACGGGAATCGATTCCTGGCCACCTGGTTTGATCAACCACAAGTGATCGGACATGTCGGTAGTTTACATGTATATGTCGTTTTTCTTACAAAAGTGATATTTTGAAAATCAATGCTAAGCATGAGAAATGATCCAGATTTATACTTAGCCATTCTAAATTGCACAGTGCTCCATGCAACCCTCTTAAAAAAAATTCCTCTTAATTTTTTTTAAGCAACCCACTTTAACAACACAGAGAAAAATTGCGAAAAAGTGAAATGATAAAAAAAAAAAGCAGTTGCAAAATTGTTCTCTCTAGCACTGAATTACAGTTTTACTTACCGCTGAGCTGTCCCAATGGCTCAAAGTTGCTCCAAAATAAAATACAAAATACAATATACTTACCTGGTGTGCTTTTGTCTCATGGAGGTTGTCATGTTTATTTATGTGTAGATTGTTGTCCAGGGGTTAACAGATGAAGTCATGCATACAAGCACCAGATATAATAGATTTTGTGATGTTGTGACAGCTTCATATTTCCTGACATTATTGCCATTACAGTTGTGGCGTTTTAGCAGAGAAGAGGGGCGATCAGGTGCATTCATGAATATCTCCTTACAAGTAAAGATTCTGTATCTTTTTTTTTTTTTTTTTACAGCTCATCCCACTAGGGGGTTTGCAGCAAGGATCACAAGATATAATTTAGGTGATTTAAGGTGCCTGCTGTCTGGAGGGGCTTAAAGGATCACACACTTAAATGGCAAAGGGCTGCACATTGGACATAAAAGTTCCATGGTTGTGTCACACCTGTGCACTGGAAAACCATGAATTCAAAATTACCAGCACCTACCCTGTATTTTGCCAATGAAATGTTGCATACTAGGATCATTTTATTGGTGAAACAAGACTACAGCTAGCTATACACGTATAGATTCCACTTCAATCATTGAATGATCATTTACCAATCTTTTGTAGAATTGATGCGCACCATCTTGGGGAATCAATCCCTGGCCGATACTTAAGATGAGGAACGAGGGTCGCCATCCAAAGTAATGGGAATCGAATAGGAAATACCAACTTGTCTGATCCCTGTTCAAGCCTTGTTTTCTTAGATTTCGACCTTTTTTGGGTCGATCGTTCAAGGTGATCGTTCATGCTGATCGATCTTTGGGAAGCTATTGCAAAATCATTACGTGTATGGCTAGCTTAAATAAGTCACACAAATGTGTAAACAGAGCAAAAATTCACTGGAATATGTTATGCACCATTTCACATATCTGTAAACATGCTTACCCTTCTAGAGTCTACTGCTGCATACATAATATCCATCCACCCTTTAAACGTAGCCTAGAAAGTTTTAATTTAGAGAAATAAGAAATATTAATTGAATATAACGGTTTCAAAGAACACCACTGGACAGGACATTCATAATGCTATGTGTAGTATAAGAATTGGCTTCCATAAACAGAAAATACACAAGCAAATACTGTTTGATAAACCAGATGATTACTTCAATAACATAACTTCAATACCTAAATTAACATTACAAATACAGCCATTACTAAAGACATACACATTAGAAGAGCTTACTATTTGAAGCAATGCAAGGTATCCGGCGCCAACGTTGTCAAAGTTAATCTTTACATTTTTCCATCTGACTTCGGTAAAGTTCTGGTTTATGAGATTTTCACAGTCTGTTTTATTGTTTACATCCTCTAAGAGAAATCTCTCTTCAGCTGTCTCATTGAAACAGTAGTAATATTTGCCAGCGAACAAGTTGACACCCATGATGCTGAAAATCAGCCAAAATATGAGGCAGACCAGCAACACATTCATAATTGAAGGGATAGCTCCAACCAAAGCGTTGACTACAACCTGTGTTGGAAGGAAAAAATACTGTAGTAAAATCCATACATCACTCACTGAACAAACAGTTGATATAATGGGGAGGGGGATGATTTAAATTAAAGGCCACTGACAGGTATGTGTTTCCTTAAACAATAGAATTTCATGTTGGAAGACAAAAGGGTTATTAAACATTAACAGATCTTCCAAACCGTATATTCCCAGATCAATTTCTTGTAAACTAGATTTTACAATACACCTGGATAAATTAGTGCCACATGGACATTGATGTAGAAAACTAATTGTGTTCTGTTAGGACTCCAAATAACAGGAAACATGATTGGAAGTGATCCCCTTTATTGAAGTCATTAGACAAGCAAGCTTTCTGGATGTCTCAGATACGTTCTTCAGGCTTATCTGAGGGATCTGAGACACCCCGAAAGCTTTCCCTCTAATGACTTCAGTTAGCCAATAAAGGGTATCAATTCAACTCCAAACTTTCCGTAATTATTGATGGCTAACACGGTACAACACTTTACTGGTCCTTATTTTAGGAACTTATGTAATGGCCTGCCAACAACAGCAGCCATTCAAATGGGCAGTGAGGAGAAAACCATCACCAACAGCAACCCAGAAACGGATTCTTTTTCACAAAAGTATTGGAATGAAATTAAACATGTAACAAGAGTCCATATGCCTACTACAATTGACTGCTATGTTAATTGAACATAAATAGAGAACCATGTATGGGCACCTCAAGAATACCATGCAGATTTGTAGCTATCTATTGTCTTATATGGACACAATGCAATAAGATTGCTGAATAACAGCTAACAAGTGTTCGCATTATACATTATTAACTTAAAGCATCATTTAAAAAAAAGAATTAGGCTCCCTATATGAAAAAAATGTGACCATGTAATACACATTTCTGGATTGTTGTTCTCAGCTCCTACCTCCATTCAGTTGAACAGCAATCCAGGTGGCCCTTGCTGTTGGGTTACACATAAACATAGTTTCTCCATAGAGAATCTTGTGGCCAGGCTTTTGCTTGAATCACAAATGTAAATGCTAATAATCTTTATGCTGTAATTCCCAATAGCTGGAATTGTCTTAACAATAAAACTGCTATCAACAGTCGGTAGCATTTCATTTCTGGGCTAGTTAAATTTTGATAACTAAATGCAAAGGTAAACATAATACAAAACCATAGCTGAAAGGAAGAACATGCCATGTGACATTAATTTACCTGTAGGTTGTGTTTACCATTACTATTCATATCGGCAAGTGGCCTTTAGTGGGATATTTCCATGGTTAGCAGAGATAATCTTCATTTAGCGTTACAAGTGGGTTGTGTTATATAGGCCATATTGGTGAATACACAGGTCATATAAATATAACAGGCAGCCAGCTGAGCATGCATGTTATGCAAGCTCAAATTGTAAAAAGCCATATTCCCTCCTTTTTATACTGAAGAGTTATATTTTGGTTTAAATTCTGAGTCACTGCTAAGAATATCTAGCTATCATTTGTGTTTCATTTAAACTTTTTGCATGCAAGCAAAAACACATAACTATCTGCTTTATCTGATGGGAAGAGATAGCTAAACTCTGCATAGGCAGATGCCAGGTCATTCTTTCTAAAGAGCGCAGAATCCAGCATCGCATGCAGACCTGATAAAGGAAAATGCTCACTTATTATTATTTCTATGGTCTCAATATGATTAGTGGCCATAATAATTATAATATAAGTATGAAATTCTCACACTCCAACAATCAGTTGGCAGAGGAATGACAATGTCATTAACATGTCCAAATAAAAATCTATTCAGGAAATGTTTCATTCCAGAAATAGTTTTAGAAGACTATTACATCAAATGTATTTCCAGGGGGTAAGACTCTTGTGGAGGCTACATACACCACCCTCCTTCCCTTGGAAATAATCTGATACTTCCTTAGAGATAGCACATATGAGCGATCGATCGTGATGATGCAACAGATCGCCAGAGCGACGCGCACCACTTTTCGCAATTGATTCCTAGTCGAAAGTAATGGCAATTGAATAGAGATCCCCCTCAAAGAAATGTTTGATCACAGTCGATTCAGGAAAAGAACAAAAAAAATGACCCGTGTATGGGTACCTTTAACCACATACAAAATGACTTGCCATTTACAAAATCATTGAAGTCAACTAGAGCTGTCGTTTTTCAAGCATTGCACTTCCTGGTTGTTTTTTAAACCCGATTGGATGGCTGTTTGGGTGTTAAAGGACCTCATTTACATCAAAGGAAAAGCTCTAGAGATGCCTCAGCACTTTGCAGAGGCGTTTTTGGAGCTTTAAACGCCTGGGTGTGACCATATAACTAGACCACTCCTTTAGGTACCATTCACAGGGGAGTCTGAAAATGTGGCATTTCCAATGACCAAACGCGTGACAAGCGCAGCAGCCCGGAAAATGCGACATTAGGCGTCCCTAATTGTTTTTCAGGAGTCAGTCTTATAGGGATAACATGGGAGGGCTTTTGGA
>CM070033.1:37702693-37731295 GCA_036250615.1 Ptychadena robeensis | reverse complement strand
TCGAATTACATTGATTGTACAGTCAATTGAACCATGTGTGGCTAGCTTAAGGATCCCAATATTTACTTAAGAGGATGTCTTAAGATTTACTTAATCATGTCTAACAAAAAGGGTCCTGCCTGCATGGGTTCTAAGGGGCATTAGGTCACTCCCCCCTATTGTTTTATCCTTTGTATTTTAATGTATCTGTTTAAAATGAGCCAATACTACGTGCCTGCCTATATTATTTAAAGTTGCACAAGGATCTCTGCTGCATAAATGGGGGTCAAACCTCTACAGAAGTTGCCTGCATAGATCAGCAAGTTTAAAAAGGTTATATACTAAGAGGAATTAAACAGATGATTTCGATTATATATGGGACAACTAGCAATCGTTTTATGCAATAGTTTGATCTCCTGATTCTAACTGGTAAAGTGTACACCCCAATAGTAGCTCAGATAAAAAGCATAGTACTCCCCAAAACTAAATTCTGTTTTAAATTGTTAGATAACATGATTGGTTTAATGCAATCTTTTTTAAAAAGGTCTCTAAAGCTAGGCATATGAGGTTCGATTTTAGCACGATTGATTTTCATTTAAATTTTAGATCTTGATCTTTTCATTGGACACCGGTCATAAGCAAATTCTAAGTAGTGCCACATGGAAGGTTTGATCGTAATACGCTCGTAATATGACCAAAATCTGTGGTTTTAGTTCTGATAAAAAAACACAGGAAAGAGTCATATATAAATGTGTTCATTGAATACAATCGGCCCCACCAACACACAATGCTGTAATCATTGTACAAACGACGAAAAATTTGCAACATGTCCGATCACTTGTTTTGATCGGTATTGAACAATTTTCCCCCATCAAACCATGTTTGCAGCATATGATTTAAGTTCGATTGATGTAAACTTTGATCGTTTTAGGTCGATCGAACGCTGAAATCGAGCCTTGTATGCCTAGCTTAAGTCCCAGAAGAAAAACAAAAAGCCAAGGGCCATTTGCACTGATAATGTCAAATCTGAAATCGGAATCAAGATATTAGATTGGTTGGGTTTAGAGTCAATATGATTTTCTCTGATAATATTGTATTACTTAATAAAGCTCTTATTTCCTCTCCACAAACATGGCAGTAAAATAATAAATTGACTTTATTAAACTAAGTATCTCATGTACCATGTACAAATATGATGGAGATGAAATACTGGCAGTCTATAATACCATGACTCAAAATTATCCTACTCAAGGTTTTCTAATTCAATAAAAAAATTTCTGCAGGTATTATGTGGAAACTGGTTATACCACTGCTAAAGGCACACCCCTAACAATAGTATAATAATAGACCAAAACATTAACAAAACTAGTTCTGTTTTCTTTAAAGCCGGGGTGTCAAATAGCAGGCCAACCTTGATATTTTTTGAAAAACATAATAACCCTGTGGGCCATTTATTGCCCAGGGGCCAAAGTTTGTCAACCCTGGACTACAAACACACTGTACTCACAAAAGGATGAGGGCACACATGGACTACACAAACTTTACAGCGATTACAGTGTGTTTTCTCCATGCATGCCCCCATTCCTGTGCATTCCGGTATACATACAGGCGTGGTGAGACACGTGGACTATACACACTACAGAGTGGGAGGATAAAGGCATGGTGAGTTCACCTGGAAGAAAATCTGCCAGAAAGGCAGATCTAGCCTCCACGGGCCAGAGTTTGACACCTGTGCTTTAAAGTGAAGGTAGAAGTGTCCAACTTATCATGGGCACAAGTACAACTGGTCTTTTTGCGCAACACTTGACAAAGAAATAATTCTTGTGTAGTGAGTGACAGAGGGTTACTGGTGGGAAAATATTACCTCTTGAATCTCCCTTGAATATATTATTTCTTAATTATCTAATATTATAATATCCTATCTTTGCTATTACCCCAAAAGAGAAAGATATTCTAGTTATGTGGACAAGTAGTACAAGTAATAAGTATTGAACAAAATGCAATATTACCTGTGACAAATTATGTTATGTGATTGGTAATAATAATGATTGAAAATAAAATAATTGATTGATTATTTTTGAATATTGATTAAATAATTGATTGATATCACCACAATCTTCTGATGAAGAAGGAGCAGCTTGCAAAATCAAGTGGCATTTTTCTTTCACAATAGATTATAATTGGAAAGCTATTGATATTAATACACTGGATACAAACTAGAAATGTTAAAAATGGGTATTGATGAGAAATGTTTTAATCATTATCCTTGATGGGGTCCTTAATTAATTTTTTATGTTGTACTTAATAAAACACAAACCTTAAAAGCCCTGCATTTGTTAATGTTTTGGTCAATAAAAAAGTTTGAGCAGGATATGAAGTTTGAGTAAAATTTTTTTGAATTTACTTCTTATATATCGGACATATATTATTAATAATAGAATTCATAAAATGGTTCTGGAAAGGCTGTGCAACTAGCGCTCTAGCTCATCAGCATATCGGTGTTAGAAGGATCCTTTAACAGGTTCTTAAGGTAGCCTAACATGGTTCAATTTGCAACAAATTGATCATCTATTCGATCGAAATTCGACCATTGAATCGTATATCAATTGTAATTGAATTGAATGACACACCACATTGAGTGTTCAATCTTAAACATTTCCATTACTGCAACAGCAGCCTCTATAACCTGACCTATGCATAGTAATCATAGTGGTCTGACTACAGTCAAAGTGGCGACTGAACGGATTGGGGTTTATTACTTGGGCGGGAGTATGTAGTCTCTCTATGCAGTCTCTGCTGCATCCTACTTTCACTACGATCACATTCAAGCACACTACCTATTATGACAACTTTATTTTCATGGGTAAACATTTCCATTACTGCAACATCAGCCTCAAGATAACCTAACCTATGCATATTAATCAAAGTGGTCTGACTACAGTCAAAAAAAGCATACATACAAACATCCTATTCTGCCTACCAGTAGAGAGAACAGTATGCTAATTGATTGGATCTAATCACAATTGGTCGGGACAAGGAATAGTACTTGATGTGGTAGCAACCAATTAAAATTTTCCAACTGGTCCGATCAAATTTCGATCGCGCAAATTGACAATTTAAATCGAATTGAAACTATCATTCAATGTGGACATGATTCAATTTTCAATCGACCGACCAAAATAATCGATCGAATTACATTGATTGAACAGTCAATTGAACCGTGTATGGCTAGCTTTATTCTTAAAGATTTTAAGATTAACTGAGTCAGTCAGAGTCAGTCTTTTCTAAAAGTACCAAGAACAAGCAAAAAAAAATACTTCAGTACCCTAATCTCTGCAAAGAAAGTGAAACTAAATTAGAATCCATTCTAGAAAAATTAACGAAAAAAAACCTAATGTAATTCAGTATAATGCCAATGGTAATATACTGGAATGAACTGGGGTATATATGACAGGATATATAAAAGAATTGTATTAGGAATCATACGGTGAAAGCATTGCACCCTTTCATTTTAGATAGTATTGTAGTCCATGTATGGGGAAAGTGTAACGAATTCATCAATATTTTTTGCTCTTGTGTATAAATCTTATTATACAATGAAGCTTTGTTTAAATGTTTATCATCCTAATAATATATAAACATATATATTATTAGTCTGGAAATTGGTTTTGTTGATCCGTATATCTATTCTTTTATATCTAAACACATTTTATCAAATATTTAAGCTGCAAAAAAAAAATCAATCTGTAGCCAGTTATTTTATATGTATTTTTGTAGATCTGTACGTTAAATTACAGTACTGCTTTAGGTATGTTATTTTCCTAAATATTACTGGGAAGAGTAAGAAAACAGCACTCCAATGATCTGATAGTGTTCCTTCAGCCACAGTGATGGGACAGGGCGCCATAAAGCATAGAGAGAAGTGGGAGAAAGTGAAAAAGCTTCGCCGTCAGACAAGCCTTCCAGTCTTTGTAGGACTGGACCGAGAACAACAAGGTGCAGCAAGATGAATTAAACCAAAAATCTAATTAGTCATTTATTATGTTAGGAAAATTAGACCGTCACTCTTGGACACAAACTAGGTTAGATAAATTTATTCTATGAATAACCAGTTACCAGGAAAATATAGGAGAAACTAGAAACATCACTTGGTAAAGGGTTCAAATTCTTCTTTTTTGCACCTGGTGATTCTCCCTATAGATATATAGCAGGGAAACCCTCTGGGTGCTGGAGACAAGCCAGGCCAGATGAGAACAGCAAATGTTACGATGTACTACAAATGATATGTCATTTTTGGCTAGTATTAATGTGATGAGGCAGCTGAATGAGTCTCCCTTTTTTGAGCAGAGGGTGCAGGGATAAGGAGGTCAGCAGCTGCATCATGAATTCTGAATCTCAATCCGGTTTGATCAGTTCTAGCATGCTTTAAACTGCTCCGTAGGCATGCAGAAGGATCAGCTGCTTTTAGCATCTTACCCTCATCCCTTCAAATCGTGACAAGGCTCTTAGGGGTCTCAAAGCTCTTAAGGTCCTAAGGGACTTAATGGCACCTAGTTCCGAGTAGCCCAGGGCATTAGCTATAAGGCTTACTAAAGAGACCTACACGGAAACAGAAAAGCAAAGAGAGGTTCCAGACTGTTAGAGTAAAAAGCCTAACACTGATTGAACAGCCTGGATTCATGGCTGGGGCCTCAGCTAAATCACAGAACCGACCTGGAAGGAAACATGGTTGAAAAGGTATTAGAAGGAGGAGAAATACATGAAAGTGAAGCAAAACCACACGGATAGACAGTGAGGGTCTATTCAATGCAGGGCTGACAATGTTCTTACCCTTGCCCTTTACCGTCTGCTGGATACAGCTGCTTCCACTAAATTAAGCCAGACAAATTAAAGGTACCTGTGAGAAAGAATACAGATAAACATATACTCAACATGCCTTCAACAAATGTGGAATCTAAAGTCGTGTATTGGAGTGGCTAAGTTTGTGCCATCATTGGTCTTACTCTCTGTGTCCTGGTGTGTTTATAAAATAATGTAATGGGCAATAGAGCGTTGGTTTTCACGAAGCATCTCAAACATGCAGCTGTCCTTGAAAAATATAATATAAATGTTAATGAGTAACCAATACATATCAAACTACATCAATGCGGAATTTATCTATTTGTAGTGTTTAAATTAGAAAGCAAAGTTAGTTTCAGGATATTTTAAATATCAGCCCTTCTTTTGACACCTGTATTGAGTAACAAGGAAGACTACACCTAAAGCTAGCCATACACGGGTTAATTCCCGTGCAATCGACCCCTGATCAATCACAGCGTGGTGACGTCACCACGCTGTGTTTGATCGGGGATCAATTGAACGGAAATCAATGTGCACACACATGTCCACATGGGCACATCGATTCCCGTTCAATGGGGACCTCCACATGTTTCTTCCCAGCTTCTAGCCTGTGTGAATCAAAACACATTCACACGGTATGGAAGCTGGGAAGAAATCATTCAGCCTCTCACAGCAGCTTGTGAAAAGTGCTGACTCCGCCCCTTCACACTGAGCTTGGGCGGAGTCAGAGGTGACAGCCGGCTGTGTGAAGAAGACAGAGAAGACAGAGTCGGCTTTTCCTATACTTTACATGAAGATTCTTCTTCATGTAAAGTATTGGTGATTGAACGGGGTTTTCCAACATGTAGGATCAATCGAGGTTCTTCAAAGGGCTCTATTGATCCTGCTCAAAGGAAGGCACACACAGGTAGGTTTGTAAGCAGATTAGAGTACAATCAATCACCGTGACCATGCACATTGATTATATCTGAACCTTTTAACAAATCTACCCGTGTGTGCCTAACCTAACACACCTCTCCATTTTAACAATAGAAATCGACTTAATGTATTAGCATTTGTGGCATTGCAGCTTATCAATTCATATGTTAAAAGCTCTAGTATGCTGTCTTGCAAAGGGCATATTTGAATGTGAGATTATTCCAAATTATCACACAAAGGGATCAAATACATACAGTGTTTGATCAAAGAAATATCCCTAAATGTGTTAACTATACTATATTGCTACATAACTGCAAGGTGTGTTGGGTTTTATCTTATAGATCAGGCACTGTACATTCCATGAAGAAAACCTGTAGAATATAACAAATACAATATACACAGTACTACAAATCGTCATTAACTTTTTTACTGCAAATACCATTCTTTTAATAAAGTCACCTGTGTTATTCTATTTACTGAAACAGAAATATTCCCAAGTGTTACTCGATTACAGAGTATGCAAATAAACTTTCACTACTTTTCTTCCCTTCTTTATATGTTTGCCAAACAGTTATGAAATCGAGTATGTAACTATTTTGAGGTAACTATAGTTTTATAACCATTGCTCTCATATTTGTGCATCTGTGGTCCAGTCTGGAATCTGAGGTATCTCTGTGTACCCACTCTACAACTGCACCGCAACACTCTTCCAACATCTATTGGAAGACTTGTACAGATCATTCTCTGTTTTGTTGTGGGGCTCATGGTTTTTCAAATTTTTGTATGCAGTCAAAGTACTTCGGCCATGGTAAAATGAGAAACACCTTCATACTCTTAGACACAGACTATCATGGCTTAGGCCCTCAATTAGGCAATACAATTACACTAGCAGTTTATATAGTTTTACAGTGTAGAGGTATTTAGTGTTGCAGTTGGGTGAATGGCTACACAGAGGGTTTTCAAACAAAAAGGTTAAAAGGGAACACAGTTAACCTGAATTGCCATTAACATTCATCTCAGTATAAAGGTAAATTAGTTCATACATACATCAACAATAAGGAAGTCCAGCCAGCACCAGGCATTTGTGAAGAACTTGACAAATCCATAAGCCAACCACTTCAATAACATTTCCAAGATGAAAATATAGGTAAACACTTTGTCTGCATATTCAAGAATCGTTCGAATGGTTTTGCGCTGTTCTATGTAGATGTCTTCAAACGCCTATCAAACAATGGGAAATTCAAAGGATAGGTTTGATTATTTATTTAGTGGAAGACATCTAAAGCAATAAAATCTATAAGGCTGCATACACATAAAAAAAATTTGCCTATGACATTAGCAGTCACTCCAAAGGTGTATTCATGCCGCCCTGCCATTAACCAAACCGCTTGTTCTCTACTTGGAATGTTTGCATGCCCAATTTCGAAGATTAAGCTGCAAACCTCACAGGAGTGTTCGGGGCCACTATTCAATGGTTGCTGAAAAAGTAATCACTATAAATACTATGGAAGCAAATGTTTACATCATTCTTCCACCATGTCAAGTAAATTCACATAACTGAAATCAGGGAACACTGAAGTCATGGATCTTGACCTTGATGAACAAAGACTAAGATTGAATTCTTTACTAATATACACTGTGCAATTTATCAGAGCAAAATCACAAACTGATCCAACATTTTTGAATATCATTGTTAATATGATATAGTGTGACAACTAAGAGTGAGAACATCGTGAGGATTTTTTCCTGAAGGTTTGGCCAATACTTAAGGAACTCAAGTAGAAAGCTAGAGCTCATTATGGAGGTCTCTGGTAGTGCATCTTCCACTGCTCCTCACACAAAGATGAGGATACTAGTCCTGATTGAGAATTATCCTTCTACTGTCCTGTCTAAGGGCCTTTGCACACTATATGCATTTTTCAAAGGCATGCGTTTCTGCATGTAAACAAAAATGCATGCGTTCTTCACATTACATCTGCGTTTGCATTTTGTATTTGCGTTTTTTACCAAGTCACTAAAAAACACATGAAAAATGTATAAAAAATGCATACAGCAGGGCGTTGTATGCACGCAGTGTGAATGGTAACATTGGTTTTCTATGTACAAATGTGTGCAGTAAAAAAAACATGTGCGTTTTTTAAACGCACCGCATATAGTGTGAAAGGGTCCTAACTCTCCTTGTGTAAAGGCCGATCTCTTGTTATCTCCTCCAGGCAAATATACTGAAAGATACATGAAACTGTCTTGCAACAGCAAATATGAATCTGCCCTTTGGCAGATGTAGACTACTTGTGAAGCTACTACATAATTCTTCTGTACCAGCAGTAACTAAGGTATTAGAAAATGGCAGCCCCTTTTTGGGGGTTAATATGCTGCAGGTTAAATAGATTCACAAGTTATTCACTTATAAATCAGTTTTAACTATATATACACAAATTCAGTAGACTCCCACTTATTCACAATTCAAGCAACCAGAACTCTCAAACAATTGCCCCAAAAAATGAATATCAATTTAAACGTGGGAAGCTTTCAATAAACCATATGGTTTATTCACATATTTTGGTGTACTATAAATTAATATTGACTTTCTAGCAACCAAATCTTACAATTAATAATCTAGCAGTGGTGCCGGAAAACAGGGAGTTTACTGAATATATACATTTTTCTCTGAAAAACATATCTGTACAAACTGATCTGGTAGTCATTAAGTATATGTAAGCCAAAATATATTTTTTAACTAATTTTCAAAACAAACAATTTCACATCCCAAAGATCTCATTTGTCTGTCCTGTATAACAAGCAGACAGTTAAAGGAAATCGCTCTATAAGGCTATGTTTCCATAACGTTGGGACCTCTTCCCTAAGAATATACGCTTAGCAGGGGTCCCCAACGTAGCAGATTGAATTACCTGTTCAGTGGAGACTCTGTCTTCATTGTGCCAAGCAGATCCGGTGATGTAAGGCTGAATGTAGTCGAGTACATTCAGCCTCTGCACCGGCGGATGTGTAAACAGACCATCCGCCGAGCAGGCAAAGACTGAGATACGTCGGGACCCCTGCTAAGCGTATACACTTAGCGGAGGGGTCCCGACATTATGGAAACATAGCCTTATAGATCGATTTCCTCTAACTGTCTGCTTGTTATACAGGACAGGCAAATGAGATCTTTGGAATGTGAAATAGTTTGTATTGAAAACTAGTTAAAAAAAGAAATTTTGGCTTACATATACTTAACGAGTACCAGATCAGTTTGTACAGTTTGTATGTTTTTCAGAGAACATAAGTGTCAAAAATTAGATGTATAAAAAATTTATATATTCAGTCAAACTCCCCGTTTTCCGGCACCACTGCTAGATTATTAATTGTAAGATTTGGTTGCTATAAAGTCAATATTAATTTATAGAACACCAAACTTAAATAAATTACATAACAGTAAACAGTAAATATGCGAATAAACCATATAGTTTATTCAAAGCTTCCCACGTTTAAATTGATATTCATTTTTGGCAATTGCTTCAGAGTTCTGGTGAGGTAAAGTCACCCATCATTTTGCCCTTGGATTCACTTTTATAACTATGACTCCCCTACAAAATGGTCCTATAATGAATAACGACATAATTATACATGAATAAAACCCATCCATATATACAAATTCATGGTAAAATGACCTGACGCTTTTAAGTGCTTTGTTCTCATAGTAATATGAGATAAGGAATGGAGAGCAAATATATTTAGGAATAATACTTGCCAGAGCACCAGAGCTAAGCAGAATCATGAAGATGATAAAGGTTTCAAACCAGTTATGCTCCACTATTAGAAAACAGGTTTTCCGCAGGGTCCACCAAGACTTCCACATTCCCTCCTCCACGCTGACTTGACAACACTTGAAACGTGCTACACAACCTGTAAATGAGATAGAAACCATAAGTCTCAATGAAACAAATCAAACATAGTAACAAACAGTACAAATGGTAAATAAAGAAAAATAAATGATTTGTATATAAGCCAAAACCTAGTCATCTACTAACAGTTGCATAATAAAAATTTCAGCCTGTTTATGTAACACAGCTTAAAAATTTGGGTGCTAAAAGAATTCCAAAATCAGTTGTCTGCAGAAATAGCAATTACGTTTTTTTTTAAGTTTTTTCTGCTTGTTTATGTAAATACTTTAGTGTGCATAATTTGCCCCATGGATAACTACCATATATACTCGAGTATAAGCCTACCCAAGTATAAGCCGAGGTACCTCATTTTATCTCCAAAAAGTGGAAAAACGTATTGGCTGGAGTATAAGCCGAGGGTGGGAAATGCAAAGTCAGATAGTGGAGTTTTCTAAATGAGAAAAATATAGAGAAAGCACCATTGCCCCAAGGAATTAATCAAACGGGATTCATCTTAGTGCCCCAACCTCAATAAATGTAAGAGAGCACAGGATTATTATTATTTGAATTGAATTGTATTTGAACTAGTAAACGGCCACCAGGCGGCAGTGTGCAGTTTGTTGACATCGATCAGCTGTTAGTCGGCAATCATGGAGAGCTGAGCGAAGATATGCAGTGAAAAGGAAAGCTGCCTGCCTGAAATTCATCATGGTTATTCAGCTTAGGTGAGTGGACAGTCGGCTGACTCGAGTATAAGCCGAGGGGAGCATTTTCTGCCCATTTTTTTGGGCTGAAAAACGTGGCTTATACACAAGTATATACGGTAATCATCTTCAGCCATTTGCTTCCCAGGTTTACCAAGCTGAGCACTACATGTAAAGCTGAACTTCACATAGATAAAGGAACAATTTTATAAGGTCAGTTTTTATGAACATTCTAAAATCTATTTAGAAATGTTATTAAAATAAATGAAAAATAACGTTCAATTCATTTAAAACTTTTTTTTGGAAATGATTGATTTTGCCTTTGTATCAATTGCTTGCAATCTCCTGCAACGAGGAACTCAACCTGGGAGTAAAAATTTTAACTAGGGCTAGTACAAGTGGTAAATATTACCTGGTAAGTAACATTCTAACAAGACCTATTGCTGTTCTTCTAATGTTCCCTCACTGTCCAGTTACAGGGGCTGGGGGAACAAATCTAGTGATCAATCTAGTTATCTTACGTAGTTAAAACAAAGAGTTTGGTCATTTGCTCTGGTGTCTGGTAGAGCTATGAATGTTGGCTTTATGTAGCCGGTTTTATTATTATTAACATTTATTTACATTTTAACCCATAATTCTTCATACCCCAGGCAAAGTGTGACTAAAAGTTGCTTTTATTCAACCAGCAAGTTATTTTGTTGACGTGAAATGACATGTGTCCCCCAAAAGATAATAAGATGATGTACAAGAGGGATTTTTGTGGAAAAAAAATCTCAGCTTTTATTTACATTTGAGCAAAAAGTGTCATGTCCAAAATGATTCATACCCTTCTCCATAATCAATAGAAAAGCCTTTATTGGCTATTACAGCAATCACACGCTTCCTATAATTGCAGACCAGCTTTTTTTCATGTCACCACATGTCGCCATCACCCTGATCTTTAGCTCCTTCCACAGATTCTCAATTGGATTCAAGTCAGGGCTCAGGCTGGGCCACTCCAAAACATTAATGTTGTTGTCTGCTAACCATTTCTTCACCACTTTTGCTGTGTGTTTTGGGTCATTGTCATGCTGAAATGTCCACTGGTGCCCAAGGCCAAGTTTCTCTGCAGACTGCCTGATATTGTTCTTGAGAATCCTCATGTATTGCTCTTTTTTCATGGTGCCGTTTACTGTGATTAGGTTCCATGGCCCATTGGCTGAGAGACACCCCCAAAGCATTAGGTTTCCACCACCATGTGTCACAGTGGGGATGGTGGTCTTTGGGTTAAAGGCTTCTCCTTTTTTCGCCAAATGATGAAAACATCATTGTGACCAAACAATTACATTTTTGTTTCATCTGACCATAACACAGAAGACCAGAAGTCTTTTTCTTTGTCCAGATGAGCATTTGCAATGGCCAAGTGAGCTTTTGTGTGTCTTATCTGGAGAAGTGGCATCCTCCCTGGTCTGCGTCCGTGGGATTGTCTGCCTTCAGACATTGCCACCAGTAGAGCCCAGATTGACCAGGATGGCCTTGGTGGTAATGCTTGGATTCTTTTCACCTCTCGAACTATCCTCCTGGTCAGCACAGGTGTCCCTTTTGGATTCTGACCACGTTTTCTGAGATTTTCCAATGCGGAACATCTTGTATTTTTTGATAATACTTTGCATTGTAACCACTGGAACTAGAAAACATTTAGATATGGCTTTGTAGCTCTTTCCTGACTTGTGAGCGGACACAATGCACAACTGCAGGTCCTCACTGAGCTTTTTTGTCTTAGTCATGACTGTCCACAAACTGACTGCAGAGAGCTGCTGTTTTTCACCTGTTGAGTTGATTAAAACAGCTGTTCCTAATAAATCAGGGTAATTAGAGACTGTGACAGTTTGTGGAGGGTATTAATAATTTTGGACTGGACACTTTTTGCTCAAATGAAAATAAAAGCTAAGAAATGTTTTTTTTCCCACAAAAATGCCTCTTGTACATCATCTTATCTTTTGGGAGACACCTATGTCATTTCCCATCAACAAAACTTACTGGTTGAATAAAAGTAACTTTAAGTAAAAATTTGCCCGGGGTATGAATATTTACTGTACAATACATCAGAGTGGTAATAGTTTATAGTAATAATGATTGAGTTTGAATATTCGATTTCCGAGAAATATGTCGGGGGATATTCACAATTTCTGATATTCGCAATATTCACCATTGGGATGCTTTTGGCCATGGACTGCGAATACATATAGCACATGTGACCATTCATTTTGAAGGTAATTGTGAGGCAATTATTATTCAAATATTGCTTTTGCCACTCATCACTAATAATGATAAGTGTTTTTTTTCTTTTACAGTTTATGGATTAATGGTTAATATAAGAAGGAAGGATTAAGAAAGAAAGAAACTGCCATTTCCTATTTGTGTCAGTGTCAGAAAATTAACTGAACTTTTTTAAAAACTGGAGATATCAATCTAGAATTAAATAACATTGCTATTATGAAAAACAGGGATGTCCCTGCTGATTATTATATGGGATTAACTAGGTCTACAAGAGGATGGAAAAATAATATACCGCATTTTTCGGACGATAAGACGCACCTAACTAACCAGTTTTTAGGGCAGGAAATCCAGAAAAAAATGTAATACGTTTTCACATCAAGTGGGATAATGCAATGAATTTAATGGATGCAATATTCAATTCAGCCAGTAGGTGTCACTAGCAGCAGTACACTCTCAGCTGAACACGTCATACTTTACACTGATCTGCAGGAGGAAGGGGAGGGGGGCGGGCTGTCTTCTGCTCTCCTCTCAGTTTCTGCCAATGTTGCTGTTTCTGTGGGAGCTGCAGAGTGGTTGCAGTTCCCACGGACAGGGGAGCTATAGATGCATGTTCATCTCTAACTCTCTCTTCATTGCCTATGCCAGTTCAGGGCTGGCATAGGCAATTACACAGTTCAGATGAGATTTCTGGACATCGGCGAGCATCTCACATCTGACAGCTCTTTCAGCTCCCCGGCTAATCTCCGTGCCATGAGAGCTGGCGGGAAGCCAGGGTGTGACCACCGGCGGCCGTATGGCCGAGGGGGTCGCGCATTCGGAGCCATAAGACGCATGCACTTTTTGCCCCCAATTTTGGGGGTGAAAAAGTGCACACTATGGTCTGAAAAATACGGTAATTACAAAAGTATAATAGCACTGAGGATGGAGCATAAATATACCCTCTGTAAAGCAGTTATCTGGATCTAGATATTCCTCTGGCAGTTCCACTGGAACTTCTTCTGCTTCAGGTTTGATATCAATGGTACTTCCTTCTGAAGAACTTGTGTCATCCAGTTTCTGTAAGACATTAAGACAAAAAATAAATAACCTATAACATTTAAATAAAACATCTTATTCAATAAATCATTTGTCTATTTTCTTTAAGAAACTTTTTTCAGGCTTCTCAGATAAATATATATTTTTTAGATGATGACTTTTTAGATGTTAGCATATGATGATGCCTTTTTACAGCAATGCACTATACTTTGTTTTAATTGCAGTAATGTGGTTTTCTTTAACTACCTGGAAAGCCTAAACAGTAAATTTTTTCCCCTGCTGGGCCCACCACAGTGTGTGTTGCAGCTACATGTGAAGATCAGATTAGTCCTCAGGTGCCAGCAAGGCTGACTTTTCTCTGCCTATGAAGAGCAATTAAACTCATGGCTGATCATGATGGTTATATGCTCTCTACACACAACTGGAACCTTCACCAGCAGAAGCTGGTCACTGTGGTGGCATAAGGGCCACAATTCCCATTTTAATATTAAAAGCAGCATTCTACAATGCACAGATGGACCATGTGTGTGTGTTGTGGTGTGTTAATACTATGGGATGCTGCTTAGGTATATACAATAAATGTATTGTGAATGGAAGAAACAAGTTACGATACCAGGGAAGACCTAAGCATTGTATTTGGATATTGAGCCAGCACATGTTCTTTCTAAACAGAAAATACTCTTTTGCTAAAACTGGACGATTAGCAGGCTGTTAAAGAACTGTAAGGTGTACCTGGCATCTGCTCTTATATCAGTTCTTATCTGTTGTTATATCCAATACAGACTATGAAATATATTACAGTAACCCCCAGCTGCAACAGCCTTCTAAGGTCAGTATAAACGGATTGCAGCATAATGCAGCATAATGCTGTAACTGCCTTAGGGCCCTTTCACGCTATCTATGCTCCGCTTGCAGGTGGGGTTTTTGCTGATAACGGAACACATCCGTTACCGGCCCTGTGCTTTCTTCTGTATGGCAGATGATTGTGCTGCACCTGCAGGGCATTTTCCGTAAGGTGTAGCATTACATGTAACCAGAAACGCAAGCGCAGGTCTAGTGTGAAAGGTACACAGGTTTCCGTTGACCCTAGTCGCTCTGCAGCATTACTAGTGTGAACAAGCCCTAAAAGTAACATGTTTATTCAACAATCATAAGACATTTAAAAAAGACAAAACAAAAAAAAACTCACATCTTTACTGCCTTCTTCGTCTGATGCACTGCTAAAATCCTCCGTGTTAAGATTCTCAAAATCGGACTCTCCTACTGCAATGGGCACTTTGACGGTGAGGTTTGGATTGTTAATAAATGACATATGATCTTCATCTATCATGTACTTTTCCACACTGCTACCAATGCCGCTAGTCGTGCCATTTCCATTCTTCTGATATTCCATATCTCGAGTGATATCCACCCCTGCATGATTTACCAAGCAGCTCTTCTTCTCATACATGTCATCTAAAGGTTTCTCATCCCCAGCCTTCTTCTTGAAGTGAGTTTGTATGAAGTTGTGGACGTGTAGTTTAAGCCACGCAATGCCTTGTTTAATCCGAATGACAGCTATTTGGAGATTGTTCATTTCTCCATCATCATCGGTGGCCGCCAGATTGTCAGCACTGAATGAGCTCAGCAACAAAGCAAGGAACAAATTCAACACCTACAAGGAACAAAACCAACAACTCTATTCAGTTAGCAATTCTTATGTATAATGAATCTGTTAACATACATAATTGTGTGAACTAAAACATTATTAATGTTTTATCAATGCTTTATAAAACAGTATTCTTATACAAATTAACACGTACAAGGAAATTGGAAATCAATAGTTTTGACATTGGATAATGGTTGCTGTAATAAATAGCATAAGGGCTGGCATATATTTTAATATGCTTCATGGGTATGGGTAACCTAAAGACCAGTGTTGATGGGCTTATGTGTACTTCAGCAGTGGTTTCCACCCATACAAGCCCATTGGAAGCATAAAACAAGTAAAATGCATCTGCAGAAAAATTTGCACCATCAAAACCTGTCTTTAGTATGGCCATAGCAAATGCTTTTAGTTATAACTTACTAAATCATTTAAACAGATAAACATACTAACCACTAAGTTGCCAATAACCATGACCATCATGAAGACACATAGACACATTGCTTGTCCTGCGACCTCCATGCAGTCCCACATGGTTTCAATCCATTCTCCACACAAAACACGGAAGACAATGAGGAAGGAATGGAAAAAATCGTTCATGTGCCATCTCGGTAGTACACAATCTGGATTGATTTTACAGACACAATCCTTGTAGCTTTTGCCAAATAACTGCATTCCCACCACAGCAAAGATGAAGACGATAATGGCCAAGACAACAGTCAGGTTACCCAGGGCACCAACAGAGTTTCCAATGATTTTAATAAGCATGTTTAAAGTGGGCCAGGATTTGGCCAACTTGAAAACTCTCAACTGTTGATAAAGCAAAAAATGTTCTGTTAGTAACCCGCACAAACATATTGTGATTTGCTTAAAGCAGAAGTAGTAATATTTGTATGCTTACATGCTACCATGTGAATTCTATAAACTCATAATTTGTATAGAAAAGCTGTTTGCTTAAATTGCACCATAGATATGATGACATATGCTGGTCATGGATATAATAACATTCAGGAAATGTTTGTCCCTTTCAACCAGTTATACATTTTAAAATATTTAAAATATCAATGCAATATTTACAGTCTAATCCAGGGGTGTGCAAACTAAGGACCGGGGGCCAGATCCGGCCTGTTTAGCTTTCATTCCCGGCCCTTTGTCACCTTGTTGAAAAGATGCTCCCCTCAGCTTGTTCTCTGAAATGATTGCACATAATGCCAAACATTGCCATGGGGACAATGCAGAGGCATGATTATGACACTGTGGGCGCATCCTCATGGTGACAAGAGGCAGTCTCCTTGTAATGAATAACCATTTTAAGTGCAGGAAATTGAAAAAGATAACAATCTCCCTGTCACTTGTTACCTGTTACACATCACCGCCATCATTAGTGGTACCGGCAATGCATGGAATTGGCATACCTATGGTGGGTACAAGCTCTCAGTGGGAGAACAATCAAAAAGAAGAATTACACATGACAGCTTAGATATATCTAACAGGATTGTTTAGAGCAAACCTCCATTCTATAATGTGATTTTGTTTATCATGCCTTTATCTATGTGTTTTTCATTGGTGTTGTCATGTACAGTATAACTTATACGTATAAACTAAACTGTACATTTCAGATTACCAGTATGTAATGAAAACTACACAAAAAATTTAATGTTTAGTAGGTATTTAAAAAATGGTAGTTACAAATATAAGATTAGGTTCAACACGAAATAAACTTACCAAACGGAAAGAACGAAGCACTGAAAGGCCTTCCACACCCTGAAGACCCAACTCCATTAAACTGAGACTTACTATAAAGCTGTCAAATATATTCCAGCCCTCTTGAAAGTAATAATAAGGATCCATTGCCATCAACTTCAAAAACATTTCTGCTGTAAAAATTCCAGTAAAAACCTGCAAGAAAATTATACATCTTACTAGATTTCTAACATAAACATGCACATATACATGTTTGTCTGCTCTCCCAGCTCTGAAAATACAGATCCTGCTATAGAAGAAATAGAATGTTATCTAATATTTAGGTACATTTTAAACACAGCGGCTGGTTTCTGAGAAGCTAACTGGTAGTTTACTGCCACATGCAGATCAACCGCAGCTGCCAGTTCTGCATTGTGATCATCAAAAGCCCTCTACAGACTATACAACGTCTCTCCAGGGCCATACAGTGGATATAAAAAAAAAAAAAGTCAGGCTCCTGTGCTCTACAATAATGAGACAAAGATAAATAATTTCAGAACTTTTTCCACCTTTAATGTGACCTATAAACTGTACAACTCAATTGCAAAACAAACTGAAATCTTTTAGGTGGAGGGAAGAAAAAAACTAAAATAATGTGGTTTCATAGGTGTGCACACCCTCTTCTAACTAGGGATGTAGCTGTGTTCAGAATGAAGGCTCATTTACACTGGCAGTTTTTAAATGCCAGGTAAACAACCCTTTAATGTAATGACTGGTGGACGCAACATTAGGGTCTGCCGGTCGGTTTTCGGGCTCTGGGCCGATAGGACCTCTGTGGCGTCCTAATTTAGACGACCGGTGAACACCTGCACTATTTTGCAGTTGCTCGCAACGCTGAACCGACAGTCTAAATTTAGCCTTAGGGCCCATTTTTAAAGGCATGCCTTTTTTATAGGCACGCGTTTCCGCATATATGCAAAAACGCATGCGTATTTGACAATACATATGCATTTTGCATTTGCGTTTTGCAACAAATTAATGAAAAATGCAGGAAAAAGGAGTAAAAAATGCATACAGCAGTGAGTTCAAAACACAAAAACACAACGCATACAGTGTGAATGGTAACATTGGTTGATCTATTGGAAAAAGCGCGGCAGTAAAAAAAACGTGTGTGGTAAAAAAAAACGCACCGCAACGCTATAGTGTGAAATGGCCCTTAAGCAGTCAGATTAAAATTATGTTAAATAGGAGTCAGCATACACGCATCATTTACAGCGCCTCTGATTAACCCCAAATAAAGTTCAGCGCTCTAGTTGGTCTTTCCTGAAATTTTTTAGTCGCAACCACAGCAAAGCCATAGTCCACAGAGAGCTTCCAAAGCATCAGAGGGATTCATTGTTAAAAAGATATCAGAAAATAGGAACAAACCGAGATTTCCCCTGTAGAAAATACACAAGGGGGGGACTTTAAAGGCTTAACCAATAGGAAATTTTTGTTTTTTTGCTCGTTAAAAGATATCAGTCAGGAGAAGGGTACAAAATTATTTTCAAGGCATTAGATATAACATGGAACACAGTATGGACAGTCATCATCAAATGGAGGAAATATGGCACCACAGTGACATTACTAAAAACTGGTCAGGGAGGCAACCAAGAGGCCTACAGTGACATTACAGGAGCTGCAGGAATAGCTGCAGGAATATGCAAGTACTGGCTGTGTGGTTCATATGTCTGGGCTATGGGGTAGAGTGGCAAGATGAAAGCCTTTACAAACAAAGAAAAACATCATGCTACATTTTCGCAAAAACACACACAAATGTGGAAGAAGGTGTTATGGTCTTATGAAACCAAGGTTAAACTTTCTGGCCATTATTCCAAATGATATGTTTGGCGCATAAACAATACTGCACACCACCGAAAGAACACCATACCCACAGTGAAGCATGGTGGCGGCAGCATCATGATATGGGGCTGTTTTTCTTCAGCTAGAACTGGGGTCTTAAAAAAGATAGGGGAAATAATGAACAGTTCCAAATACCAATGTTGAAACAAAACCTTCAGGCTTCTGCTAGAAACTTTATCTTTCAGCATGACAATGACCCAAAGCATACATCCAAATCAACAAAGGAATGGCTTCACCACAAGAGGATTAAAGTTTTGGAATGGCCCAGTCAGAGCTGAATCCGATTGCAAATTTGTGGGGTCTGAAGATCACAGAAGATGCCCTCGCAATCAGACAGATTTGGAGTGTTTCTGCAAAGAAGAGTGGGCAAAATGTGTACCTCATACCCAAAATGTGCCATGCTGATAGATTCATACCCAAAAAGACTGAGTGCTGTAATAAAATCAAAAGGTGCTTCAAAAAGTATTAGTTTAAGGGCGTGCACTCTTATAAAAATAAAATAATGTGGTTGCATATTTTTTCTTCCCTCCTCCTAAAAGATTTCAGTTTGTTGTTTATTTGAGTGTCACAGTTTATAGCTCACAAAGGTGGAAAAAGTTCTGAAATTATTTCTTTTTATTATTATTATTTTCATTTATTTTATTATTTTATTATTATTTTATCTCATTTTTGTACAGCACAGGAACCTGACGTTCACTGTATATGCTTGAAATGTCCAGCATGCTACTCCATATCTGCAAAGGAAAAGCTATGTTTCCACGGCGTCCGTGAGTCTCCCAAAGTCCCCAAGGTACCTTTCTACCCATTCAAAGGACCAGAAGTGATCTTGTGTAAGTATTTTTTTTAAAGGAAAAACTATCTGCTACTAGCAGATACCCATCCATTGGTAATTGTCTATAGGTGTGTCAGTGCACCCATACTTGCATTGTGCTCCGTTGCATGAAGGTCGACATAGCAAGCTATGGCAAGGGAGCCCAATGCATTATATCAATGCGTGTGGAAACATGTTTATTGATTGTAATGTAATGAGTCAACATAACTCCGTTTGATGAGGGGTTTTTACACCACAGGTTTTTACTACACTGCACAGCCACCCAGAAATAGCCACTCTGAACATGTCCTATGGCACCTAAATCACCAACCCACATAGCTCTCTAACTAGGCCCTGACCCATTTTATCCTCAAAAACACTTACTGTACCTTATCTGAAGCACAAATTGGGGAAGGTGGTAAGTAACTAAACTTGGGTTCAAATAAAAAACTTACCAAGTTCCCTACATATAAAACTCCCTCAAATTGCTCTGTCATTGGATAGTGTTCCATTGCCATGAATAAAGTGTTGAGGACAATACAGATAGTTATGGCCAAGTCCACAAAAGGATCCATTACAATTAAGTTCATAATTCTCTTCATCTGTAGCCACAGAGGGCAACAAGTCCATATCAAATAAGTGTCTGCAAACTTGTACCAACAAGGAGGACATTTTCGCTGAGACTCTTCCAGTTCTAAAAAAAAGAAACAATACATCAAACATTAACACAACAAATCTAATATCACTGAAAGGAAATTCCACACAATTTGTAATTATATTGAAATCATGTAACTACACCCTTCAAGAACAAAAATATGTTGTTCCCAACAACTACAACCACCTTTATTATATTGAAACTAGGATAGGTGTATAAATTCAGCATTATAATGTTATTTAAAAGTCTACAGCATATACCAGTGTTACCAAACCTATATTTAAGTCCCACCAATAGTGCATATTTTACAGGTACCAGTTGGAAACATCTGTGTAAGATCTGTGGGGTATGAAGAAAGGTCGGGGAATACTAGTCTACGATATACTTGGTCACGAACAATTCTCAGTCCTAAGGGGTTGAAAATATATGTTTGGGTCCCATACACAGATCGATTTACCACTTTTGCATGTGATCAACTGTCGTGTGCATTTGCGGCGATCGAGCACGGGTCGATCGTTCAGGCATTGAACGAAAAAATCCTTTCAGGGAACCACCATGTTGGTAAATCCCAATTTAATGTCTATGAGTGCAGAGAGAGACAGCCTTCCTGCAGCCAGAGCTGCCTGACAGACAGCTCCCAGCTGGGACACAGGAAAGGGGGAGGAGCCAATCATGGGCTGCTGTGCACACTAACAGGCAGTGCAGGGGGGAACCTCCCCCCTTGCAGCCTTTATGTCTCCCTCTCTCAGTGCTGCCTGTCAGCAGCTCCCAGGCGGTGTTCTGAGATATTTTCCTTCCCCATGATATTTTCCTAAATATCAACGGTAGGAAAATAGCTCACAACACCAGGTGTTGGTACGGGAATTGTTGTGCAAAATGACGATGATGACGTCACCATACTTCAATCAATCGTGGGTCAAACAGGCATCGGCACGTGTATGGGGACCCTTTGTAAACATGCTGTAGGCATGTAAGCACCCCTCACCACTCCTAAGTCAATGATTCCTTATATCATCTGGATGACACAGTGCTAAAGCCCCCCATACACCTTACAATCTAACCATACAATTTCTGTACAATCAACTTTTCTTCTACCAAAACCATGTAATATGAGAACATTTCTAAACCTTCCAATCATTATGTATTCTTTAAGAGAGGACCCGGCACTACATAGTTGTTTGAAGAGCTAAAGGAAATTGTATGGGGATGCTTAAGATGGTTATGGATGTTTGAAAAGCTATGGGAAAGTATATGTACAAGGACTTGAGGGTGTCTAAATGTAATTTATGTACCAAAGGTTTTCTTTAAATAGGATTCTTAAACATATTACATACCTTCCACAAGAGTTTGTGTCAGGACACTAAGAATGCTGTTAGCTCTGTTCTTTTTTCCAAATGATGCATGAAGTTGGTCAATGGACACCCGAAGGGAAGATCCTGAAGGTTTCTTTTTTTTAATTTCTACTTCTGTTGAAAGCTGTATAACAGGAAAAGGTCACAAGTGAAGTAATAAAATGTAATATCAGATATGGTTAGTTAGTACTACTAGTTAGTTATTATACTACTTGTTTTGTTTTTTTAGTCTAGATTCACGGCCTGTTCTCTGTTATTGCAAAGGTAATAGAAAATTCTTTCTCACTGCTGCATGATATAAATGTTATCCTTAGAACTGTATGTATGTTATTTGTTAAACATACAGATGAAATGCTAACTGCCATAGGATTTCCTTTATATCCGTTTCTTCTAAAGAATTATAAACTCCATACATACTGTACTCCAGACCTGATTTGGTTCTACTGCAGTTAAGTAATAAAACTACAATGCCTCTTATCCCAGTCTGTGATTGAACAGTGAAATAGAAATAGCAGATTCAGGAGCTCATTTCTCATTATGAATTGGCAATACTTGACCAACTGATCTCTGCTGTGAAAGGGATCACAAGAGGCCTCTACAAGATGAATTCAAAATTTTAAATAAGCTATTGTACTTAAGTGTGCAGTGAATCAGCGTGTAATAGAGCGTCTGGAACAGTCCCCACAATCCTTAGGGGGCTGCCAGTATACATATAAACTCGACCACTCCCTTAAGCTGGGCATACACGTTCCAATTCCTGCACAATCCGACTGCCGATCTGATGCCGTGCCCGCTCCCGCATCCCTTAAGGATCGGGTCGTGCAGGAATTGGATGCAGCAACTAACAAGGGCTAAAATCAGCCGTCCTGTCGGATCGCACAGTTATCCAACAGGACAGTAAATTTTAGCCTGATCCTATTAGTTTGGCTGGTGACGGCTGCCCCCAGCCGAAGTAATGAGCTGCACATAAAGAGTGCAGTCTGATTCTCTGCATCAGTGCAAAGGATCAGATAAGGAATAGATGGTAAATCGTACAGTCTATTCCCAGCTTTAATGAGTAGTTGGACTGGAGACCTGTAGCCAGACATTGGGCCCTCAATTGCTTGGGCCGGTGTGCAGGAAGCCAGATAGTCAAACTGCAAGGAGCTACATAAGACCTAGCTACAGCGGGTACCTGATCCAGAGGTGCTATCTTACTGTCGAAACATTGGATATTGCCTGTCTGGAACCGATGTCGATCACTTTGCCCGAGATTTTATTTTTCCCAGAGGTGGACATGCAATTAGTGGTTTCCAGTTATCTCCAGTCCTAGTTGGGACTTTTTTTTAATTAGCTGCTGAACTTTATATCCTGTTAAGGCATAAAGGTCTAGCCACTATACCCCCCCCCCCCCCCCCCCCCCCCCCCCCCCCCCCATAGTCCCTGTATTTGGTCCGTTGTTATTGTATTGACTGTTTAGTAAAAGTTTAGTAAATGTTAACCTGACGCCTCTGGCTATTAGGTTGATTTCCAATCCTGTTTAGTTTTAAAGTATGTAAGTAAGTTCAGATATTTATTCCAAAAAAACACTTTAAAACTTTGAATAGTTATACAAGTTAGAAATAGTGGAGTGGCTATTCATTTTTCATGACAAAAAAAACTTTAAATGGAATTAGTAACCTAATTTAAAAATTTAAAATTTAGAATCTGTTTTAAAGACTGAACATATTGATCACATTTGTTTGATTATTAAACTAGTTATTATATAGAATTTTTACACCCTAATTGCTGTTATAGGCTATGTTGTTTCCATTATATGTCAGGACCCCCTCCGCTAAGCGTATTTCTTGGCTGGGATCCCGCCGTAGCATATTTTCGCCATATAGAACGTACTTTTTTACCCCCCAAAATTGGGGGCAAAAAGGGCCTGCATCTTATACACGAATGCGTGACCCCCGCGGCCACTCGGCTGCCGGTGGTCGCACCTTGGCTTCCCTGGGATTAGCCGGGGGGCTGGAGGAGCTTTCAGATTTCAGATGCCGGCCGATGTCCGTCTCTCCCGTCTGAACTGTGTAATTGCCTATGCCAGCCCTGAACTGGCATAGGCAATGAAGAGAGAAGTGTAGATGAACTTGCATCTATACCTCTCTCTCCTGTCTGTGGGAACAGCAATCACTCCCCACGGACACAGTGAGAGGAGAGGAGACAGCCCGGCACCCCCCTTCCTCCTGCAGATCAGTGTAGAGATGACGTGTTTAGCTAAGAGTGTACTGCTGCTAGTGACACCTGCTGGCTAAATTGAATATTGCATTCACTGAATGTATTGCATTAACCCAATTGATGTGAAAACATATTAAATCTTTTTTTCTGGTTTTTCTGTCCTAAAAACCGGGTGCATCTTATGCGCGAAAAATACGGTACCTGCTTGGCGGAGGCTGTGTCTTCACTGCACCGAGCTAGTCCGCCAATGCAAGGCTCAACGTAGTGTTTACACATCAGCCGCAGGCAATGTCTATGTGCTACGTCGGGATCCCCGCTAAGCGTATTGCTTAGGTCCCGATGTATAGTGGAAACAAGCCCTAACTGAGTAAGGTACAGAGTACTGGGTTGTTTATGTGTCTTATCAGCTTTGTTATACAGTTAGCCATTCATTAATGTTTTGACTTTTAAATATATTTATTTTTATAAATATAGTTATTTTTTAGGGGAGAAACTGGATGTGATTCACAATGTTAAACATACTTCCTCTTTCAACTTAATTTACAAGTACATTAAACTTGGTAATGTAGTTGGCAAAGATTCATTTTAGTTTGATTTATTTTAAAAAGTTATTTGTTCTTTATTACACCTATAGTTCTCTCCCCAGTGTTTTGCAATATTAATCTGAACATGCATCATGCTATTCTATAATTAACCATGCTAGGTTAGAGAGGGAGATCAGAGATGTTATACATTAGTCTAACATGCTATCTAGATTAGGAGATAAATAATAACAACTCAGAAAGGAGATACTTCAGTCACTAGGTATTTAAAGAAACGAAAGCAAACTGGAATTTACAGACCTAAAAGTGTATATCACACATTGTGTAATCATCTATTGTGCTTTCACATGTATTCTTGTTTTCATGAAGATGCAGACAAAAAGGCTGCATGAAAGGTGAAAGCAACAATTATACTTTAACAATAAACATTACCCGTTCATCCCTCAATGGGGAAACAATATGGACTTATGTAAAAATCTATGATGTAAAATTCCAGCATGTTTTTGTTTTCAGGTTAGAGAGATTAAAATAGGTTAACTGAGGAAACTAAATATAAAACATAAAAAAGGCTAAATAAGATACAGTAAAAGGTTTACATAAGGGTTAGAATAGTGTTAGGAAAACCAATACTCATTACACCAGGGAAGGATCCAGACGTAATTTTAAGGGCGGCATACAGGAAGCACGAGGGTTGACCGCCATGCCTAGGCTAAACTACTAATTGGCTTTCTTACGCTGTCATCAGTAGCTGCCTTATCTATTTTCACCTCAGGCAGTAGACGTCCACCAGGAATATTGGTGCCGGGACCACCAATTAATGACACCACGCCATTGCAGTCAACTGCACTGCTGCGCTTCACGTTCCTTCGCAGGTTTGGGAAGATGCGTGAGGACCGACTGCCCTGGCTGTAACCACTGTTGTAACTGTTCCTCCGATTGTGACCTCTGACTGGTATGAATAAAGAGTCTCTTCGGCCTTCACTCTCCTCAACTGTGCTGTGTTCATCATCTGCAAACTCATTTTCAGTCTCAGGATCTCGGAAACTTCTCCGAAAACTAAAGATGCTGCTTTTGCTGTTATGTCTGGACAGGTAGGGAGAGCCTGGGATGCTTAGCAAAGACTGAAATATAGAAAAACATTCATATCAATGTCATGAGCAAACAGAATAATATATATTGTAAAATTTTGGACTTTTGATTCACATTTTTCTGCTATTCATATTCAAAATGAATTCCCATTTTCCGACCACCAATGACATTCAAAATATCTATTCAAGCGGTGGGCAACTGAGTTGATATGGAGGGCCACAAGTGTATAAACATTTTATAATGAAGAAATGATAGCAGGCATAGCTAGAAGACATTATTTTTTCATTTTTAAATAACAAAACATGTGTTACATTATACTTTAAGCATTAGGGAACACTGTAGTATGATAATGCACATAAAGCCAATCAGTGACCCTGGTGGCTCCTGAGCTAGTCACTCCTTTCACTCTAAGAAGATCCTGGGCGAAGGCGAGTCAGTGGGAGATCGGTGGACAGGTGAGTTCCTATGCCCTATGCATTAACAGTTAGGTTTCGGGGGCCGCAAATGGAGGACTGAGGGGGGCCGCAGAAGAACGCCCAAAGGGCCGCTTGCGGCCCCTGGGCCACAGGTTGGGCAGCTGGGATCTATTCTGTCCTATATGCTTATATTAGTGATTTTCCTTACTATCCAAAATTTTTTGATATAGAATGTTCATTATATATTTTTATATAAAACAGCATTTAACTTTATTCTAATTTTAAACATCATTAACTTGTCTAGATTTTAATGTTTATATTCCTTCCTGTAATAAAGAATAGGTACTCTGGTACTAAAAAAAAATCTTCTATTGTCCACAGAGCACACCAAGAAAGAGGGAAAATTGTTACTGTTTAAAGAGGTTCTTTAATTGTCCTGGTCAACACTGGCACTTGGAAAGGAAATTTGGAAATACCACCACAACATAAATGAAATGTTCTAAGGGGGACGCTTGTTCTGATAAACACAAGTCTGAAATTTTTATTAATTTAATTTCTTTGTCTAAATTTTTTCTTTAGTTGGCCGTTCAATTTATTAGAATGCTTTGTTTGCTAAAGAGCATTCTTAAAAAAGAAAAAAACAGGGAGTCAATGGTTTGGCAACTGTAATAAGCCAGGACTGCTAGGTCCAGTGGTATTGTCAATCCTATATCCACATATATGTATATGCAGGGGTGCACATAAGTGACACTACGGTACTCAAAAAGGGCAAAAACTATGCGTACCTGCATTACTGTTACACAGCTCATATGCGTACTAACAACTTGGAGGCGCTCCGTGTCTGGGCGGCCACAGCTAAATGTTACATGTATACAATTTATTTCACTTGGATAACTGCAGGAAAACATGAATAACTATGAAAGGTTGCAGTTAGGGGGGTGAAATTAGACTTCTAAGGGTGTTGGAGATCTGGGGATGAAAGTCAGAGTAAGCATATGTAAGGGTAAAGCTGGGCATAGACATGCCGATTCCTGCACGACCCAACCACCGTTCGCATGCCATGCGCATTCCCACATCCGTGGGATCGGGTCTTGCAGGAATCGGGAGCGGCAACGAGCAAGATTGGGCTACAATCAGCCGTCATGTCGGATCGCACATTGATCCGACATGACAGATAATTTTGCTCTCATCCCATTAGTTCGGCTGGGGATGGCTGCCCCCAGCAAAAGTAATCGTCGGCACACAAAGGGTTCAGGTCGATTCTCGGCACTAGCAGGAAGCCCCTTGTGCCGAAATCCGGCCAGGAGTCAACGGGAAATCGCCCTGTCTATTTACAGCTTAAGATCGGACAAGAGAAAAAGCACTGTGTGACAGCTGAAATGTGACTATGAAAGGTTGACATTTGGACTGCAGGTAGTCTCAGGGGTTAGTTACTAGGCCAGAATATGTCAGGGTTGCACTACTGAGGTATGAGATCTGGGGGTTCAAACGATTTTGTACTGTGAGAGTTACATTTGACCCAAAGCCAGCTGGTGACCTGTGGATGGAGACAGCTAATCAGAGGATCAATCAGGAATAGGGAGGTCCATCTGCAGCAGAATCTACCATGCACTGACACAGAGGACAGTAAGGGAGGCAGTAAAGAAGACCACCCTTCATACACAAACACCATCTCCAACAAGCACCCCTGTGTATATATAACATTTTGTCAATATTTGCAATGCTAAAAACTAACATTAAGTGCAAATACTGAATACTTAATTTAGAAGGTTGTTAGGGATTATCATAAGACAAGAGTATGGAATGAGATGAGAGAGTAGGATTATATAAATCAAATGCAACTTTCCTACTGGTAAATCTAATAAAACAAAACTGTTCAGTTGTGCTTTTTTCTTACTCTGGTGGAACATAACAACAATATCAATCTTAGATACACTATCCTGCATTTTAGTGCATAAGGTTAAAGTGGTCCTTAAATATTTAGAAAAACGGCTACTAATAACTTACACAAATAATTGTGTATTTATTTGTTATATCCATAGATCCAACATGAAGTAGTGTCTGACAATAACCCCAATGACAAAAACCTGTTGTCAGAAACATTCATTCCTAAAATAGTCATGGCAATCAATAAACAAGAATGAAGTTGGTCTGGGTATGAACAAGACTAAAGATCCCCATACACAGGTCGATTTTTATTTCGATTGTTCGCAAATCGAACACGGCCATTCTTTCTTTGAGCGGGAACAATAACTGTGTGCGAGTAACACGCATTCAATGGTCAGAAATATCTTAACTTGAAATCTAAAATTTGTCACAGTATGCATGCACATGCTCTGTTAATCATCAAAGCAGAAGTGCTGTAGTGGTAGGCACGCCTTGAATGCTTCCTCGATCTGTTGTCAAAATTCAGGTCTCATTTACACTGCAATCAATAAAAATTTACAGAATTGTCCGATACAGTTCCGATCGAGATTCAGTCTGATATAGATTATTTTTCATCACTCTAAATCAGTGGTGGGCAACTGAGTTGATATGGGGGGGGGGCCACAAGTGTGGCCCTCAGCATTACTAAAGGGCCGCACATAACATTTTCAATCTATACTGACTGAGCATTTTATAATGAAGAAATATCAGCAGGCATAGCTAAAAGACATTTTTCATTTTTAAATAGCAAAACTTGTTTTTAATTA
>CM070033.1:37661285-37673239 GCA_036250615.1 Ptychadena robeensis | reverse complement strand
TTTATTATGAGATGTTGGCTACACCACCTGTAGAGCGAGACCTCTTTTTTGAATAAATAAGCCCTTAGTAATGAGAAAAAACAAGCTCTCTGTCACGAAACTGAAGTGATCTAAACAGTTCTGCCCAAAAACTTCATAACATTTCCCATGTTATAAAAATTTGCAGGTTTGACACAGCACATGCCTGCACACAAATCCATTAGCAATGACAAACCGCAGGCAAACACACAAAAACCGTGGGCAATTTGTGGGCCATCCACAGGTTGTGCATCATGGACACATCCCACTTACACGTACAAATTGCCCATTGTAGATCCTTACCCTAAGGCCTTGTGTCCACTGCGCATAAACTGTTCAGCATGGACACAACTAAGAAGTGGTAAACTGAAGTATACAATATATATGCTAAAGATAAAGTTAGTATAGTTTACAATTTTTGTGACAGCAAAGTTAGGCGGATGATCTTTACTCAGGAGACCCAGTGACATATCAGATTTATTATTACAAGCACTGGTATAATTGACAGAAGAGCATGATAGACCACTGTGCTGTAAGCATGGCCATACACAGGCCAATACCTGTGCAACTGATGAATCCTTGAGTAATGACATCACCACGTTGTGCTCAAGCTTCCTCGAACGGAGACTCAATGTTTAACACTTCTGCACAATCAAACCCGTTCGATACTTTGGACGGGGGCCCCTCATCCCCATCCAAAGTAATGACAATCATTACCAATATGTTGGTTTCCTGTTCGTTCAAGGTTTGGCCGCAATCGATGTTCGCAAAGGGTGGCCGTAATCGATTTGAGGTCAGTCACAGCAAACGCACACAGCGATTAATTGTGCTTGAATCAAGATGTGTATGCCTAGCTTAAGAGATATTTAACCCAGCTGCTTCTCTGCATATGAGAGGAGGAGAGCTTACTGACCTTCATAGATAAGGGGGCGGTGGACAATTTATTTTACGGAATACTGACTTTATGTGGGTCTTCAAATCAATTCATATTCAAAGAGTGTAACATATAACAAATTTTCCAAATATTGCGCAGCCCTCTCTTCTAGTGGTTTGCCATATTCAATTCTGCGCATTCACCAAGTCACACAATACAAAGCAGATACTGGACAGTTGTGCCTGATTAGCCTTTGGGAGCTGACATTGGACAACTTAGGTAAATATAACAGGCATTTTTAAGAGACAGCATTTTACCCATTAAAAAGAATATACGTTACCATTACACTGGAGAAAATAACAGATCAGTACAGAATATTGTGTTAGAAACTACTGAATTTGTCTCCAGTTAATAATGTATACCCATTTTTTCAAGTGCTCTCTTTTTATAAACGAATCCACGGAAATACATGTAATTAATAAAGTTTCCAGTAAATACGTTTTTAAGTCTATTCCACGTTCGACTTTTGTTAAATAATGATAACCCATTAATACACTAGGACAATAAATGTTTTAGAATAGATATTAAAAGAGTACAAAAAAGTTTAGACCATGTAGAACTCCTCAAATCATGGACAGGCACTCTTACTACAATCTTTGACCAATGGCCAGCATAGATAAAAGTTGTCAAACGTGGAACAAACTTATGCTTGATGCAAATATAAGTCAGTTGTGCTATTGCTGCTATAAATGTCCTCTCAATGCAAATGGTGGCTATAGCATAAGCAAGACATGCAAGTGTACTGAACATGCTCATATAAAGCATTGTTTACTCTGTCTTTGTAAATCTAGACTTGTGTGGTTGAAAAACTTGATGGAAACACATGTACAATACA
Source organism: Ptychadena robeensis (assembly GCA_036250615.1). Taxonomy (NCBI): domain Eukaryota; kingdom Metazoa; phylum Chordata; class Amphibia; order Anura; family Ptychadenidae; genus Ptychadena; species Ptychadena robeensis. The sequence goes on along the minus strand of CM070033.1, from coordinate 37,671,452 downwards.
AGCAGTTTGGGGTTTTATTTTACACTAAGACGTATAGAGCAGATGTGTACCGTAAATATCTGCACTCTGGTGCTATTTATGAAGAAAACTTTAGACTTACATAAGCATCATAAGTTCAATTTCATACATAAAATCACTTCCTCGATAGAAGATAGCCTACAATTAATGTCAAGTTATCTCTAACTCCAGCAGTAACACCATGTTTATCCTGAGTGCATCAGGGCTGATTTAGGAGTAGAGAAAACTCACACAGTAAATTTTGTATATATATTCACTGTAATCATAAAATCATGACTAGATGAAATAAATAAACAAGAATCTGCATTTCATGTGATTGGATCATTTAAGTGGATAGTAGAACACGTTTATATTTAGATTTCAAGCTCTATCACAACAAATGTTGCAGGATTTCCTTTAATCCTGTCTCATGTTGTCAGTTTTTACAGGAAAAGTATGGGAAATCACCTGACATCAGAAATATTTTACAGGTGTTTAAGACCTTGCCAAACTAAAATTAAGATTTTATGAAGTTTTCCTATATAATTTAATTTGAAGGAAGAAACGTGCACTGAATGACATACAAAAACTGCTATTGCCTTGCAAAGTTGCCGCAGTTGAGCCCAAAGACTATTTTAATAATGTGTATGGAACAAGCACAAAGTGAGTAAAGTCAAAAGGAAACTAATGTCACCAAATCTGCTACTTGTTCCAAATCAGGGTCTTAGGCTCTGTTTTCATTATACGTCGGAACTCCCTCTGCTAAGTGTATTGCTTGGCTGGGATCCCGACGGAGCTCGGTGGATGCTGTGTTTTCACTGCGCTAAGCCGTTCCGCCGATGCAAGGCTGAACGTACTCGAGTATGTTGAGCCTCTGCATCGGCGGATGTCTAAACAGAGCATGTCCAAGTCTATGTGCTACAGGGGGTCCGGACGTATAGTGGAAACAAGCCCTTACGGTATTGGTATATTTAGAAGCATATAACTATTGATCAACTTCTATATTTAGATGAATATAACTAAAATCTAATTTTTAATAAGAGGTTGGTAATTGAAGTCTTTTTTTATGTTCTTTTTATCAGGTCCAGTTTCTTTTATATGAAAATCTGTTTAGATTGAAATCTTTTATAGCAATAACAATATCCAATAGAGATGGTCGAAATGCCCCCCCCCCCCCCCCCCCCCCCCCCCCCCCCCCCCCCCCATCCAAACTAGGTTCGGGCAAACTGCCAAGGAAGTGAAATTTAGTGGATGTAGAGAGAAAATAGTAATTTTTGGAGTATTACCAAATGGAAGGAGCAGAAAACACTAAAACAAAGACCAATCAATTTTTTTCTTTTATAGTTTATATATAATGGAGACCAGGATTTTATACAGGTTACATCACGGTATGCATCCTTGTACCTCCTGCCACAGACCTTTCATATAAATGACTTCTGAACTACAACCGTGCCAGCATTTTCAAACTAACACTATGAGACACTCGTTAAATGATTCAGTCTATTTAGAAGCAGAACATTTGTTGCATTTTACCTATCGCCCCCATTGCTCAGCTTTAGTAATGAGTTCACTTCCACATTTTGTTCTCTTAATCTAAATGTTAAATTTCAAATATTAAAGTGTTAACACATCTCTGCTAGCCAACATACAGTGGACCATGGAGTTACAACTGGCTTGACTTAAGACCAACTTTTCCAACTAAAATTCAACTTACAACTAAAGATTTGACTTACAGCCAGAATTACGGCCAAGGCCAAACCCTGTTTCTGCTTGCCTGGTGGACATCATGTGATCCGATGTCACCAATAAGTATGGCACATCAAAACGGACCATTTCACCAATCTATCAAAGGCAACAAGGGCAGATTCCTGCGTTTTTTTATGGAAGGGAATTCTCTTTGCAAATAACCACATACATGTCTTCTCTCTTCCTGAAAGCCAAACATATCAACTGAACTTTTTAGTGAGAACACCAAGAAAAGAATTGGTGTCTCAGGTTAATTACACAACATCTATTATGAAACGATGAGGGAAGGGGTGCCTTGAGAGGTTTAGAACACATTATTGGAATTTTTATTATTTCTTATGGGAAAAATAGCCTCATCCTACAACCACCCATGGGAACAAATTAAGTTCGTAAGTCAAGAGTCCACTGTATGTAATTATTCTTTATATTGTTCATGTTACATTAATCATTTATCGGAGTTGTATACCGGAGGTTACTTTTATTGCATTATTGTTTTCCAGATGTAGTTTAACCTCCCTAGTGCTCTTTCAAGGTTCAAATTTCTGTACCAAAAGCGCATCATAGACTCTAATGGAATTTGAAAGATTTTTTGTTTATAATGTGTTTTGTGTTGTTTTTATTTTTTTTACTTTGAATTGCATTGGATACAGGTATTTCTGTATCCAGTACAATTGCAGATGGAACTTCCTCTCCTCTGGTGTGATGAACACACCAGGGTAGGGAGGGTTTACTGCAAAGGGCACATCTGGGAAATTACACTGAAACAGTCTTCTGTTTCTCGTGTGATTTACCTTTTAATCTCGTCCCGTCCCGTCCCCGTCATCAAGTCACTGGGGGGGGGGGCCTGTTGGGCTTCAGTGAAGAAGCCTGTACAGCAGACTGTAGCCACCGGGACAGCACAGAACGGTGAGTATGCGCTTCCGGGGCTCTGATCTTCGCTGAACGGCACCATCTTGTCCAGAGCAGTTCTGACAGAACAGCGCTGGATGAGATGGTGCCTTCAGAAGTGCTGGGAGGGAGGGGGGGGTTAAAGGTTAAAGAGGTAAAGACTAGTTCTGGAGAAAAAAAATACTTATGCATAAGGTAACTTAGCTCCCAATAATCATTGCATAATTTTTCTTACTGTTAGAAGCAAAAAAACACCTGCCTCATAGACTTGTAAGGCAAACACTGTAGTTTCAAAGGTAGCTGGAACTTACCACCTACCTTTTACTTTACTAAAGTTTTTATTAAATATTATATATTGCTGACTTCAGATCATGTGACTAAACAAAGAACATTTCCTCATGTTCACCATTAGAAATGTACCAATACAGAATAGTTTTTTCCATCCTAAACAAGTTTTGATAGACAATACAGTAAAACAGCAATAGCAAAGAAATCATGCAACTATATCATAACAAACAAAGCCAACATTTTCAAGGGTCAAGCTTGGAAGGGGAATGTTTTCATGCAAATCATTTAAACTCCAAGGCTGAACGGCTTTCAAGTCTAAAATTAAATTTGCAAATACCAATATAGTTAAAGTTGAAAAAAAAAACAAATGCAAAAATCATAAAAGTTATATTTTTCAATGTTTTAAGAAATGAAGGATGTCATATAGTATATATGTTAAAATACAAGACTACATAGCATGTGCAGGTTGTTTTTTCAGCACATGGTAAATACGTTTTTGTTTTTCTAGGTTTAATATCTTTTAAACTTTTTTTTTTAGGTTGACATCTTTTTTTTAAAGTGGACATTTATTTGCCAACAAATCATTAAGTGCATACTACACATGACAAATACATAGTACATTTTAAGCCATTAACAATAAATCGATATTTTGTAATTTAATTAATAACACAGATATATAATAAAATAAATTATTTATGGACGGACAGGCTTTCTGTCTTCAGTGCATTACATATTAAAAAATGCTAGTTTAAATTATTGAAATGAGTTACTTTAGAATGCATTGTAATCAACAATCTAAATAGAATAATCCCTTTATGTTTTGCCATGATGAAAGATAATAAGTGATTAAACTCCAATAATCATTACAATAATATATATTTCATGTTTTGAATTCATCCAACAGTCCACTTTGATCAAGTTTAAGGTAAGGAAACAAAGAAAAAATTCTACTTATTAAGACATGCAAGGAATTTGCATTGTAAAGTTAGGCTTGGCAGTCTTCATGAAATCAACTTGGGCAATTGTCCCACGGTATCATATGTAAAAAGCGAAATCAGCACATTTCAAGGACTGACACTTAAGGACAGTAAAAGTTATAGCTCTTGAACATGTAGGGCAAACTAAATAAATAGCCAAATTGTTTCACTTTTTACTCAAAATGTTCCATGTTCCATGAAACCAAATAACTTCATCCCTCAATAAAAGATGAAGACATTCTAAAATAATATAATTGCATGGTAGCATCAATAATACATCAAATATTCCAATAGTGGATCCACCAGTAAGATGAGTATCCACTTTATGTAAACTTATAATGGAGTGACTTCCCATGAAAGATTCATTGGAATGACCTAAAAGTGGTCAGCAATATATGAACCACTCCCCTTAGAAAAGAGAAAAACAGACTGCAAAGCCAGTCAAAAATGTGTTGTACCATTTTTGAAAGAAACAATAGAATATGCATGAAAGATCAGCCTTAGTGTTTAAACGTTATCTCACCTGGAATGACAGAGATAGTTTTCAAAGCTCGGAGAACTCTGAATGTTCTCAGCGCTGAGACATTCCCAAGGTCCACAAACTCTGTCACATATCTGTAATAAGGGAGGTCACACACAAACACAATGACAAAAACACAAAACAACTACAACAGGAAGTACGTCACAGGACCTAACCAACACCTAACATCCACTGCAGGCCACCTTACCTGGTATTACAGAAATAGTTTTCAAAGCTCTCAGAACTCTGAAAGTGCGCAGAGCTGAAACATTGCCTAGGTTTACAAACTCTGTTATATACCTGCAGAATCAAATCAGAGTTACTTGTAAAGGTGTGGATGGATTATTGTAAGCCCAACATTATCCAGATTGATCCTAAGGGATATTTTTTAATTTAGGTGGCCCTTATTTATAAACTGGCCAATATTGGAAAGTATATTAATATGAATAAAGGTTTTTAAATTCTGGAACCTAGATGCTCTAGGAGCCTTACTGATGACAAAGTGCCTTCAAATAGCAGTTGATTTGTAGAGCATGGTACTTTTGCCTTAGAATTTGCTATTTGTTTTCTAGATAATGAGGTTGACACCATGTGTAGCCATTACCTGCAATTCTTATATTACTTTTATTATAGGAGAGTCTCTCTGAAGAGTAGACATTCCAAAAGTAGATACTTCCTAACACTGCTAAATTGGGAGCTAAATATTAATGAAAAGCTTCAGGGCTCTTTCACACCGTGTGTGTTGCCCTCCTCTTTATGCAATGCACATTTGCAATTCAGAGGTACACAAGTTTATCATTGTACTATTCATATAATACACTGCGTCTTGCTTGAGCTTCCTTTTGGGATTCCACTGAATTTTATAGAAAAAGTAAGCACACAGCAAAATGCATAGCAGAGGACATCAAACCAAACGACAATTGTGAAATTCCCCCTTCTAAAAAAATGTATCCTGTATTCTGGAATCAGTAACCAATGTCTTGGATACTTTCTATGTAAAAAAAAATACACTGATTTACCGTGTTCTTAAATTGGAGACTCAGAATGGCAACTAGCATGTTAAAAAGCTGGTCAACAATGGATAGCCTAACTTTTCTCTTAGCGCACATTTTCTTCTTTCAAGTTTAGGACACTTCTCTCTAAAAAGCAGCTAAAGTAGCCATTTTTGCATAAAATGTTTGCCTGGTTTAGTAAATTAAAAAAAAAATAAGTATACCTTGTGCACAGCAACCACCAAGAATAGATTTAATTTTTACAAAGCAGATTAAAAAAAGTAAGACAGGCGTCAGTTACCCAGCACAGTCAAAAGGAAGGAACCGTATATACTCGAGTATAAGCCAACCCAAGTATAAGCTGAGGTGCCTAAATTTATCTACAAAAAGTGGAAAAACTTATTGGCTGGAGTATAAGCCGAGGATGGGAAATGCAGAGTCAGATAGTGGAGTTTTCTAAATGAGAAAAATAAAGAGAAAGCACCATTGCCCCTAGGAATTAATTAAACAGGATTCATCTTAGTGCCACAACCTCAATAAAATTTAAGAGAACACAGGATTATTATTATTATTTAAATTGAATTGTATTTGAACTAGTAAATGGCCACCAGGTGGCAGTGGGGAGTTTGTTAACATCGATCAGCTGTTAGTCGGCAATCACAGAGAGCTCAGAGAAGATATGCAGTGAAGAGGGAATCTGCCTGCCTGAAATTCAGCACTGTAATTCAGCTTAGGTGAGTCGGCTGACTCGAGTATAAGCCGAGGGGTGCATTTTCTGACCATTTTTTTGGGTTGAAAAACTCGGCTTATACACGAGTATATACGGTAACTCGAAGATATAGTATGGTGGTATTATTAGGAAAAATGTGGCTGAGAATGTTCAGTCATAAATATTTGCTGTGTATAACTCAAGATTGGTATACTGTATGTATTCACATGTCTTTATAGATGTGTGCACAGTGCAGGAATTTAGACTAGATGGTAGTCTTTATATAGAACAGGGTAAGAAAACAAGTAACAATAGACTAAATTGGCACATTAATACACATGTGAGATAATATACATAAAACAGGCAGTTTTTTATGTGTCTGTTGTTGCAGGACAGAACATCATAGGGACCTAACAGTAGCCCTGGCATGCAAGGCAAACCAGTCCTACTTTTCTACCACAACCAGCAAACCTAAGAACAGGTTTACAAATCTGAATGTGCTGCAAATAAGTTGCTTAGTTTATAATTCAGTCAAACAAAATTCATTATAATTAGTCACCAACATTCTAGGACAATTGACAGCTTTTCTGGCAAATGCCAGATTAAAAAAAATTAACTGCCAGGCTTCCAAAACAATAACCCTCTTGTTTATGGGTAGAAAAAAGGGAAGGAAGGTATTCAGACTTAATAAATTGTTTCCAGTTTTGCACACAGTTATCAGAGTTTAGATCAAACAGGTTGAGGTATTTGTACTTCGGATGCTACTTTAACAGAAAGTTCCAAGAGTACAAATGTTTAAAACACCCTTTTAGAGAGCAAAAACAAAACACTTCTTACCATAGGCCATATGAATTTAAATTTCAAAGCATGGAATAGCAAGATAAAAGGTGCATATTTTACTTTTTAAAGTTTATCACAATTAGAGATTTTGCAACTTTACGAAAACCAGTGGTTGTTGGCAGTGCCCCTGAACAAGCCTGATGTAGCTTTAAGTACCTCCTACTTTACTTCAAATTCCAATGGGATTGGGTAAAGTCATATAGAAGTAATCAGGCAAGCTGAATCCCCCCTGTTGGAGATTTACAAGCATTCAGGCAGGGCAGTTAAAAATCCTGTAAGTATGGCAGGCAAGACAAGTCAATAAACCTGCAAAGGCATCCTATGCATTATGGTAGAATTAAAAGGTAAAATCTCTCGAGGATGATCTCACCTAGAGCAGGGGTCAGCAACCTTTACTATGAAAAGAGCAATTTTGCCCAGGCTTTCATTACATAAAAAAGGTCTGGAGCAGCAAAACAAGGAGTCTGAAGAGCTACATGAGGCTCCAGAGACGCAGGTCTTCTACTCCCGATCTAAACCAAGAGATGGTATAAAGGGCAAATAATGACCATGGTAGAAATTGCAACTTGGTTCATGGGTGGCCTGCACCTCTGCCTTTAATACTTTCTGAAATCACTAATAAATATGTAGCTAAGGCCATACAGCCTTTCCCACAGTTATCTACAGATGCTTGTTTGTGACAAACTACATCCAAGAATGAGTTTCCTTATCAATGCTATTTCATGTCTAACATACCTCTGCTATACTGGTAGAACTGTCTGATTTCCTAGCTCAGCTCTACAGCTTATTGTTACATCTAACTTCCTTAAACACCTCCCTGTTAATTGGTTCAATCATTCATCAATTGGTTAAATGAGCCGGCAACGGGGGCAGAAGGGCAAGTTAAGCCAGCAGACACATTAGAGTAGACCCGAGACCATGCCTGTGTACTAATTACCCGTAATCATTGGATGCAAAATATGTAGAGTTGCTAAATCCCAAAATTCAACTCAAATATTCCAGTTCAATGTCTAGAAATGTGAACAGTCAGGATAGAGAATCAGAGAATACTTACGCCATCATGATAACACTGAAATCTAACCAATTCCATGGATCCCGCAAAAATGTAAAACTATCTATACAAAAACCTCTTGCAATCATTTTCACAAGTGATTCAAATGTATAAATTCCGGTGAAGGTGTACCTGAGAAAAATCAAAACAACATGATTCACATTGACAAAGATACTAATCAATTACGACAAACAAAAGATTACATTTTCTAAAGGTACATTTTATTTTATATTTAAAAAGATGTTTCTGCTAAATGTGATTTTAAATTGATATTTAAGCTAAAGGTTATTGCAAAAAAACATAGAAGCATAGATGGGCACTAATCAAGGACCTACCTGCCAGACCAGACAAAATGGTCAGAAATTCACCTCCTAATTACCCAGGAGGCATCTCATGAGCCTCGTGCACATGCTTGCCCTGTAGCTCAATTCCTTAATTTTTTTGTAACAATTTTTGTACAGCCTCAGCATCACATGTGAGTGTCATATGACAGGTGGTAAGCATCTGACCATGCAGCATTAGTCCTAGGTTTAAATCCCAGCCTGGGCACTATCTGCAGGGAGATTGTATGTTCTCCCCGTGTCTGCGTGGGTTTCCTCTGGGTACTCGGGTTTCCTCCCCCACTCCAAAGACATTCAGTAGGTAAATTGGCTTCCCAAAATAAAAACATTCTCCTATGTTAATTACATGCCCCTATGACTGTGTTAGTTACATATACATGACTATGGTAGGGACATTAGATTGTGAGCTGAGAGACAGTTAGTGATATAGCTGTATATGCTCTGAAAAGCGCTGCATAATATGTTGGCGCTATATAAGTACAAGATAATAATAAGTACAACACTATCTGCTCCTAACTCTGGCTATGATCTTCCTGAAGAACAGACACACAGCTATGATATGGTCACCAACTCTAAAATAGGTAGGTACTAAAAATTTAAAATTTCATTTGCAAATATCATTATCAACTTAATTAGCAGTTAATGAGTGGGAAAAGGAGGCAAAATATTAACAAAATAAACATTTATAACACATAAATAAATTAATAAAAAATACATACTTACTCTACTTGTTTAGACCATTCTGGGGGATTACTAAAAGTCATGAATACGCAGTTGGTCAAAATAGTGCACATAATGATCATGCTAAATACTGTATGCCCAGGTTAAGGAAGAATATGATTCATTCAAATACAATAAAATCTTAACAAGAACACAATTCAACTGATATTCAATTAATATAAAAGTCACAAAACAAAGTAGACATGTACCAAATAAAGTAGACCCATAAAAAATCCGTCTAAAAGGAAATACCATTGCTGACATTCTTCTGAAAATGTTGCTATCCCCACATATTTTTTAGCATATCATTTTTTTTCAATGTTGTCATATACAATAAACTCAAGAGGTATGACAGATAAGTATCACATCCAATGAAGTATCACATCCAAAGGAGCGACAGTATAGGCTTGTTTACATTGTGAGCAACAATAATACCTCAGAATACAAGATATGTCTGACAGCCCCATCGTCCAATCCTTCTTTGATGCTGAATGGAAGTATATATCAGCATAAATAGTCATAAACAAACCCCCTATCAACAAACCCCCCTCCCTATCCCTTATAAGCAGATTAACCATTTTAACTCCAGCAGCACCACTCCCAACTCCAACACACTTCAGTTTTAACCTGAAGGCCCTCCTCCCTCCCTCCCTCCCACCCTCCCTCCCTCCAGTCTCCCCTCAAAACTGAGGACATAACAGTGTTTTTAAATTAATCGTACATGCTCACATGCCCTCTGCATCTTAGATGCTCCTTCACCTATCAGACACAGCTTGGTTAAACATTCCCAATCTCCCCAGGGTACGTTTCAGTTTGTCACGTATTATAAGTCACAGATCTTGAACAAGTATGCCACAAAATAAATGAGTATAGTTGGTAGTCCTATGTGGCATACTTGTTTAAGGTGAGTAACCCTGGATTTATCATTTTCAAAAAGTCCAAAAAGAATGTTCAGCAGTGGTCATTTTGCTTTATTTCATTGTTCCATGTATTTTTTATTTCATTCAACCCCATTCCACCAGTCTATAGTCTCTAGAAATAAATGTCAAAAAGAGAAATTTTTATGGATCTTTCTTAATTGTATGTCATAAACCCTTA
>CM070033.1:37623133-37652865 GCA_036250615.1 Ptychadena robeensis | reverse complement strand
GTGTGCGTTGGAAGGGGTAGTCTTATATGGCGAGTATACCCCAAACTCTATATTTTAACTAGAAAATGTGGGGGGTCGTCTTATATACCCAGTCGTCTTATACGCCGGAAAATCTTAAATCAGCAGAGATACCAATTGCAAAAAAAAAAATTAAATGAACAGCTTATTACCACCGCATAAAATACGTTTTTTTACTGAGAAAACAGGAGGCAGTGATTGTAAGTTGAGTGGGTGGTTCTCTTTTTATTCATTACCCCCACACTGTATGTCAGTAAACCACATGTGGGAATTAAGTAAAATTAGAATAAAATTTGTTAACATTTTCAGCTTCCGTTTCCTTCTAGTTTTGAGTGACAGCATATTTGTTTTGGGTCACAACAGCCTCTTCCTTTGAACCTATTGTAAAGGCCCACTCTTCCCGTTTTCCAGATGCGATTTTTAGAAAAAAAATAAAAATAAAAAGAACAGTAATTCCAACGTCTAATTAATTCACCCAGCTGGCACAAAGAAATTCAGCCCCCCACTATTCCTTCTGTTGCAAACCATTAGACAAATAGAAACACCTACCAGCTCTCCTTGTGTTCTGCTAATTCACATTTCAGCCAGCTAAATTAATACATTTAGAGAGTTACAACAAAACACCACATTGTAATGACTCAAGCGGAAATTAAAACCTTTGTTAAATACATTCACAAGGGCTTACACTTGTTATCGCATGTAAAAGGAGATCACAATGTAATGTCACAGAGTGCCTGACCCTGTCAGCAGAATTCTGCACAAGCTTTGCAGTCTGAACTTGCCTTGGGGCAATGTCAAATGGGTGCTTAAGCACGCCAAGCTTTTCTTGACCAGCACAAAGCACTAAACACACTCGCTGAGCACAACAAAAAGGCTAAAAGACATCACATTACCATTCCAATAAAAACAAATACACAACACTGAAAAACTAGGACGCTAACCATAAACCTTAATAATAAGCTAGTAGTGAAAGAAAACAGTATACGGGTATGTTTCTAAAGGTCCATGCTGCCCAACTCCTCATTTTGCGAGGGCATAGCCAACAATGTTGCATTACTGCCATTTATTTTAATGGGAAAACCTGCGCCATATACCGATAACACATCCATTGATATTCAATGGGAGTGTTGCTCATCAATGACTGACTGCTTTGTTGATGCGGTTGTGTATACTTCCTCCATAAATCTGCTTTCCGATCAAGTGATCGCCAATAATGAAAATGTAAAACTACAGTCGCCTCCTATTAAGCACCTGGGGTTTAGACATCTTTGCCAGCAGCCAAAAGTGTCATTTGAATCTTTGCTAATCACCTGAATCTCCACCAGACCAGGGCTGTGGAGTTGGTCGATAAATTCCCCGACTACTCAGTTTCTGATTCTTCCGACTCGGACTCCTCTGTATTAAATATGCTAATGTATTCTATCCATTCATGAAGTAAAGGAAGCCAACATACACTAACCACAGGACTACTGGCACTACTAGAAAACCGACACTGGACTGTAATGGCCAATTAAAGCAGAGAAAGGAAGTTAGGCAGAAGATGCTGCTGCTTTTTCCTTAAGCTAGGCACCACGCTGTCATTGATCGGGGATCAGTTGAATGGAAATCAATGTGCACCACATGGGCACATCGATTCCTGTTCAATGGGGACCCGTTCTCCCCAGTTTGCAGTGTGTGATTTAAAACAGGCCACAAGCTGGGGAGAAGCAGCCTGTCTCATACAGCTGCCTCACTCACACAGCTTCCGAGTGAGGAGTGCTGGCTCCGCCCCTTCACACTTACAGCCGACAGCAGCCGCAGCTGTTTCAATACTTTCCATGAAGACTCATGTCTCCATGCGAAGTATTGGAGATTGAACTGGGTTTTTCCAACATGTTGGAACTCCGTTCAATCAAGTTCCTTCAAGCCGGCTCTATTGTTCCCCCCCGAAGGAAGGCACAAACGGCTAGCTTTGAAAACAGATTAGAGTACAATCCATCACAGTGAGCACGCAAGTTAATGGATTGTACTCAAATCTTTTTACAGATCTACCCATGTGTGCCAAGCTTTAGTGTTCTGATCTTCTGCTGAAGATAGGGCAGTGGAAGGCTCCAAGAAGAGGCAGGGCGAATGGGCACTTCAAACATGATTCATGATTTCCCTTGAATCCTAGAGTCATGATTAAAGCTAACAATCTAAGTATTTGTCGCTTCAAATGTTTTACAGCTTCAGTCTTGAACTATTGGCAATCCATTCCCTTCACTTATACAAGTGTCTCTAGTCCGGCAACAAACATTTACTTCATTATCAGCGAGTGTTACCAGGCTGCCATACACGCACCGAGCAGTGGCCGATTTTGCCGCCGACCAATGGGCGTGCATGGTCGCCGATCGGTGGGTGCCCACATGGGGCGACAGATCGCATACGCCCCACAGCTCGGCCAGCCAAAGAACGCACATGTCCGATAATCTCTGGCCAATGCTGTTAGTTTCAATAAAGACCGGCTAAAGCTAACATCCACACAAAGAGCAGAGTGATGACGTCATCACGCTGCAGTCTAGAGCTCATCTGAGCTGGTCTGTCGGCCCCCACTCGGTACGTGTGTGGGGGGCCTTTAGGCTAGGGTCACAGTGGGCGCTGTAATGTTATGCACAGCATGCATTTATTCTTATAGCAGAGTCGTTCATTATGACTGTTTGTTAATTGCGACATTTGACTTTTTTTTTTTAATTCCCATTTAAATTTTGTAGGAGTCTAAGTCTCCAACTCCGACTCCACAGCCCTGCACCAGCGATAATCTTCACTATATAGTCTTCCGCTCCTCTTTGTTCTACATCCTTCTTTTTTTCTTTTTGGGTTCTCTTCTGCCTAGAAGTAACCCACACAGCTCCCAATATTATTATACAATTGTATTTTTAGAACAATCCATAAACCCTAAATCAATAGCCAAAACTCACACAACTGCTGCAAAATATACCTCATCAGCCCCACCAAAATCTGCATTTATGCCAATTAAGAGAGAATCAAGATGACAAGTAAGAATGATTGCAACTGGACAAAAGGGGGATCACTTGAACAGAAAACAATGTGCACCACGTTGACACCTCGATTGCCGTTCAATGGGGACCCGTTCTCTCCAGCTCGCAGCCTTGTGTTACGAGTGAATCTCTCACACATGGGCTGCCAGCTGGGGAGAAAGGCAGCCAGAACACAGCCTAAAGCCTCCCATACACCTTTAGATTGATCCATACAATTTCAATTAGATCTACCAACAACTGTATAGTATAGTGGTCTCCCTGATGGAATACATAGTGATTGAGGTCCTCATATTACATGGTTTTGGTGGAACAAAATCTGATTGTACGGAAATTGTATGGAAAGATTGTAAGGTGTATGGAGGCCTTTACAGAGAGCCGTGCTGGCTCCGCACCCTTCACACTGACAGTGGTGTCCAGGCTGCAGCAGCACCTCCAATACTTTTAATGTAGACTTACATCTCTATTCAAATGGAGATTTAACTGGGTTTCCCAACATGTTGGAATCCCGTTCAATTGAGTTTCTACAAAGGAAGGCATACATGGGTAGCTTTGTAAACAGATTAGAGCACAATCTAGCACCGTGACCGCGCACGTTGCTCGAATCTTTTTACAGATCTACCCATGTGTGCCTAGCTTAAGTCTGTTACTTTAGATTTACTGAAAGTTGTGCATACACAGGTCAATTTTCATATTGAATCGAGCAGTCAATTTAAAGCTTTAATCCATACATTATAATAATCTTTTTTTTAAATAATCTTTTTTGTTATCCACTTAATCCTAAGGGCCCCCATACACCTTTAGATTTCTCTGTCAGATTTTCTTTAAAACTCCTTTTGTTTTACTAAAACCATGTAATATGAGGGACTTTCTAAACCATCAAGTCTAACTGTGTTCAATCGCAGAGGACCCAGCACTACATAGTTGTTGGTAGATCTAAAGGATATCTGACAAAGATCTAAAAGGTATATGGCCAGCTTAAGTGATTCAATGCAAACGATAAATTAGAAGATCTTCATATCAGGTTGAAAAAGTTATAACAATTGTACAAATTAAAAACATTTTACATGCAGGTCTTTGAATGTATAAGTTATGACTTTTACAATTTGATCACCTAAAAAGAAAATAAAGGATTAAGTCACACTTCTCTGACTGGCATCGTAATCTGTTTATATTTACCCTTTCTTTTTTTTTTTTTATCACTAATGTGTATTTTTAAATCAGGACAAAGCTGCACAACTAGCCAATGGATGCAAAAAAGTTCAGTGCTATTAGCACAATGCTGTACCCCAAGGAACTAAAAGTGCATTCGCAATTATTTTGGTTGCTGCAAGCAAGAAGCTTTGAAACACCATTCAGTATTAATGGAACCACACAGCATTGTCGACAGTATGTATGTCATGTAATGTACATTTGCCAAAACATCAAGTAAACTTTTTTTATGTCGTCATGTCATGAATATGGGGTATTGCGTGTAGAACTCTGAGGGGGAAAATTTTTTATCAATTTTGAGATAAGATGAACATAACCAAATGTGGAAAAGTGATGTGCTGCGACAAGTGCACTGTATGTAGATCCCAACAATGAAACTCTCCCTAAACTTCCCTTTATTGACGTTTATTGATCTTGTATGATATTAAGCAGTCCGGTGCCCTCTGCATATCTCCTGTGTACCTAAAAAGTATTAGCTTTTAAAGCTATTTAGTCAGCCTAGAATTTGGGAACGTGTTCTAATGCTCATGGCAGGTAGGCAGGAATATTAGCGAGAGTGACACCATCACACTGGCAAAATGACACATCTATGCACAGCACATCTATGCAAAAATAAAAGCCCTCATTGTTCTTCAGAGTTTACACCCCTTCCAGAATTGTGTATATTAAAAGCATATAACTGAACTACATTGCACAAATTGTAACAGATTTGGGACTATAAACACGTTTTTCTTTTATGTAAAACCTGATCGGGCAATTAGGTACCTGTATTTATAAGACAGCCTTCAGGTTGCATTGCCTACTTACTGAACTGCTAAAAAAAACACCTTTAATCCCAGTCCGTGCAAGTGGTTGCTAGTCAATAGTGATGGCCGAACAAGTGCCGTGTCCGTCCGCGAACGGGCGGAGCGGACTTTTAAAAAAGTCCGCCGTCCGCGGACATATTCAAATTCCTCAAATCTTTCACTGAAGACCGGGTAGAGAACCCGGTCTATCAGTGAAAATCCAGCTCGTACACCCGGATGTGACGTCAGTGACGTCACATCCGGCACCTGGAACGCATAGTTCCTGGTTGTGCTACCCGGATGTGACGTCACTGACGTCACATCCGGGTTTACGAGCCGGATTTTCACTGATAGACCGGGTTCTCTACCTGGTCTTCAGTGAAAGATTCTTCCTGCGGCGGGATCTCGCTGCTAATGATCCCACCGCAGGAAGAATAGAGGGCTCCTTCTCGTCGGCGGACACGGCAGGTCGAACACCCGTACTGTCCGCCGGCGAGAAGGAGGGCGAACATGCTTGTTCGCGGCCGAACTGTCCGCCTTACGGGCAGTTCGGCCATCACTACTAGTCAAACATCACCTGCTACCAACCATCCATATACTGTGGCCATGGGTGAACGTTACTGGCAGCTGGCATAAAAAAATTTATGTGGGCAGTTATCATCTGAATGAAAGTTGCAAGCATTCTCTTTACAGTGGAGACTCCAGTGCGACTGCAGGGTGTACGGACTTTAGCTTCCAAGTCAAACATTATATGTCACCGAATATAGTTTGCAAGGCAGGTTTTACTCTGGCCTCTTCAACTTACCGTTCTTAGATTTCTTAAATGTGTAGTCCTTTTTATCAAACAATTAAATATAAAGTGGCGGAGAAACCATTAAGAATCATAAAACAGAGTAGGTAAGGATACAATCAACCATTCACCATGCAAAGTCGTATTTACAAATTAAAGGGTGGTACGTTGCCCTTTTCTGTTTAGAGGCCAGCGCCAGTTATGATCAAAACAGTCTTTGCACATGAACTGTCGGTTTCAATGTTCCTTTACTCTTATATTTTTATCTGTTTCTCCTCCCCTTTTTATGCGACAGCGTAAATTGTAAAAACTTTACCCAACCCCTATGCATGGATTTTATTTTCATCAATTCTGAATAATGAACTGAAAGGCTGCATAGATGCGCTGTGTACACTAGCAAGAAAATACCCAGCACATGAATGATAACATCTTGTGCATCAATTCCATCCATCTTCCACATCTTCATTTCTGGTTATGTGATCCATGGATTCACTGAAGCAATATTATTCCTGAAAAGCAAACGGTTTCTACATGTTGCACCTTCCATTATATCCCTACTTGCTTCCTATTGCCAAATGTAAGCATCTCAACCATTAGAACCTGTAATCCCATTGAGTGATCTCCCTTGGACTCACTTTCTGGTTTAAATAAAAAGGGTCCAAGTCTTGGATTGGCGTAGCAATAAGATTCCGAGGAACCTCGCCGTAGATGAGTGGCAAACTTTTGCCTGCCTCCAGGTCAGTGTTTGGTGTTGGTTTATTATCTTCATCATCGTCTCTGTGGCTACTATCTGCCTTTGGTGGCTTTTTTTTCTTCTCTTCGGCTATACGTTTTTCAATGGCAGCCAGCGATTCACGAGTAAATGCTTTGAAGCTGTCAGGGCCAGGTGGTGCCATAAGCGGAGCTGCCATCTTTTCATCCTGCAGCAACTTCTTTTATGGAAATAGCACCCACGACAGTCAAATTCTGAAAAGGAAAAAAGAGTGGAATCGTAAGGAATGTATAAAAAAAATGCCCAACTGAGCTGTCAGTAAATACAAATAATATCAATCTATTCCAGTGTTCTCCCCAAAGCAGATTGGCCGGGCGGCCCGCCCGGGAGATTTTGGTCCCCGCCCGGCGCACAAGTCCTCCGCGGCGAGCAGCCTGACAGGCGGCGCCTCCCATTCTTCAGGAGCGCGCCACAGCCACTGAAAGACTCCGGCCCGCGGCACACTACCGGAGCCGCGGGCCGGAGTCTTTCAGTGGCTGCGGGGCGCTCCTGAAGAATGGGGAGGCGCCGCCTGTCAGAGGACTTGTGTGCTGCCACTGGCCGGCAGCCTATCAGAGAGGCCGCCGGACCGGTGCAGGCGGCGCGATGACGTCATCGCGCCGCCCGGCTGATAAAAAAAATCTGGGGAGAACACTGTATTCGCAAATAAATGATAGCCAGTGGGGTAAGATTCCACAAATATGGAAAGGGATTGGAAATATTATAGTGATAAGTGCGAAGAATAGGAGCATTTAGAAGGCGTTGTACACATGCACACAATATCAGTTTGTAAAAATGGAATGCCCAGAAGACACTTCAGTCCACAAGCAGGACTAGATTGATAACTTGAACTATTGCCTTCATTATAACTGGAGCAAAGCCTGGCTTAGTAAGAAAACAGACTTGTCGGATGAGTACAGACCACTCCAACATCTTGCATTGAACCAAGATTCAGGTAATAATTTAAGTTAAAAAAAAAAAAAAGGAAGGAAGGAGATTCATGAGAACCAATTTTGGTTGGAAGTTTTTCAACCCTCTCCATCTTGCTTGAGAGAAAGAGCCTTGTACTTGATAATTAAAAAAGGAACTGTGTGGATGGGATGTCTCCCCTGACTATACCCCATACACATTTAGATCACTCCATGCAATTTCCTTTAGATCTACCAACAACTATGTAGTGCCGGGTCCTCCCTGATAGAATACATAGTGATTGGAAGGATAAGAAAGCTCCTCATATTACATGGTTTTCTTTTCGTAGAACAAAAGTACAGAAATTGTATGGTAAGATTGTGAGGTGTATCCCCATACAATTAAGCCTCAATGATGCTCAAAAGATGGCACAACAAAACCCTAATAATTCAACATACAATTATAGCCAATGTTGTATTTTAAGGCTGTAATAATTATAAACATTAGAGCCTACCTGTATGTGTGTAGATTAGCTCAGGGCAGTAGCACTGGTTTTAAATAATGGCAACCAATCAAAGGCAAGGGAATAATTCATAGTTAAAGTGTATCTATACTTTGAAGGCAAAAGAAGTTTCCTAAAGCTACGGTGTACTTAACACTCAAACAGTGACCAGTGATGTAGACAAACCTTTATTTGTCTCATTTGGTAAGCATTCCTCATACCATGTTCATCCAAACCATGGTTTGTTACAAATGATCAATGCCCCAATGCCCAAATTTTATGCAAACGGATTTAGTAAAAGTGGCAACCAGTGGGCCGAACCTCACAACACACCAGGGAGTTGTAGCAGGCAATCACTGCTGCAATCTTCAACATCCAGCTTCTAGCCATGCTAGATGCTAAAACTACCAAAAACTTACCAAAACATATGAAGTTAGATCAAGTTATAACCAAACAGGTTATAGATTAGAGTTAGATAAAAGGAAGTAGAAACACAGGAGCACAATCTGACTGAAGAAAAAAGTCATAGTGTGACAACATATGATATTAAAGGCAGGAAATGTGTTTTCCTCATGATATAGGTTCAAATAAATAATAAATGCAACAATCACATCTAAAGACGTGTAAACTGAAATACATACATATATTTTTCTGGGTTTAGATAATCTTCGTTAACAGAAACCAGTGTCCCATAAACTAATTACTGCTTACAGACCAGCAATGAAGAAGTTAAAAGAATAATAAATAATTTATCCTCTTACACTTTACAGGAAATGGGTCTTGATTTATAAAACCATTTTATGAACTCCAGCCTTCATACCATTTATAACGGTGCCAAGAATCCTTACCTCTGAGATCATCAATGAGCAATTTGCTTTTAACAATATTTCAATAACCACAAAATGTACGGCCTTACTCCATCCTCTTTGTTACCGGAGCCTTTACCTACAACTTATACTATGGCACAGGAGCCAATGATGGTTTACACACTTCCAGGCATGAGATCATACACAGAAGCACACTAATGACTGGATTTATGTATTTCTTGCTCAGCAGTTAGAGAACCAGTCTCAGATAGTATCAGGATACAATATTCAAATAATACTGCATCTTTTAAATCAATCCAATAAAAAAATGTATGTGTACTCTGACTTTCAACCCCCAGATCTCCAACACCCTTAGAAGTCTGATCTTTTTTTGTATTAGTAAGGATAGGATAAGTGAAAGCATGTATGCAGCAGAGTAGTGCTTTATGCTAATAGGGATTTGATAGGGGGCTTTTAGTAGGAAGGATTGTGCTCAGGGACCTGAAAATTTGCATGGATGTAGTCTTAGGGGTTAACTAGTAAACCACAAAATGCCAAGGTTCTACCATGCAGGAATTTAAAGATATATGTGTTCAATGTAGGCAAGTAAAATGTTGCATATAGGAGTATATCTCTCTGGCGATGGAGCATTGTCTGATAGCTGGACTTCAGCTGAAATGTAACTTACAAAGTTTTGTAGATAGAGAGGTAAAACTCGGGGTGTAAGTAGTAGTAGGGGTGCATTACTGACCGTGAAAGTTTCATGATTATACTATTAATGGTTTTTGTGCTGCTTTTGTGCTGTGCTATATGTTCAAAGTTATACGTTTTAGTTTTGTTTCTACAGCAGAGCTAGAGGGGGAGAGGGTGTGTTCTCTGTGGAGAAGCATCCCGTAGCCATGGTAACACTGCTCTGTCCCAACATCTCTCTGCTTTTGCTTCTTTCTGTCAGCCAGAACGCAGCCCAGGGAGCACAGATCGGGAGCAGACCTACTAGCTCCCCTAGATGGTCCCCTGCACCCCCCTGCTAGCCACACCCGGCGTATACGATGACCCCCGACTTCTGAACACATGTTCCTGTGTTCAAAAGTCATCTTATACGCCGGATAATACGGTATATTAAAAAAATATATATATATATATACATAACCTCCATGCAGCATTTGTCAAGGGACAGCAACCCCAAGGAACAGCAACCTTTCCTGCCTGCTTGCTTTAACGTTGCCATGCCTGGAGTGTCCGATCCTCCAGGCAGCAAGATGGAGGAGCGAGACTCTTCCAGTCTCACTCCCTTCACCAATCCGAATCTGATGTGGCTGTGCAGGTGGACATGGGAAAGTAGACACCAGAAGTGGCATCTACTCTCCCATGTAACCTTTCACGCACCATATCGTACCCTAACTGGGGAGGTGGCGCATCACTGGATTTTGAACGTTTTGCCGGGAAAGTATTTTTTACTTTTGACCTCTGATCTGCCCTATTATCGGCACCAAAATAGAAGGCTGAATCGGAGGTGGTAGGTCTGCTTTAACTAATGCAAAAACTATTTGTATTAAGGCAATACTTTTTTTGTAGTATAATCTCAACCCTGATCTACATCCCCAGCAATTTTGGTGATACCATGGTTTTGCAATTAACTCACAAAGTTGAACTTTTCAAACAGAATTTGACCATATCTAGTCAGCACAATTGCGGTTTGGTTCTTTATCACACTACAGGACACAGTAGTAATTAATTAGCTGGCAGAAGGAGATACAGTCTCATGTGGATGAAAAGGCACACCTATAGTACAGATCCCTATTCATTGTGCCCAATGGAGGGACAAGTATTTTTGATCTCGAAATGTATGATTTTTTTTTTCTTTAGAGACTTCTATCTAAAGTCACCTCTTCTGCACAGAAAATCCATCTGTAGTGTTTGGTGTTGCAACTGTGGGTTCATTAGTAGATCTGGTTTGGAAGAAGAGCAGCATTTCTAATCTGATTATATATATATATAGCTGTTCACATATGTTGACAAATGCAAGCAACTGCATTTATTGTAACTTAAACTGCACACCCACAATGGAAGCATAACCTAAGTTAGAGAGGCATTTGTTCTGACTTAGCTCAGAGGTTGGTAATGTGGATTTTAAACCTTTTAGTACCTAATGAGGATTAGCATACTGAATAGTAATGGAGATGAGCCTTCACTTATCGGAGAGATGTTTATCAGCAGAGACACAATTCTTGACATGGCAATGAGTAAGCAAAACCACAATACACACCAGAGAGACTAGGGCATCCAACACAGCAAGGATGTTGTAGATTGGAACACACCTTTGCAGATTTTTCACAAATGGTAATCAATGGTAAAAGAAGAAAACTTTTTGAAAAAAAAAACGGTTTACTTTCTGAAAAAGCAACCAGGGTTTACCAAGAGAAAGTAACAAAAAGGAATTGCCTTCATATGTATATAAAATTTCCAAGAAACATGGATATATAGGTAATCAACGGTAGTCAATGGTAAGCTAAATATCAAGTTTTGAAAAATGTCATTCCTTACTGTCCCATATTAGTTAAGGAATATATCACAACTGCAATATATACGTTTATAGTAATACACTACACAGTTATATTGAATCAATTTTTGTGCAATTTTATTTTGTGGCACGTTAAGCAGTTGCATCAACTAGGAAAATCAGAATTTAGAAAAAACAGACGAGCAGATACAGCAGACAGGTTAGCATTGGGCAGGCTGCAGGAATAGCATGGTATGTGTTCCACAAAGGACAGGACACCCGTGGAAGGCCATTGGGATCTGTTCTAGGACAGACTATTATTAGGAAAAATGGAACATGGAAAGAATGCATTTTTGCTGATGACACAAGGAACAGTTGTATGATTTCCATATGGGTGGGAAAACGAACAGGTAATGATTAATGACACAGGTATAGCAGAGAAATGGTCAAAGTGCCCTATCATTTACATGTAATAGCGGCAAAACAACCCCTTTGGGAACTCAAACATTCAAAAATGAATATAAGATTTATGGAGCTATTCTTAAAGCTATAAGGGACATTGTAGTCCATGGTAAACCAGTCACCTATATTTAGGTCATATGAAAAAGGGAATTCAAGAAATAACCTATACTACTGGACTAGTATTTTAACTGCATCAATTCTGATATAAATGTTTATTTAAAAAAAAAAACACATGAATTCACTAGAATTAAACACTACTATATTGAATATACATAAAACAGTCATAAATAAAAATATTGGCACCCCTGCATCGATGCCAGAAAATAGACCATGTATCCCAAAAAAGTGCTGCAATTGCTGCAAATGCTTTGGATTGTCATGTTTATTTCTTTTGTTAGCACTAGAACACAAAAACAGAGGAATAATATAACTAAAACATCTTTCCCCATCTATATATTATGTTTTCTTTCTTTCTCTCTAACCCATTTCATGTTATTTTCTTTTTTTTCTTTTATTTTTCTCTCTTCCTTTATTATTTTCATGGTTACATTTTGGACACTCAGAGGGCATACCACCTCTAATCTCAGGGTACAACTATTTTACCAGAATGGTCCGAGTTAGACTTTTATATTTTTCCCCATGATCTTTTTTGCTTAATGTTCTGCCTCACTTCACATACCTCTATGTGGAGGGTTTAAGAAATAGGTACCTCAACTTTTTTCCTTACTGTATACCCATGTGGCTTTCTCTGTGTTTACATATTTTTTGTATTTTTGCCTTCTGTACGTTTCTGTCCTTGTGTATCTAATTTAAATTTTAATAAAGTCTTATTTTAAAAACATCTGAGACATTCCACTCAAAGTGTCCTAAACAAAATTAGATAAATCTATCTTTAATTTCTTTATACTGGAATTGTGGACCTCTTCTTTTGCTCCAGGTCTCCCTTCTCCTTTTATGTTTAGGTGTCAACAGTGGGGTCCCCGGAAAGCATCCCTTTTTATTCAGCTAGTGACGGATACTATGAGCTAACACTGCTGTGCCTGCAGATCAGTTTAAATTTGTATACAAGTTTGTTGGTTATTTATCCAACTTTCAAACAGTACTTCATTGTAACATGTCATCTGTATTTCTTTTTCATCCTCATCCAGAGATATGCTAGTGTGATGGGCTGTATACTTTCCGATAATATTGTGCACGGTGGGCACAGTTTAACCTTGGGATTGTCCTGTTTTGCGTTTTGAGGGCTTGTTTCCAAGATATGTTGGGACCCCTCCGCTAAGCGTATACGCTTAGCAGGGGTCCCGACGTATCCCACAGACTTTGCCTGCCGGCGGATGGTCTGTTTACACATCCGCCGGTGTAAAGGCTGAACGTACTCGACTACGTTCAGCCTTACACCGGCGGATCGGCTCAGCGCAATGAAGACAGACCCTCCACCGAGCAGGTAAGCCTGTTACGTTGCGTGTACGCTTAGCGGAGGGGTCCCAACACAATGGAAACAAAGCCTTATTCTCAGATCCACAACTCTTTGCTACTTCGTTACACCCAGGCAAATTCTTTATTTCAACTGGCTGCAAGTGGGATTAACTTTCATGCCAGCAACTGTAAATTGCTACAGAGGAGTTGATTTGCAAATAAAGAAGCATCACATGCTTGACAAACAATTCCTATAATTTTGTTCAGGCCATTTTTGACATTTGTTGGGAATTTCAAGTAAACATAAAAATATTAAAGCGTTTGTAATTGCTTCAATATTCTAGGAAATATGTTTTGTTTAAAAACACTTGTGCAGGGGTGCCAATATTTTTTGCCATGTGTGTACTTTGAGAACAACAGTGAAGTACTGTAGAGGAAACATTTTATAATCTCGAATTACTGTAAATGATTGTTTCACCAATTGTGTTTGCAAGTTGTAATGGTTACCTCAAATACCCCTTACACAGAGCAGAGTTGTATGTATAGCAGGGTCTACAAATGGCAAAATATTTCCTGATATATATATATATATATAAAATAACCAAATAGCCAATTTTGGTGAAACTATTGTAAATAAAGAATGCACTTTCCCATATTTTTCCATTGCATTGGTTTACCCATTCCACAATAGACAAAGTTGAGTGCAAATATCATTGAATAATTGTGTTTTACAGGACAAGACACAGAGGAAGACAGAGTGGAGGGTATAACCAAGATCTGCTAAACCCATACATGCACCGATGCACCAACGTTAGCATCCAAGGTAGAGCATTGCATGGTATATGACTTTTGGATAGGAGAAGAGTGCTGTAGGGGGGGAAAAAAAAAAAATCACACTGCTATAAATTATTTTGCCACAGATGGCCATATAACTCAATAGAAAGGTTCATTTGGAGAAAGTGGTTAAGCAACTAGGAAATGGAATTGATAATTGCCCCTAAAATATTCTTAGGCAGCATCTAAGCTTACTTTAGAATTTTTTGTAACTGTAAAAGGTAATGAATATACAGTTAGGACCATAAATATTTGGATTTTCTTATTGTGGTTCTGTACATTACTTCAACAAGTGAAATGCATGCTTCTTTGCTTAAACTGCTGGGTTGCTTTGGCTGTATGTTTTCGATCCATCTATATTATATCCATCTATATTATGAGACACCTCCCAATCAATGTGACGGCATTTAGCTGGATGTGAGCAGACACATGACACCTCACAATTTATTTAGTTGCTTCTGTCCTGTGTCACATCATCAATAAACACTCCTGTCCCAGTGCCACAAGTAGTCATGCCCACCTAAGCCATCACACTGCATCACTCCCCAATGTTTTACAGATATTCTATGCTTTGGATCAGTGGTGGGCAACTGAGTTGATATTGAGGGCCACAAGTGCGGCCCTCGGCATCACTAAACATAACATCGATCCAGAGGAGAGAAAGAACCAATGAATCTCCCCAGTATCAACTACCGGGGCAGGGGGACTTTAACGGCTTCAGAGTAAGCAGATCAGAGACAAGAGGTAAAAAGCAAAAACATTTAATATGTCAGTATCTAGGCGCTCGACCTAGATCAGTATGGATTGACACAATAGTGGCCATCAATAGGCGCAAAACGTATACACACATAAGTACAAAGTAAATCAAACATATCAACAGCATAGATCACAAGCCCAACGTTTGAACAGAAGGCATGAGCATCTCCAAAAAGATGAAACAGGAGATGTGGACCATCCAACGGTGGAACACACAACCCCGACGTATGTTTCGTCGTTCGACTTCCTCAAGGGGTAGAGGCTGGTCGAACGGTTAGAGTTGATATGTCAGTAAGGATAAAAGCAGAAAACATAAGTGGTGCTAGACGCGGGACCTCCCCAGAACAGAGATACATCAGTGGGCCTTAGCCAACCTCGCCATGAAAACGTGGTAATATATGTATAGATGAGGTCAAGGCGTCAAATGAGATGGGGTCAGAGCCTGGCCCCTTGTATTTGGGGTTGATGTGAGTGACTATGATTAAGGCGATAGCACCAGGACACCGTGCACATCTGCATTGACATCTGCATAACGTCGATCCAGACCCTCCCCCCATCGACATATCCTGGTTTCCCTGATCAACATTGCCAATTTTTCTGATGTAGGACCGCCAAAGCTGATTAGGAAAGCTGGGTCAGCATGTGACCACTTCACAGGTGAGTTGCTATGCCCTATGCATTAACATTTAGGTTTTGGGGGCCGCATGTGGAGGACCAAGGGGGGCCGCATTTGGAGGACCAAGGGGGGCGCCTAACAACACCCAAAGGACTACATGTGGCCCCGGGCCGCAGGTTGGGCACCTAGGCTTTGGATCATTAGCTGTTCCATGCCTTCTCCATGTTTTCATGCCATTATTCTGGTCTCATTATTGGTTTCATCTGTCCAAAGACAGATTTTTCCAGAACTGTGCTGACTTTTTAGATGTTTTTATTTTAGCAAAGTCCAATCTAGCCTCTCTATTCTCAAGACTTGCAGTGCACCCTCTGTACTTACTTTCATTAGGTCTTCTCTTTATGGTAGAATTGGATATTGGTATGGCTACCTACTGGAGAGTGTTGTTTACTTTGTCTTCTGTTGACAAGGTTCTTCTGTGAAAGTCTAGGTCTTTTTGCGTTGATGAGTTTACCAATGCTATCTTTCTTTCTCAGGATGTACCAAACTGTAGAAGTTATCTGCCTAATTGAAATGACATGAAATGCCCATGAAATAGCCTTCGAGTCCATTGTCCAATTACTTTTGAGCTCCTGAAATTGATGGATGTGAAGAAAAAAAAACATTAGTCCTCACATTTCTTTGCAATCATTTTGTTAATGTGGTAATGTACAGAACCAAAATAAGAATAAAGTTGTATCTGTCCAAATATTTAAAGACAACTGTGAGTTATACTACAACTTACATTTACGATAACCAAGTTTAAGACCCATCACCTGAAAATACAAAACTTGCTGTATATAAGGCTTTTTGTTGAGGAAAATATAATTTCATTGTAATAAAATAAGAAGCTTCTCTAGAATTTGATTAGGTGAATGTTACATCTACAGGCGACTGTGCACAAGATGCCAGAACTGCATAGCTTGAAGGCCTATCATCTTTCAGGAGGAAAGACTTTTCTGATTAATCTGTGTTAAGTGCATTGGCCATGGTCCATTGTTGCATTTAAGGTTACCCAGTTCATTTATATTTAAAGTGTTGGGATAGCAATCTCCATGCTTTGCCTTTCTTCTTTGCTGGTGAAAGAGACTAACAAGAGAAACTCCATATTCCTCTCTCTAAAGCTGGACATAGACGTTCCGATTCCTGCACGACCCGACCGCCACCTGCAGGATTGTGCTAAAATCAGCCGTCATGTCGGAACGCACATTGATCCGGCATGATGAATAATTTTGCACTGATCCCATTAGTTCATCATCCCTCCATCAATCATCACGCCCACCCCTAGTGCTAAAATCGGGTCAAGAGTCGACGATAAATCGTCCCGTCTATTCCCAGCATAAGACATTCATTATTTGTAATTTCTACCAAATTTAAGAAGTTCTCTGAAATATATACCTATAAGAACTATGAAAGTCTCCACTGTTTAATACATTGGCCATCATCAGTGCAGTGCATGGAAACCATGGCTCTATGGCAGTGATGGGGAACCTATGGCACGGGTGCCAGGAGGTGGCACTCTGAGCCTTCCCTCTGGGCACCTGACCTGTCAGACAATACAGAGGCTGATAGAGGAAAGAACTGCAGCCCACTGTCTCTCAATGGCAGTATTCTTCCCCTCTCTTCTGATTGTACACAGCACCTCATAATCTTCACTAGCACTGCCAGCCAATTAGAAGCCCAGGGAGGGACAACCAGTAAGCAGAGAAAAAGGTTTGTGTGTGAAGGTAATGTGTAAGAGAGAGTGAGAGACCCAGAATGATAAGAGAAGGCAGAAGAATTCACACAGGTTAGAAATTGTAGTTCTGCAACAGCTAGGAAAGGCAGCAGCGCATGCTGGGTAGTGTAGTTCTGTCAAAGCAACTGTCAGAATGTAATGCTTGCAGTTGTAGTTTCTACACAGCAAGTTGGGTCTTTTATGCTATGTCATCAGAATGCCATGGGACACTACCAGAAGACTATATGCATGCTGAGGTCTATAGTCCATCAGCAGCAGCCTAGGATTTACATGAAGCTTGTAACATCCCCGATCCCCTATGAACAAAAACTGAACCCAGAGTTATAACCCCAAGTCGCCACTTGTGATAAATAAGTGGGTTTTCGGTTACAATTTGGGTACTAGGTCCCTAAAAGGTTTGCCATCACTGCTTTATTGAGTAGGGCTTGGGGGTCAAACAGAGGAACAACAATGAAGGTTATGGTGAGAAGGTATTAAAGGAATCAAAAAGCCCTCAACTCAAGCAGTGCATAGCACAGTCATGACTTCTTAAAATAGAAGGTATCTTCATGTTCCAATCCATCACAAATCCCAAAAGTAAAGGACAGTGGCCATAACCTTTCATAACATTACTCTTTCATAAATTCTCCAATAGCTTTGGAAAGCATGATACAATCTCATATTTTGGTTCACCTAAGTAGTACTCACCATCCCACACACAGTGCACACAAAATACAGTACTGGCAGCAGGGAGTGCCACAAATGTTATCATAAAAGAAATCATCCAATAAGTGGAACTAAGGTCAGTTATATATGTATTTCTGCCTGCACATAGTATAAAGGCAATCTGTGGTGCAAGAAACGTACGCCCAATCAGTTACTAGAAAGGACAAAATCTCTAAGTCCAGAAGAAACTGAAAAGGCTGGAGCAGAAATATGTTTCTGTAGTTTCTATAATGAACAAACAGGCTGTGCACTTGACCACTATGATAAAATGCACATACCGTATTTTTCGGACCATAAGACGCACCAGGTTTTTAGAAAAGGGAAAACAAGAAAAAAATATTCTGAACCAAATTGTACCAGTGTCGCCATATAGTGCAGGCATATACTAAACACCCCCATATACCGGTAACCTCCATACAATATAACATTGTGAGGGTTGTGGGCTTATATGGGGGTGTTTAGTATATGCCTGCACTATATAGTGACCCACCCTACATTAAATGAAGTGAATGAGGCAGGATGGATGCTCACCCTCCATTAAATGTGCAAAAATGTCCACCCAACCCTTCTGGCCGCTCCCCCGGCCCCCACCCATGTGAATGACATTCGACATTAACTGTAAAAGTTAATACCACTTGACAGCGCTGCTGTCTGCCGCTGTGTTCCTCCTCTGTGTTGCCTGACCGTGCGGCACTTGTGAACGCCACGAAGGGGGTGCCGAACTGAACATCTGCCCACCCTCCATCAATGTGCCCACGCCTTCTGGCCCCCCCTCTCACATATGAATACGAGCTGGGCCAGAAGGGTTACCGATTTGATGATGCCGATCGGCCACCGCCTTAGTGGGCGGCCACAAGTGCCGCACTGGACGTCAGGCAACACAGAGGCGGAACACAGCGGCAGAGATCAGCGCAGCCGGGGACCGGCCGGGGACACCACGGTAAGTAAAAAAAAGGCCCCTGTACTTCTGCATCTGACCAATAAGACGCACCCTGATTTCCCCCCCCCCCCCCCCCCCCCCCCCCCCACTCTAGGAGGAAAAAAGTGCGTCATGAGGTCCGAAAAATACGGTAATTACACAGACTTTAATTAAAGCATGTTTGTTCTTTAATTTTTTAAACTTGAAATACTTATTACTTAGAGTCCCACTACATTATTTTTTTTTTGCCTGACTTCATTCAACATATTCAATATATAGGGTCAGGTACATACAGAACAGAGGCAGTATAGGGATGAGTTTAAGTAACTAAGGACAGTACAAAAATACAAAACTTAAGCTGGCCATACACAGGTCGACTTTTGCTTGATCGTTCCCTAATTCAATCACTTTGTGAGATTCGATTTATCATCGTACTACCACACAGTGTAATTTATTTATGATCTTACTAAGCAGCGCATGCGTAATTACAATTGAAAATGAAATGGTCTCGATACCTAGTAAAACCATTAGATGTTTGTATGAGAATTTTTTTGGTCAAAAATACCAGGTTGTGGGAAACTATTTAAAAATGATCAACTTAAAAATTATCGTTCTAAGTTGTTCTAATGTAAATATGGATTCGTGTAAGGCCGCGTTTACTGTATATGCTGTCAATAAAACAAGAAAGGAGCACAATATTGTCTGTGTATCATGAAGTTATTATAAACCAGAAAAAAACTAAACATTCAGGAAAAGTTAGGAAGAAATGATTTTTGGTAGAGGAGAAATTTTCATTTCCTTTTCTGTGTATATTGCGGCACAGTACACTCCCAGCTTATTCCCGGCACATATAAGATATTGGGAACAGGCCGAGTGCCAGGAACAACGTAACAACATCTGTGCCGTAATTTTATCATCTGTGGTCACCCAATGGCTAAAGAGGATACTGGGGAATCTGGAAGTGATGGAGATGGCTGGAGTGAATTGCACAAAGCCACAAGCATTGCAAGTTCAGTGTAGTATAACATTCAAATATCCTATCCATGTTACAGAAACATTCCACCCTAAAGAAAACAGATTACAGTATTTGTCGGGCTATAAGACGCAAGTTTTTCCACCAGGTAATCGGTTGGAAAAAGTGCCTGCTTCTTATGGCCCGAATGCACAACTACCTGCAGCCACTCGGCCATGGGTGGTCAGGCCTTGGCTCTGCGACAGCTCTCCCAGCAAGAAGATTAGCTTGGGAGGTGGAGGAGCTGTCAGATGGGAGATCTGGCCACGTTCCGATCTTCCCATCTGAACTGTATTGTTTATATAAAGCAGAGCCCTGCTGATATAAGCAAGGAAGAGAGAGATGAACTCCCATCTATCTCTGCCTGTGTGTGAAAGCTGCACTCACGCTGCAGCTTCCACAGACAAAGCCCTAGAGGAGAGACATCTGCAGCCATTCCCCCTCGGCCCCCCTTTTCCCCCCATGTGCGAGGAAGATGAGGTGTGGGCGTTGATACTAATGCTACTAGTGGCATCTTGTGCCTGAAATTTGTGACTGCATTAATTTGATCCATTGCATTGAGCCATGTTTAATCTAACACATGGTCATGTTACTGAAGTCAATCTATTTTTGCAACAAACACGAAGTAAATTAATTACTAAGCTATAGACAAGCATCTGCCATCATTATAAAGTCTAATGAATTACATCTTCTGAGGCAGAACCACTGTATATCTGACTTCTAAATGTCACCATATGTTCAGAAAATGATATTATCCTTATAGATGTTCCCAATCTCTTGCCATATTTCTGTCATCCTCCGCACACTGTAACTGACACCATAGTCAG
The DNA here is from genome assembly GCA_036250615.1 of Ptychadena robeensis. Classification (NCBI taxonomy): domain Eukaryota; kingdom Metazoa; phylum Chordata; class Amphibia; order Anura; family Ptychadenidae; genus Ptychadena; species Ptychadena robeensis. Next base: position 37,632,257 of record CM070033.1, on the reverse strand, counting down.
AAAAAATTATCTTATGGAAAAATCTTAGAAAGAGTAAAGCAGGGAACACGTGGCTCGATATTGGAGCCGTTTGAGGTTCCCTGCAGCAGCGTGATGACGTCATCACGCTGCTGCCCCATATCGGAGGAGACAGAGCCAATCCACATTTCTTGTCTCGGCCACCGACTGTTCTCACATTCTTCTGCAAATCCGCTAGCTGGAAGGTCAATATCTATAACAATTAAGTCCAAGGCATGGACTGCTTCTGCAAAATTTTTAAAGATGGATATTCAATATTTTTGGGTACACTTGCTTTTCCAATAAAAGGCAACATCAAAATGTTAAGGGAAAAAAAAAAAAAATCTCTTCGAAAAATGGCAGCTGCCACAATTTAGCTTGGGCCTTAAGGACTCATTCAAACGGTTGGTAGGAAACACATAGATCTCCTGAAAACTGGTTTGGCACGTCATGTTACCCAGTCGCTTTTTGGAGGTTGCACTTTAGGCACCTTACATTAGGGCGTGTGTCAACGCACAAAAGCCAAAATTTTTGCAGAGTTTTAAAGTGTTGGATGTTTCACCACAACAACTGTGTTCTCAAGCTTGCTCCAGCCTACAAATTCCAACAGTCAGCAGTAAGAAATGCTCCTGAGAAAACATGCGTCTAAACCAACATGACTTAGTCTCCAGAGTTTAACTACAACCTTTTACAGCAGGGAAAATGTTACTCTGAAATACCAGCATATAAGCACCATTACTTTTTTGCACCTACATCGTATGGTATGCATAAATTTATCTGAAAGATATCACACCATCCCTTACCTCTGTGTTGTAAGGAATTCATCAACTCATTCAAAAAGCCATAGTACTGGGGTTTTAAAGGTGCACAGAATACAATTTTAAATGTTATTTTTAAGGTTATTAAAACTATACATTGACACAAATATAATTTCCATACAATCTATACGTACACATTACAGACCCTTGAAGAGCGTATGTTTAATACACTTGTTACTTCATTGTTGTAATTGTTCATGGAAAACTCCCCTGTTGGCCAATCCACAATGCGTTAAACGCATTGTGGATTGGCCAACAGGGGAGTTTTCCACTACCCGCTTTCCACTACCCGCTTTCTCAGATCAGATAATGGATTTTTTTGCATTGTATACTATTATACCTTTTCATTGTATGTAAGCACGCACATGCCTTGCAAATATACTTTTGCTCTCCCATGCCCATATATGCGGAGTCTCCTGGAAGGAAAAGAAGATGTATACTCCAGAAGGATTCCATGCTCAGTAGCATACAAACCCCCCAAGGAAGGAATAATGTTGTTTTTACATAAAACATGTTCATGTTTTTCACAAGTCACAAGCACGCCAATGTAGACTATATACCATTGCTTGGCATGTTTGGGTAGGTTATGGATATTCTAATCGCGGCACAGAGCGGTCTCTCACGATTAGACTTGCGCCACAAAGATTGCAGGCAGGAACTAGGGGGGGGGGCAGGACATCTTGCACCACCCAGCCTGATCACGGCCATAGAGAGTGAATGGGCACGGTTTAAATGACCAATGACCATGCAGGTCTATGGCCGGGATCAGGGGCGACAAGCGCATCCAATTAAATGGAGGTGATCAGCCACGATCAATGAAGTGGGGACATAGCCTTTGGCATCCAAACAAAAGGTAGGCTATACCTACTCTATGTGCACTTCCACAATACTTAAGCACACACTTTTGTGACTTGCAAGCTCTTTTTAAAATGGTCAATTAAATGGTCAAAATAATACCAACAATAAAAATGGTAAACATATATTTATTTATATGCTGAGTATATGTTGTAAATATATTTTTTTTGTCTTTCATACCATGAACATGTATAGCAATACAATGCTGCACATGCTGTGGTTATGATAACAAGAATTGAATGATTGATTGGTGAAGTTAATATTTTTTGAAGAGTTGAAGAGGTATTTCCAAATACCTCCCCTGTTCATAAAGCTTTTGAATTCAACTTGTAAAGAAATGGCATCCACACATTGTCTTGGGTACACCCAGGGTGGATTTGATTTAAATCCAACCAATTTAAATCACGATTTAAATCACTAGTCAGTAAGGCGCGATTTAAATCAAACTGATTTAAATCAATCATTCTTGCTGGGATAACTTTAAAATGCAAAGTGAAGGTGAAGATTTTTAGAACAACAACTTTTCATATTAGTCTTTTTTATCCCCAGTTTAGGTTAATCATTCATATTTGGACAACTTTTCTGTTGTACTTAGTTTTGAGAACTGCAAAAGTAAACCATATCTGTGATAATATCGTGTAGGCAGAGAAACTGCTCAATAATCTTACAGAAACAGACAGAAGTTGATGATGGTATAAGCACATCACCCAACATTTCCCCTGGAATAGAAATGGTTTAGGGGACACAGAAGTAATACATTTATTATACACAGTGCAACAAATGAAGTAATGACCATCATATCAATCAAAAACAATGCGCAATGTTGCGGATGTACACATATGTACATGTGCATAAACATGTGCATAAACAAATAAAATAGTCCAAATGGCGCAAATTCCCCCCAAACACGCGTTTTGTTGAAGACTTCTTCAGGGGTACGATATGTAATTTCATCTCCAAATCTACATAACCAAACAGCCAACACAAGGGGATCAGTCATATTGAATAACCAAAAATTGACATAAAAGTGGACACAGACCCTCAGGGGTTACTCACGTCCATAGATCAATATAGGGGGAAAGACATGATTTCTCAAGCTGGCGTCACCACTGGTGATCTGCGTAACAAGAGCGACCCAAACCATCAACTGATCATGTTTACCAAAATAAATGTATTAAAAATCGATCTTGTTGTACGTAGATCACCACAGTAGTTGTGCGGTTAAAGTCTGTCTGTCTCTCAGCCCCACTGGTGTTGGCGCAGTGGGGACGCCATCTTGAGAAATCATGTCTTTCCCCCTATATTGATCTATAGACGTGAGTAACCCCTGAGGGCCTGTGCCCACTTTTATGTGGATTTGGTTATTCACTATGACTGATCCCCTTGTGTTGGCTGTTTGTGTTATGTAGATTTGACCTATGAAATTACATATCGTACTTCCTAAAGAAGTCTTCAACAAAACGCGTGTTGGGGTGAAATTTGCACCATTTGGACAATTTTAATTGTCTAACAGCACGTGTACAGGTGTGTACACCCGCAGCATTGTGCATTGTTTCTGATTGATATGATTGCCATTACTTCATCTTTTGCACAGTGTATAATCAATGTATTGCTTTTACATATTGAGCGGCCCGCCCCCTCGCCCTTGTCTATTTAAGGGGAAATTGTGGGTGATGTGCTTATGCCATAATCAACTTCTGTCTATTGTTTTTGGGATGTTTGTCTCTATACATCTAAAGGTACCCATACACGTTGCGATTTTTTGTGGACCGATTCGATGTTCAATTTCAAATCCCGATTTTTGCTTTACTGCTATTTTTAAAAGTCGGTCGGATGCACGATTTTTCGTCCGATTAGTCACTGGCCGACCGACCGATCGGCCGGTTGTATCAGGAATTCTTTAAAAGTCTCTTTTAAATGTGGCCGACCGACTGAAAATTACGGGCATTATCATTCGGGACCCGACCGACTTTTCGGCCGATTTTGCTAAAACAGCATCGGTTGGACTACATTTGATTGTTACAAATCCCGATCGATAGACCTACCCGACCGACCAGATGGGTCGGAAGGGCTAAAATTGCACCGAAAATCGCAACGTGTATGGGTACCTTAAGAGTGTAGATTGATTATAAAATCTTACAAAAACCCCTGGAAGAGCATGACATTGTAAATGGATTCATGGAATTTATTTACCAAAAATATTTAACATATACAGCTTTATTCTACATAATTATACAATTGTTATTCCATCATGGAATAACCTCTTGATGATAATCTATTTTCCTCAAAAAGCATTTTATTTAAAAAAAATCAATTTTAATTAAAAAAAAATCCAATTCAAATCAAAAAAATATGATTTTTTTTATTTTTTTTTAAAAAAATCATTGATTTTTATCCACCCTGGGTACAACATAGCGGCGTATGGATCACATGACCATGTCGCTGTGTTCTTCCCAAGGCAAAGTGCAGACACCATTTCAGTGAATGAGTTGGATACGGCCCTTAAGAAATATTAACAATGAAAATTTTACAAATTTAAATGTGAGTTTAAAAAACTACTTTGAAAATTATAGAATTATGTGAAAGTGTGTAAAGAACTTCAGTGTCTAGATGTATCTAATGCAAGCTGATGAAGCGGCAGCAATAAAGGGAATACATTTTTCTAAGTTCTGCAGTAAATATATGTCCATTTACATATTCATTCTGTCCCTATCTTTAAATGTGTCGGGTACTGTAACTTTTAACCAGTAATATAACTTTCACAACCCCAGTAGATTCCCCAGCAGTGAATGTTTGATGGATTCAGACTCACCAGTTTAACCTCCTGGGCTGTTAGACTAACTAACTAGAGTGAATTTGGGGTAAGTTTGTTTACTAACAATACTTGCCCCAAACTAACCTCGGACATACTCGCCTGTCTGGAGGGAGCCTGTTATGTCCCTCTGTATTGCGGACCCACCAATCTTTCTGGGTCTGCCCCTTCGGAATCGTCCATGATGCAGGAAAGGTGTGGGCAGGGGGGTGTCATTGACCCACATTTGAAGGAGGTGTTGTCATTTTTTTCAGAACATCCCCAGCATCATCGTTGATGAAGGGGGGAGTCCTAAGAAAAAAAAAAAGCATCACATGCGCAATGCCCAGAAAGTTCTTATACATCTATGTTTTATTTTCCAGTATTTTCCCATATAAACTGCAAACTAAGATTATGATTATATTATATTATATTGATTATATACAACTTTTTGAGAGGCATTTATGATGTGTAAAGAGTAGTTTGCATTTTCTACTCCTATAGGTTACTGTTTTTAAAATATATTTCTGTAATATTAACACTCAACATTTTATGAAAAATTTAAAAAAAAGGAGGAACGAAAAAACATTTAGTTTGCCTACACTTGTGATACTTTACACCTGCTTTACTGCGAGACTACAGATCAGAAGGACGCGCAGTGTTAGGAACAGACCATACAGTCTGGAAGACTCTACCACCAGCACACAGCTGCAATCTTGTCAGACAACAGCTCCGAAAAGAATTATGATTATTTACTTACCTCTGCTGGATTTAAATTTGTTTAGCTGTTTATGTGCAAAGGGGAAAAACATCCTTCTTTTCAAGACTTTTAAAATTCACAGGCTGTACAAGTGTACTACACTTGCTTTGCGGCACCAAAAATGCTTGCTGCAGGGCGTTTCACTCTGGCTCCGCATTTGCGTTCTGCGATAATGCACATCACAGATGGAATGTGTAAGAGCCATTTCACACTATATGCGATGCGGTGTGTTTTAAAAATGCGCGCGTTTTTTTACTGCATGCGTTTCTACATAGGCAACCAATGTTACTATTCACACTGTTGTGTGTAACTTTGCAAATGCAAAACGCATATGTAATGTCAAAAACGCATGCTTATATGCAGAAACGCATGCCTATAAAAAAACGCATATAGTGTGAAATGGCCCTAAACCTGTGTACCTGGCGCTACTCAAGCATGTGACACAGCCCTGAAAGCTCATCAATTTTGTGTTTGTTTACCAAGTTACAAGTTTACAACCAAAAAAAACCTAGTGGTTGAGAACACCACCATCTACTTACTGCTTAGATACAGTGGTATGCCACAGCCAATACAACATAACTGATTCTCTAAATTCAAACCACTTCTCCTAAATTAGATATAATCACCAATCCAGTCAGCACTAGGCTGAGGTGTTCAGGGAATACACGTGATGGGGAAAAAATATTTACTGTAGCAGTGGACCTTTTCTAGATAATACCTAGTGCCCCACTCACTTGGCTGACAGTCCAATCCCCTGGAATAGGTGAACTTTATGTATCCTTCAATACAAGTCACAACTGCTGGTCCTGCATTCTACAGTTTGGAGAGGTGTAAGCTGTCTGGACATGAAAGTGCCTTTGAGTGTCTAAAAGATCAATGAACAGGATATATTATTGAAGATGATAAAATATTACCCTTTATTTTAGTTAAAACATAATACACAGAAAAAAAGATTCTAATACGTTTTAAGAACCTAGGTGCCCAACCTGCGGCCCTTTGGGCATTCTTCAGCGGCCCTCCTCAGTCCTCCACTTGCGGCCCCCAAAACCTTACTGTTCATGCGTAGGGCATAGGAACTAATGTTGCATCACATAACCTCTAAATCAAAATGTGCATCACCATACTACAGTGTTACCCAATGCTTGAAGCACAATTTAAAGTAAGTTTTGTTATTGAATTATGAAAAAAATGTCTTCTAGCTCTGCCTGCTGTCATTCCAAATTAAAAAAATGCTCATACAAGTCAGTATAGATTGAAAATATTATGTGCGGCCCTTTAGTGATGGAGAGGGCCGCACTTGTGGCGCTCCATATCTACTTAGTTGCCCACCACTGTGTCACATAAACTTTAAAATGTACCTACTTTGTAACTAGCAAACACACTGCATAGAGAAAAGATTTAATGTATACATCTTAAACGCTTCGGTCAAGGAATATACTGATAAGGTGTTTGTTTATGAAGAAAATGTCCATGCGGCTCGAGACTTCCCTAAACTGGAACTGTTACTTCCAGGCATGGACTATGGAAAGACCAGGGACTGGACACACACAGGGAAATAAACAAATCCTCCCCTAGACAAAATTAGCAGGTTCCAATGTTCCTTGACTTAAGTTTAAAGGACAAGGAGGGCCAAATCTGCCCTACAGTGTGATTACTTTTGGCCCACAAGATATTTGTGCCATTGTATTTAATAAATGTCACATATGGGTCCTACATTTGACGTTTGATCAAATAATGTTATAATAATATGCTTTGCTTCTTTCAGATTAAAGTTAGTTTCTATACAAGTAGTTATATATGATTAGAAGGAAAAACTTCCTCAGTTGTACACATTTTTCAATAAATGTCAAGGCCTGTGACTTTACCCAAGTTTTGAGTTTGGCACTCCTGCTTTAAGATTTAAAACTTAAACCTTTAAATTAACACATGCCACAGCGTACCAGGTAAAACTCATTTCAAAACACTAAATGCTTATTAATCACAATTTATTGCGTCACCAGTAAAAAACTATGAAAAGGGTTCACTGAAACTTATGTAACAAAAGGTACAAATACCCTGATGCTACAGTTTATAGTCCTTCATTTAGAGATGGGAGAGCATGGCTTCAAAGTATGACTATATCATAAAGCCAATGAAATTATATGTAGCACAGTATGATCATAAATGTGCATGTAACACTGTACACATCTAAAATCAACTACAGGTGACAATAGGTGTGTCAGGAAAGACACAGACCGCAATTTTATTTATACAATCCTGTGCTCGGAACTGCACAAACAGACCTGGGAACAAAAAATAATTCAGTCATTATTATTATTATTATTATTATTATTAATAATTAAAACTCAAATTATTACTCCTATGTATGGGTAGGAGGCCCTGCTAATATCTGCATATTTAAAGATATGCACATTGCAGGCATGTTTGATATAGGACACTTGTTTTCCCAAAAACTTAAAAAGTTTGACCATCTCTACTCTGTATTTTGATACAAGTAGAAAATTCAAATTCAAGTAGTTAGGACTTTGTGAGTTAATTGCAAAGCCCCTGAGCATGGTATCACCAAACGTACTGGAGATGTAGAGTATGGTATTCTAAATTAAAAAAAAAAAGTCTTGCTCTAACACAATTACTTTTTTTTTACTACTACTACTATTTTTTTTTTAATGTTCCCATCTTTGTTTTATTTGGTGAGGATACCATGCTCAGTGGCTTTACAATTAACTCACAAAGTCAGCTAGTTGAAAACAATGTGGCCATCTCTCTGTCACCGAAAAGCAACCCAAGCTGCTGGAAAGACAGAAGCACATAAACTCTGATACACAAAACAGTTACAGGCAGCATAGAGCCAAGAAGCTACACAACTATGAAACTGGGTAAGTACACAGATGATGCCAGAATACACATTGTGGTGAAAGGTGATGCCCTCAACACAGCACAGTACCTAATGCAATGGGAGAATATAGAGTTTGTTGAGCTGAATACATAAAATAAGTGCAAGTTGGAACTAAATGACAAAGAATGTCTATTTTACATTAAGGCACATGTGCCACAGTCAGGGCAATCCATGCATCTTCTGTGGGGTCATACAGTACATAAGCTCAGACAGATTTGCTGAATAAGGATTTTTTAGCCAGCGAACACATCAAGAATACTCTTGGATATCTAGGACATAACCAGAGGAAGGTCTTGTCTATAGATAAACTCTGCACTCTTTTCATTCTTCCGATGAAACAGCCAAAACTTTCTTTTTAATAAATGGATTTGTTCTGTGGAATACATTTAGACCTGGTCATTAAATCAGACAAGTTTGTTTTTTTTATATGACATGATGCTGGCACCTAAAAACACCCGTTATTGATAGGATAAAAATAGCTTAGAAGCTATGCAACAAATATAAGATCATTTATCTAAAATAAAAATACCTACATTATGCAAAACACTACTACCTTTCCAAACTATGTAAGATACAGGAGTATATCTGACTTTTGTAGATCACTATAATACATTTCCCAGCAGCTTAAAAAAATAAAGTAACATCTATCTCCATTTCTGCCTTTGTGTTTAAAATTGTCCCCAACAGACTCACCTTTCCTGCTGACACCCCCTTATGGGTTGAAAGGCACACAGCAACTGACCTATTTACACGGAGGCATGGCCATCATGGACAACCCATAAGCCTAAACCAGACAATACTTACAGTACTCCTACACCAAGGTGCTGACCCGTTATTGGAGCTCTGACTCTGTCCAGGAGGATGGGCTGCTCACAGCCCAACCACTGAAAATGAACTAATTTATGATGTCACTGGACTAAACCATACGATCAAAAAAAAAAAAAAAGGATTCTTTAACCTCCCTAGCGCACTGCTGAGGTCCAGATTTCTGTACCAAAAGTGCACCA
>CM070033.1:37611590-37623033 GCA_036250615.1 Ptychadena robeensis | reverse complement strand
ACTGTCCCATTATATACCCCCTTCCACTGACCCATGAATTAACCCTTTCCAGTGCCCCATTAGCTCTACTTCTCATGCCTATTAACTACCCCCTTCCTTGGCTCATGAACTACCCCTTTCTTCTACCCTATAAAGTACCCTCGCCCACAGCATTAGGAACTATCCTATCCACTGCACCATAAATCCCTAACTGCCCCATAAACTACCCCCATCTACTGTCCTATCAACACCCCCATTCTACATTATGAACTACCGTACCCATAGCCTTATAAACTTCTCCCTTCCACTGTTCCATGAACCACCACCTTCCACAATAGAGAAGAATCCACACACCCCATGTACCCATCACTACTACCAACTCCATCATAATTATTCATACTCCTGGCAAATATTAACTTAAAATTACTTTTATTCAACCAACAGTTATTTATAATAATAAGATGATGTACAAGAGGCATTTTTTGTGGAAAAAAAACGTTTCTCAGCTTTAATTGACATTTGAGCAAAAAGTCTCAATAATCAATAGAAAAGCCTTTATTGGATATTACAGCAATGAGCTCCAAATCTTTCAGGGTGGAGGATCTTCTTGCCATCGCCCTGAGCTCCTTCCACAGATTGGATTCAAGTCAGGACTCTGGCTGGGCCACTCCTAAACGTTAACATTGTTTCTTCACCACTTTTGCTGTGTGTTTTGGGTCATTGTCATGCTGAAATGTCCACTGGTGCCCAAGGCCAAGTTTCTCTGCAGACTGCCTGATGTTGTCGGTGAGAATCTTCATGTATTGCTCTTTTTTCATAGTACCATCTACTATGATTAGGTTCCCTGGTCCATTGGCTGATAATCACCCCCAAAGCATTAGGTTGACTTAGTGATGATGTCATCAGGCAGGAGAAAGCATTGTGACAACTTTGTAGTAAGTCATGTATAAGAGGCTCATCAGGGGCTGAGCCATGTCAGATATTTGTAAGAGGAGTCCAGCACCCCATAGACAAGGGGAGGGCAAATTCTTGGACTTGTGGGTCACAATGGCTTTTTACATTTGACAGAGGGGCCGGGCCCAGAGCCTGTAAGAGTCTACCAACATGGGTGTATATATATGTATATGGCACTAGCGCAGCTTACTGTGGGAGACAGGCACCCTGGTCCAGACAGGTAGTCAGCAGGCTCTGCTTCACACAGTTTCATTTGCGATAAGTATAATCATGACACAGTCCTTCATGCAATTATAAAGAATGTCCACACACTAGTTGCTGTTCAACGGGGGGGCTACTTTACTGAGGGAAAGTCAATTTATATATGCAGCTACAAAGGGTATGTACTTTAGGGAAGTATTCAGTTTCAAAGAATGAGTGGAATGCTGCAGCCCAATTCCTCAGGAGGTGTCTTGCTATCCGCCAAAGACTGTGAGATTCCAAAGGCAATGGATGAATTAAGGGTAACAGTCCATAAACTACCCTAGCCCATCAGGGGAATGAAACTACTACATCACAGCCAGAGGATCCTGCATACCCCAGGCCTCGGGCCTGTCCCATGGGGTTCTGGCAGGAGAGTTCTGCTGAAGCTGGCAGGCTGTGTCCTTCTCCATGCAAGACTACTTAAGCCCCTCCTATAATTTAGATTATATTACCCCTTGGGGATGGAGACACCTCTTTTGGGATGGGCTAGCAGCCAGGAAAACACAGAGATGCAGTTATCCATTTCATGGGTATTTACACTACACACTTTATAATGACATGGGCACTGTGCAGCAGTAGTTGACTCTTTAGCTAGCCATACACGGCACGGATTCCCTGGCTGATCGATTCAGCACCCGATGGATTCCGGCGATTCCGCCGGCATCCACAGGTGAGAACGATCAGCCAATTAGGGAATCCGATTGTGGCAGCCCATCTTGTACGGCCGGATCCGGGAGGGATCCGTGTCCGATGGCTCGCCTCCCTGACCGCAACGCCCCCTGATCAGAGCAGAATCGGACCCGAAAAGACCAACAGGTTGGTTCTTCCTCGGATCCGATTCTGTGCCCCCGATCCATCGGATGCGGTCGGACGGGCAAGGTGGGCTGCAGGGGATTCCGGCACGATGGATCCGCGTGCACGTGCCCGGAATCCATCGCGCCGGAATCCGGCACGAATCCGTGCCGTGTATGGCAGCCTTTAGTGTTGCTTTGTCCTCTGACAGTCTTGCTCTGTTGTATATTGACCTACAGGTCCTGAAGTTAAAATGACATTTAGGCTGTGTTCCCGCAATTTAAATTGTGGCGCAGCGATGGCGCCCATGCATTTTAATGTGCTCTTCCCCACAGACATATAGGGACGCATTTAAAAATCTTTTAAACACGTCCATTCAATTTTTGAACATGACCCCATTCATTCTCTATGGGCACGAACAGGGGCATAATTGTAGCCAGAAATCCATCTGATCATGCCAGAATGCGTCCGATCACTTGCACGAAAAATTGCTAAAGATTACTGCCCTGCGATTAGAATCGCGGGAGATCGCCAAAGTGGAGACATAACATTAATGTTTTTTAACTGACATGCAAATAAATGCAGAGGTGTCTTCATTTCAGTAAATATATTAATCGCAGTTCAGCTTACTATACCCATTTTTTTACCCTTTTCATTTAGCAATTTAGATACACTACGATAAACATTGTGGGAATGAAGTCCTCGAACATTTTAAAAGGAGATGTGGAGAACCAGAACCGCAATCTTGGATCTGTAAGTTGTGCTCAGCAAGGAAAGGGTTTATCCCACACACAAAAGATGCATCACTGTTGTTTGTATGACATAGTGAGGTGTAGCTCGAATCATGGGATATGGAGCACAAGAAATGGCACAGCACAATGATTATCAGAAAATGTCATATTGCATGTCATAGGGGATATCACAAGGGATGTCATAGAGAGTGTCATAGGGAATACAGTAAGGGATGTCATAGGGGATTTCATTGGGGTCATAGGGGATTCCGTTGGGGTCATAGGGGATGCTGTAAGATGCCATAAGTCTGAAGGCATGTATGTATGGCTAAAACACATTCCAGATATTTAAGGTATAGAATTACATTGCTGATCCTATATACTTTAAAATATGTGGATACCATAAATCAAGGCACATGGCAGATATCCCAGGAGAGAAAGAACCCATATGTCATGGGGATTGCCATAAATCAAGCAAATACTAAGTACAACGAGGATGTCCTATATCTGAGGCAGGAGCAGATAGTACAGGATAAGGCAGATATCAAAAGATTGTAATATCTCAACTGCATTATATACAGTATAAACCAGCACTTGGTATTTCCTTTACCTTATAAAGGTATTTTTTATTGTGTGTGTGTGTATATGTAATATCTCCAGCATTTGGCATTGCTCATTGGTCCTATGATATACAGCAAAGCAGACTGTGATATATGTTGAATACACATTTGGATTCAAAATTTCCTCCTTTCTTCTCCCAGATATTTTTTTTTAATAGACAATAACCCAGCACTTCTGTCCTCAGTAGAATCTCCATAGTCCAGTGCTGGATCTTTTCTAGGCCAAATGTCTTCTAACTTACAACCCATTTCTGGTGAGCCTTAGACCTCATGGACTCATGTCAATGTTTGCTTTTGCATGCAGATTGTATGCAAACCATGAGCCAATCAAGTACCATAGAGGATCTCCCATCCTGGACAAAAAACACTATAGGTTCTCATTTTTCCAGGCCATAGTATATCTTCAATAGTTAGTCAAAGCATGCAGACTTTTTCTTGAAGACAATACTCTAATCCAGTGGTTGCCAACCTTTTATCCTTATGGACGCCCTTTCTTGTGTCCAAGAAAATTCAGGCCACCCAGCTCCTACCTGCTTACATGCATTAAAAGATCTTTACCTGAAAGTGACATCACAACGCTCCTGCCCCGAGGTAACATTCCCTCCCTCCTAATTTGCATGCACACAAACCCTCTATATCTTGCAGTTGCGGGGATTCAGCCATGTTCAGGGGCTTTGTAATTAATTTGCAAAGTCAAAATAAAATTCTACCATCTTTAGTAAAAATATGTAAAACGCCCACAAGATGGTGCTGCTTCTTATTTACATTTCACCAGCCCAAGTCCAGTTCGGGATTAGCACTTTTAGAAAGTTTTATAACCCTGAGCTTGACTCGGTTTACAAAGATAGAGCAGGGGGGAGTGTGTGGCTGAGCACCGGGTGCCCCCCCCCCCAACACCACTGATGGTGGACCCCACCTGCGATCTCTAGCGGACCCCAGGTTTGAAACCTCTGCTCTAGTCATTCAACTTTAGAGCTTTCACTGAGATGACTAGCAAAACGTCTTCAAGATAACCACAGCAAGTCCAGTTGCTTTGACTAAACACTGCAAGTATTTTTAAGAATTAAAAAAAAAAATGAAATGCGAGGATGTGACAACTGACTTGACATGCAGTTGGGTTTTTAAGTGAATCTCCTATTGAGGCCTACCTATCCCTATGTACTGATATTGACTTTTTTGTGTATTGGCCACTTTGGGCCCCCTCATGTGTTGTCCTTGCAAGGACTATCACTAAAATATTTAAAAAGACACAAGCTCTAGGGTTGTCTTCTTATTTATGGCTTCAAATAACTTATAACGTGTAAATCTTTCTACACGTCAGCTGTAACATGGAGGGTTAATTTTGTGGGGAAATAGTCAAGATTTACCGCACTGGGAGTTTGGCTGATCCAATGTCTAGTGGCAGGCGGGCACGAGCAAGGAGAATGCACGGCTAGAGGGATGCATGGCTGCCTCCTTCAATTGTACTGGCCCTGTGTATAACTGATGACTCTCAGCACAATGCTGGGGAATGTGGCGAAACAGCACACACTCAGCTCCCCGCACACACAAGGGAGCCCAGGGCCTGGGGAGAGTCTGACATTTACACTGCTTCACCATGGAGGGCTGACATTGGGGTGACAAGTTAGTGTTTATGGGTCACAGACAAGGTATCCCTGTTCAGTGGTCCTCTGTTGAAGTTGAAGTTTATTTTGCTTCCCCTATTACTTTTTCTACTCATCAACACACTAATAAAATCTTTTAATGAAAAACTTATCTTTCAATACAAGCCGTTTTTTTCAAACTTCACAATGGTTAGTGTGCCTTTTTATGGATGTAGATTGATCATAGGTGGTGGGAGAGATGTGTAGATGCTGTTCTCCCTCAGTGCTCCTCTCAAATGTTCTTTGACCAGGTGGAAGAAATGGGAGCAGTTATAGAAATATCTTAATGACTTAATTTATGGAAGTCAGCCTGGAGGAGTGGGAACTCCCAAAAGATCACATTGTTATGCAGACTGTAGTAGAGTGGAGTATACATGGTCAACTGGATGATGAAAAGATTGGCTCAGTTTTAGTCTGAATACAATTTGCATACTAATGTTGACATTTAATCATCTTTAATCATCATCTCTAGTTGTGAGTAATGCCCAGAGCACCCATACTAAAACCCAACCCAAATCTAATGAGAGTAAAGGACAGACCAAGGACAGTAAGCCTGGGAAGGAAAGGATGTTTGATGTTCTCCATCTGACTTGAAGCTTCTAATGTACACTGAGCATGAAAGTTATAGTTAGAAAAGTTAGTAGAGGAAGGGAGCCTCCATTATCGTGCGAGACTGACTAGTGTGTAAAAGTGGAACAAAGCTGATGTGTAACCTAAAGAGATCTCAAATTGTTCTACAGATTATTAAAATTGTGCATTTGCACTAACAGTTCTTATAGCACTGGAGCTTGCCTGTTGCCGCAAGTTGTTGAGCGTGGGTGGTTTGGTGCTACCAGAAAAGTTGTTAAGCGAGGAGGGGGGGGGGCGGAAGTTGCTACCAGAAGTTGTTGAGCAGTGCAGAGCTGATAGTTGAATTATGCACTGCACATGTGTTTTTTGGCACGCGATTAAGCATGCAAGTTTTTTTAAGTGCCAGGGCCCCTCAGGGGTTCCCCATGGTAAATACCTATGGAGAGATGTCTTGTCTAGACTGGTAAATTTAAAGTAAAAGTTTTCAAAATCTATTTTACAGGTAAAAAAAGTCTCCCAGCTATCTGGATGGCATGATGGTTGACAAGGTCTACATACTATTTTGGAGAACTTGCAATTGTCTTCAATGGTACTACCCTGTTTCCCCGATGATAAGGCACTGTCTTATAATGCCAAAATATGCCCTAGGCCTTATTTTTAGGGGTATGCCCTTTTCTGATCACTCTGTGCCATTTATTGTCCCCTTTGATCACTCTGTGCCAATCATTGCCTCCTTTGATCACTCTGTGCCCATCGTTGCCCCCTTCTGTTCTCTCTGTGCTAATCATTGTCCCCTTTGATCACTCTGTGCCAATCATCGTCCCCTTCTGACCACTCTGTGCCATTTATTGTCCCATTCTGATCACTCTGTGCCATTCATTGTCCCCTTTGATCACTCTGTGCCAACCATTGTCCCCTTCACTGGGTCACTTTTTGGGGTTCTACCGGTACGTCCAGGTAACAGACAGGGATCAGCAGCTTGCTTGTCTTTCCTGCACTGCAGCCCTAACGGAGTCACACGGTGGCACACAGCTATCCACTGTACCACCCAAATGGGATATTCGGGCAGAAGCAGGTATCGGTGGGTGTCTTATTTGCGGGGGGTGGCTTATTTTAACGTTTTGGGCAAAAATCAAAGGGTGGCTTATTTGATGGGGGTGGCTTATCATAGGGGAAACCGGGTATGAATAGTCTTGGATCATAATCTTGGATGTTTCCCAGTTATACCAAATTAAACAAAATCCAGCTACCACTAGTACCACATGTCTGTACCTTCAAAAGAACATCTGAAACTCTCCTGGTTATTGGTAAAAGAGTCCTTACTGAAGGAAAATGTAGGTTGTAGGCTTCTACAACCTTCACAATCTGGGCAGAAGGAACCCACTTCAATAGAAGGAGGACTACTGAACTGCGGCTGATTGCTGTATCTAATTTCTTTTCAAATAGGAACCGACCATAAAGGGAAATGTTCACTGTTTGGAGGCTGGGTTTGCTACACTGGTATTCAGCCTAAGTCCCTCTTGGCAGTAACTACATTTAGCTTCACCGGTGAGGACACCTGTCATAAGCGTCACCTAGTAAGTTTACTATGAGTTTCAACTACTGAAGATAATCCCAGCTTTAGAGAGACCACTTGGTATGGGTTCTTTCCATCTCTTTACCCATACCTCATGGGCTTTGGAAAGGGGGATTACAAGATACCCATCCTAGACAGACTACAATGGAGAGCTGTGGTGATTTCTTCAAACATGTTTTCAGTTTTTAACATTAATCAAACATTGTGAAAAATGGTGAACTGGGACCACAATGTAATGTCTCTTTCTACCAGTTTTGAACTATGGTAGTTGACAATCATTATATTGATTTACAGTTTATTTCAGCAGGACCTCTTCTCTCTTTTGGGGTATTTACTACACTTTTCCAGATGGTACAATTTTTCCCTATTTTATAAATCTGATTAAAAGAAAAAAATATGGCGAATAGATAAAAAAGAGAAAAGTAATATATTTTTCCACTTTTATATTTAGGTGGTTTTACTAAATTAATATATATTATATATAAAAGATAATCAACTGGGGAGAAAACCTTCTCACCGTGATTGAGTTTCCCCCCCTGGACGGAATCACAGGGATGGGGACTTTAACGGCCTGGGTAAGGGGGTATGTCAAGACAGGTAATTAGTTAACATTGATTTAATGAAATCACATACAATGAGTTAAAATCTAAAATACACATCAATTGACCAAAACAGTTGGTCATTCTTGTGTTAGTGTTGTGCAAATACAAAATATCGCACAACAGGATCTATTGTCCTTACATCATTCCAACATAGTCCAAAAAAGAAAACGAAAGCGTTCGGATATTGTCCTGCCGATTGCAGGGCGGTGCCCCAACGCGCGTTTCGTGATTTCACTTCCTCAGGGGTAATCTTTATATCATGTGTTAGAGTGATCACGACTATAGTGCAACGATACACACACCAAACGACCAACACAAAAACTCGAGATTACCCATTAAGCTCTCACACATTGTATAAAGGGTAATCTTCTTCGCAATTTATCAAATAGTTCTCCATAGTGCTAACCACAAAGGCCGAAGGCAAGGCGTAGGGGCGGCGAAGCGAAACAGAGCCCAACACAGCGCCCAAAAGGCGTCAGACCAACAACAGCCTAGGTATAAGGATGGGAGATTATTTAGAGTAGTAAGATTTATCTAGACCTTATTTGTGGACCCTGAGGGAAAATGAGTTAGACAGGGAGTGAGACGTGTGGGAACCAGGGTATTAGAGTGACTAAAAACAAAATCAAATCTCAAAATGTGCCACAGTGTTAGGAAAAAGAAAAAGGGGTTACAGAAGGAAGTTTGGGGGGGTGGAGGGAGTAAAAGAGGGGGGGGGGGGAAGGGGTGGGGCGGGGGAGGAAGGGGGGTGGGGGGAGTGGACAAGGGTGAACCCAAAGAGGAATGAAGAAGGGAGTGAAGTTAAAAATAGGAAAGTGGGGCAAATTAAAAGAGCAAAGAAAAAAGAAAAAGCAACAAACACAGTAAGTCTTGTTGTGGTAAAGGGGGGGGAGGAGAGGAGAGGTTGGTGGGGCTATCTAGTATTATATGCTAATACATATATAGTGAGGGTGCACAATGTGTAATAATATGGGTACCGTGTGAGGTGGGAGGGGCTATATAGTGTTATATGCCTATACATATATGAGTGAAAGTCAGATTGTGTAAATAATGAGTGTACCTTGTGGAGTGTGGAGGGGAGGGGGGGGGGGAGGGAGGAGGGGGGAGGAGGTAAGGGAAAGGGTCTGTTGTGGTGGAGGGTGATGAATGAGTGACAGTGTATGTGACCAAGGGGAGTGAAGGAGTCCCAATGTGTAAAGGAGTAGGTAACCTCATAAAAATTGGTAGAAGCCCCGTCCACACACCAAAGCGCAATACCTGATATAGAGCTGTAAGACCAAGGACAGTAGATGATGAGGATTCACAAATACCTGGTAAAAGGAATTGGATTAAACTCGACCAAGGTTGTATGGAGAGTAAGCGGTATGAAAGCCAAAAAGTGCCTTACTTTTACAGTAGGTACCAGGTGAGTCAGGGAGAGGTCCTTGTGGTGTCATGTGCTGGGCTGAGTGGTTCAACCCCCGTGAGCGCCATTTATGGCCCCTTCGCCGCCGCCGTTCCGGGCGCGCCGTCCACCAGCGCGCCCACGAAGGAGCGCGCACGGTGATCGCGCCGGCCCGCGGCGTGGCGGACACAGAATAGAGCGTCCCCTCCGGGACCATGGCAACAGCCGGCAAGAACCCCCGCCCGCCACCAAGAGAGAAGGGGTCGGCGCAGCCCGATACAGTCACCCCTCCACCAATCAGAGTCGCAACGCCAACAGAACCCAATCAGACGAGGGCAGCTGGCAAGGAACAGACCGGCGTCCACAGCACCATGGCAACACCATGACTGGAGCCGTCAAGGTGTCCCCCGAGCCCCAAACCAGGGGGGAAAGGTGTAGAGGTTTGGCTGAAGCGAAGATGCTAACAGGGAGGGGGAGGGGATCCCCAACACATCGCACCACCATCCCCCAAGCGAGGCGGACCAGGCTCAGCAGATCGTGCGCCACGGTCACCAGGGGAGCCCCCAAAACTCCCCAGACAGGAGTGGGCTATAAACCCTACCTATGTGGAGTTGCCGCTAAACGGCTTCTGTGCCCGCAATCTCGTATCGTAACGTCCCCCAAGTGCCATCCAATACCCCAAAGGGGTAAAACTTAGTAAAAGTGGTGACCAAATTTTGTAGTAAGAATAAGGGATTTAAATGTAGGTCTCAGGGACACCAAGTTCCTCACGATGTTCATGGTGTTTTGAGTATTCAACTGGCCATTAGATCCATAATATGAACATAAATTTTATGGTTAATGTATGTTGAACAATGTTAGTTACATATCATCACCTCAGTAAGTAAATAGTGTTAGGGTATTAAATGCCATTCTACCTTAACCACTGTCCTCTCTGGTGTACATTGGCCACTGGACCATTAACTAAAGTAAGGTCAGAATTATTATAAAATCGTGACAGAGGGGTTTTTATTTGTGTCATGGATCATCTGAGGGTTAATACCATCATGTAATGATGGAGAAATTTTAAGTAATAATTGGTGGTACATTGTAGAAGTAGAAAAAAAATTTGGAAATTTTGTATTGGGAAAGGCATGCGATTTTTAAAAAAAAAACCAATGTGAAGTGGCGTTGTAGAAGGAACCCTACTTTCATCAAGGAAGCATTTATAGCTCTGTTTGTCATTAAGGCCAGGGGTAGAGTAGCTTGTAATTCAAATATCCATCGTGCCTCCTTTTGGAGGAACAGTTTATCGTCATTGCCTCCCTGATGTAGGTGTATCCTGTCCAGGAAATTACCGAGGCATCTACTGTCATCGTTGGTTAGTGCTATATGGCGTCCTATTGGGTTGACAAATCGCCTCGTACCATAGTTTAATGTTCGTTTCCCGTTGTTGTGCATTCGTTTCTTTATTTACCAACGTAGAAGTGCATTGCAGACACATGGAGGTAACACCCCAGTGGTCCTCAGTTATCAATGTTTGTGGTTTAAAAATCTTGCCATTGGTAGAGTATATTAGAGTTTCTTTGTTGATAGCCACAACAGGTACACTTCCACATGTTTCATCTAAGGTTACCTCGTTTTTTTTTACATTTATCTCCACGTGATGACCAATAATGGCTTTGTGTAAGCGTTCTTTTATGAGTGTATCTTTTGTAGGTGACTTGAGTTAATCACTCCACAAGCTTTTATTTTTGGAGTCTTTTGTCAATATTTTGGCCATATTTGGCTAGCGCGTTTTTAAGAATAATGTTGGTTTGTAAATGTGGTAATATTCTTGTCTTGTTATCCAAAGGTTTTAGGGTTGATCGCATAGCAGGTATTTTCGTTCTTTGAGTTTAGCTTTTTGTAAGGCGCCTTTTTCAGACTTTTTTTTACTATACCCTCTCATTCGTAGGCGTCTTCCTCAGTTTTTGGGCCTCATTTCAAATCTGTATGGTGGGAAGCAGTTACTGCGGAGCGTATATAGTTGCAGTAAGGTGTGCTGTGAACGGATGAGCAAGAGGAGGGGAGCTAGTTGTCGTAGCAGGGTATTACCTGCAGTTTTCCTTCTGAATAGAAGTGTGGTATATGTTGTTATCTTCCTCCTTTATAGACTGGTGCAGATCCAAAAGTTAGTTGGGTAGGGTCAGCAACGTCGGTGAATTTTAAGGTGGGTAGTCGTTGGTTTGATATAATTTCACAAATTCTTGTAGGGTGTCCATTTGATCCTTCCCAAATATAAAACACTCACGAGATATCTTTAACCAGATATTGAGTGTCTGAGGAAAAGGGTTCCAGTTGTTCTAGGAGAAAATTTACGTTCCCCAA
>CM070033.1:37555235-37566250 GCA_036250615.1 Ptychadena robeensis | reverse complement strand
TAAGTAATCCAGTAATGAATGAATCCTCCATCTGCAAGTTATAATGTATTGTTACATTTACAATCTATATACTTCATTATTTTAAGGGACATGTAGAAGAGGGGGAGCTGGATCTGACCAGCCCTGGGTAATGGATCTTGGGCAATGCCTAGCCCTGGGGTGGGCAAACTTTTTGACTCGTGTGCCACATTGGCTTCTTAAAAATGATAAAGGGGCCAGACCAAGAGCCTGTAATGGCCGATCCGCCATAGGTGTGTCGAATCCATGCATCGCATGCATCCCTAATGATGGCGGTGATGTGTAATAGGCAACATGTGACAGGGACATCTGTTTTTTAAATGTCAGATTGCACTCAGCAGAGATCATCCCTAGAAGTCTCTAGGAATTATCTGTTGTCGCCATGAGGATGCACCCACAGTGTCATCGCATAATCACGTCACTGCATCGTCCCCAAGGCAAAGTTTGGACACCTCTAGGAATTATTTGCACTTATTGCAGAGAACGATTGGAGGGGAGCCCCTTTTTTTTCAAATTTTTTTTCTGAGTTTAGGTGCAGTTTGGGTTTTGCACATGACGTTTTCAAAAATATTTTTTCTCCTGACAGAGTATCTATTTCCTCTGCTTAGAGGGATTTGTTGAGGGACAGTTGGAGAGAGCTGATCTATACCCTTAATTAGTGTCGGTGTGACTGCATTGCCTCAGGAGGCCACATGATATTATTTTTGGGTATTCTGCACACTAGTCTCCCTCTCTGACATCACCTGCTAATCAAAGTTCAGAAAATGCAAAGTCACTGTGACTTGGTCAGCAACTCCCCCAGAAGTACACTACACTAGATAGACTAACAGCAGTGCAATGGATGTAGTAGCTGAGCAGCCTTGGTGGACAAATATTTTACTTGTGGACCCCTAAGAAGCAGATTGTTAAAACCTCTTCCAAGTATCCTTTTTTATTTGCATTGTTCCTTCAAATTATCCAACACTACACTAGGGATAGCCGTTCTAGCTGTAGATCAGGCATTATGGAAGAAAATTAGGCTCCAATTCTCCTATATATAGCAATTTCATCTTCACAGAATTGGTGTTGACTGATTAAAGTGACAATTCACTTTACCTGGACTTTGCTATAAAGATGTATCTTTGCTATCTAAAGCCCCCCATACACCTTTAGATCATTTCAAACAATTTCCATTAGATCAACTATGTAGTTTAGCGGCCACCCTAATGGAAAACATAGTGATTGGAAGGTTTAGAAAGGTCATACTACATGGTTTTGGTAGACAAAAAGTGGATTGTACAGAAATCGTATGGTAAGGTGTATGGGGGGTTATTCTCTGGCTCTGTCCCAGTGGTCTTATTACTGTGGTTCATGTTCCCAATCATTAAGGATAATTGTATGCTTGAAACACAACAGCTTTTGTAACATATTATGTTACAAATGACAATCTCCTCTGTTCTCTACCTTGAAGGTCAAGCTGTAACCTGATCAAACAAAGTTACTTTTCTTCCCCCTAACTACTTTAAACCCCTTTGGATCCTTAATTATACCTTTTTGTTCTAGGTAACGTGGGATAACTCTTTTTCAACACAATAGCTCTTTAATCTCAAAAAACATGTCAACATTGATCTCTTACCTTATTCTTTTCTCATCCTGTGCTCTGAAACCTATCATCACAGCCACATCACTTGTCCTTGGCACTGGAAGTCATGTGCTGGTAGTGTTCAGTTTCAGATCTCCCAGCTCTGAAATCAAGAGAACAATTTGTAGCTCAGCAGCCATAACATTTTGGATCTGTAATAAGAGGACATTTCTGCAGCACTTTGTTGTTGAAACACGCAAGTTATGAGCCAGCGCTCAAGCTAAGTGATGGTCTTCCCTGACCCCATTACATGGGCAAAAGACCATGATGCCAGGAGCGCTACTTAAGTGAGTACATTGGGGTCAGAGGGGGCTCTTTACAAAGACAATCACTTTGCCCCACAGCGGTATAAGCATGTTAAGTACTGTAAAATATTGCCACTATTTCTTATTGTGGAATGTCAGGATTTAAATACGGTAAATAAAATACCTCCAATTCCCCTGGATACTCCTGGATCCTGTTAATAACGCAGCGCATTGTGGTAAAGTGTAGTCTTGTGTACCAGCAACATTCAAATTACCGTTAACTACCAGTACACAAAGCAACGCAGCTAGTGTCAAATGGCCCTAAGACTTTATATTCCCCTTCCAACTACTAACATGCTCAGAATGTCCAATGAAGCAGTAGAATGTTGCAGGGTGTTTTGCATTAACGCACTACTTTGCACAGCACACACAAGTATTCCATTTCCTAAGGAAATACAAAAGATAAAATTCAGAATAAACAGTGGGCCAGGAGCTTCGTGCCCCTCGTGGCTACAGGCGCCACTATAGCTTCTAAGGTGCTTTTTACGCCACTGTGCACCAAAATAATTTTTTGTTCTTGCAGGCCATTGCCTTTATGATTTCCTAAAAATGTATTTCACCTCACCATGTACTTCAAATTGATTTGGAAAGGCTTCTCTTCATTATTATTACTACTTTCTTAAGGTAGGAATACACATATAGATTTTTGCACAATCGACAATAGATTCGATCAGGATGTTCGATATTTTGATCCAATATCGATTGTGCCTAGATCAAGTGTAATTTTGTTAGATTTTTGAACAACAAATAGCTTCATTCAAATTCACTAGATACAACCAAGATTATCAAATGAAACGATGGTAAATTCGATTTACAAAAGTTTTCTACAAGAAAGATGAAAATTTACCAACATGTCCGATCAGCTTTCGATAGATTTTTGGTTCGACATCGTTTACTTTTGTTCAAAAGTTGGTCTAACGAAACCTTTGTTCTGCTTTACATTTTCGTTCCAACGATTAAAAATCAATCTTTTTGAATCTAACAATTAAAAAAAAAAAGGTATTCCTACCTTTAGTCTTTGCTTTGTATTACAAAAGGACTACAAATATGCATTAGATTTGGCTGGCCATTCATTTAGGTATCATCGTTAAGGTAGCCATACACGCTACGAACAGTGGCCGATTTTGCAGCTGATCGACCGCCAAGCGCGATCCTGGCAGCCACTCGGCTGTAAATTGGATGCACCCATCTGGACAGATCGACCAGTATTGCACAGTGATCTGACTTGTTGGTAATTTCCTGGCCACTCACATTACTTTGGATGGGGATAAAGGGTGTGCTCTAATCCTCTGAGCAACTGGTTGCAGTGTGATCAGTCATCATGCTGCAATTGGCCGCTAGAGAATCACGCAGGGATCGTTGAATGCATGACCTTTTTAGATACTTCTGAGATCATTAAGCATTTTCTTCAGATGCAACTGATTAGCATTTCAACTGATTTTGTATTTCAAAATAAAAAAGCTGAGAAATCACATGTATATAGGTATTCACAGCTTTTTCAAGGTCGAACAAAAATTGTGCATCGAACCAAATTGCCATTCTAGATTTTTGTACAATCAACCAAAAAATCATTAGTTTTTCGTCTATCGGACGAAAAAATCTAGACGTGTAAACCCACCTTAACACTCTCACCATACAAATTCTGTACAATTAAGTTTTCCTCTACCAAAACCATGTAATATGAGGAGCTTTCTAATCCTTTCAATCACTATGTATTCCATCCGGGAGGACTCGGCACTACATAGTTGTTGGTAGCTCTATAGGAAATTGTATGGAGTGATCTAACAGTGTATGGGAGGCTTAAGTGTTGATTTTCAGGATAAATGCCTCATGCCATCTATTGTTGTAAATGACTAGGTGATTCTTTCACACTTAACCACAACCTAATCAATACTTAAAAAATAACACATGAAAGAATGAATGAAAGACACACCAGACATGGAAGGTTCAAGGAGTGGTAAGTTTGATATATAAGCATTGACAAATTGGTGAATATTGTGGAAATATAAAAATTGCTCTGACCAATAATAATATAAATGTATAAGAGAAGAAATTGCTAATATAACTTGTCTCTCATTTTCCAGGGTGGAGCTTTCTACTTCATTGAACATGTGGCCTCTACAGACGAATCTGGCTGGGTCAGTTTTTTCCAGAAGGTTCTGGAACCCTCCTGGAAGATGATATTTGATGGCTGTAGTCTACAAAAGAAAACATGGAAAGACCTGGAAAATGCCAAATTCTCAGAGCTGAACCTGCGTCATATAATTGCACCTACAGCTATGCAACTTATTAATCCTCATATACTTGGTTATGCTGTAAAATAAATTCATAACTGCACATTTCTCAGAGTGTTGGGCTATGTTCAGATGTCTGGATAACCGCAATTGTACAGCTAACCATTTAGCACAGAAACTCACCTATGTGCTTTGTGTCCTTTGCTAGCAACCACCCCAATATGCAGACGATCTGTCCGCAAATCCTGAATTTCCCATCCTCCCTCCTCTCTTCTGCTCAGAAAACTCTCCCACATACTGTCAGGAAGTACAAATCATTATTTTGTTCTCTTTACAAGCCTATAGAGCTAAATGTTCACTATTGAAAACAATTATCTAGGGCCCCCTTGTGGCCATGAATGTAACTGCCTTTCATAACCCCTGAAAGACTGGCATCTGCAGAGGATTATCTTCCCAAGCAGTCTGCCCGCTGTTAAAAACGGCACGGTAAAAACAATCACAGCAGTGTACAGTTTCCACGTCAGGTGACGCGATTGGGGTGGTGCCTTAACCCCGGAAATGCTGCAGCTTTCTGTGGGTGTATCGTTTCACCTCTCTGGTCACCTAGCATTTGGGCCTTACCTAAACACCGAACTAACTGGGTTTGTTTTAAATGCTAGGGAGGTTGTAGGGCAGGGGTCACAGACAAGAGCACAGCGAGTAAGTATATTTGTTTTAGGATTTTAGAGCACTACCCCCCCCCCCCTATATTCCTTTAGACATGCTTTAACCTCCCTAGCGTGGCGCGAGTTAGATTTTAATAACCGATATTGATCAACTCTGATCAACACATGGGAGTGCTTACCTGCTCCAACTGTGCCAGTGCCACCCTGCAGCGTCAGCTTTCTGTGAGCATGTCGCTTGATCCACGTCTGAAGTAAATAATGATGCCAGACTTGTAACCTGCCTGTATAGAAATACAAGCACAGGCATCCTGGGCACTCACTTCCATTGTGTACAGGTGACCAGAGCAGACGGGAAGTGTTATCTGATTGTATTTCAGTACCTCTTCAGGTTTAAAGCAAAAAAAGTAAATAAATTGTTGGACCACAAAGGAGGGGGGGAGGGGGGGGGATACCAGTGGCCGGATCTTTGTTTTGCATCCACATTTGCAGGCATTGAGTTTGCTGGAGAACAAAAAATTAACAAAGGGGAGTGTCGGTTAGCATAAGGTATAATATAAAAAAAGGTTTAATTAATGTTTAGAAGATTCACTCACTTAAAGATTTCAAAAGCGCCACAGAGAATTGCATCTGTCCACTGCCCTCAGAAACCTGAGGTTATACACGGGAAAGAACGGGGGGCCAGAGACGGTGACCACACAGAAGAAGCACAGAGACCTGCACGCGGGGGGAGGGAAAGATTATTTTTATAGGCCGTGTTTTAATTTGTTTATAAATCATGTTTGCCGATAATCAAAGCAGTATGCTCGGAACATAACTCGTTTTTTACGTGTATAATCTCAGGTTTCTGAGGGCAGTGGACAGATGCAATTCTCTGTGGCGCTTTTGAAATCTTTACTGAGTGAATACTTCTTAAACTTAATTAAACTTTTTTATTCTATACCTTATGCTAACCGACACTCTCCCTTGTTTCATTTTTGTTCTCCGGCTTGGAATATTACTTAATTATATACAGGATTATGAGGATAAAGACACCCCCCTGAGGAAGTTGGTCAATACGAAAGCGCGCGGGGTGGGGGTCGGTCCTGCGGAGGATCAGCCCGTCGCGTGGGAGCGGGGAGAACAGGCGCCCGGGAGCCGGGCGGGGGAGCGCAGTAACGACCGGGGAGGGAGGAGGGGGAGAACGTGCGACGGAAAAAAAGCCATGAACCACTAAAATGTAGGAATCTATTGTTGCCACCTACTAAAAAAAAACCAGCTCTACACGTCGTTGTCATGCTATATGCCTTTATCATGGCAATTAAACTATGATGGTATTTTTATTACCTGGCATTTGTTTACAAATTACGTCACACTAGACCAGTCGGGCCGTTGTAAAGTCCCCCCTGCCCCTGCTGCTGTCAGGGGGAACTCTCACTATAAGTGGTTTTGCCACTTTGTAGTATCCTTTTTCAGTAAAAATAGCTTCTTTGTTCAGACGCTTTTCACACTTCAGAAATGGACATCATATATGGTATTACTATAGTATATTATGTACTCAGATGCGTATTTACTTGTGTTTCAACATGCCAAATAAAAAGATAAAACCTAGCACTATGCAGAAAATACGCATTAAATGTGTTATAAAACTCAAATGTCAATGAAGCATTCATAAGAGGGATACATTGAGAAGGCAAAGTCATGTTTTTATTGTGCAAATAGCAAGGATGCCAGCAATTTCCAGTCTATCATGTCAGGCTCACTTCACTGGAGATCCAAAGCAAAAAGCACAAACACTGGGACATGCTGCAGTTGCATTAGAGTTCAAGTTATTATTATTATTATTATCATTTATTTATACAACATATTACGCAGCGCTGTACAATACATTAGAGTGGAGATACAACACACAATAACACACAGGTACAGGTAATGACACAGGAGGAATAGAGGACCCTGCCCGGTTGGGCTTACAGTCTAATAGGTTGGGGAACAGAGTATACAATAGGTGGGGGGATGGGACTGGCATGGGGGTGATAATTTTAACTCAACGAAGACTAGGCCTTAGTCTTCACAAAGGAGACCAGTAAGTCTTGTTGCACTGGGGCTTTTTGCTATGGAACTCTAGTAAATTATTGCTGAAGAAGAAGTGTTGGTCCTCTGTTTATTTAGAACCCCACTTTTAGCAGTACAGTGTTTTCTGTTTTCATGGTCAAAGTGATCCCCCATTGGGTGACCTTTCTCAGAAAGTGATGGGAAATCTCTTGAGTTGAGTTGAGACAGATGTATGAACCTTTTCCAAGTCTATCTGAAGATAAAGCATAGGTTGGGGGGACTATTAGGAGAACAATCAACAAATAATATTGTCTCAGTATTTAAAACTGTTAAAATATGAATGTATTGATG
Source organism: Ptychadena robeensis (assembly GCA_036250615.1). Classification (NCBI taxonomy): domain Eukaryota; kingdom Metazoa; phylum Chordata; class Amphibia; order Anura; family Ptychadenidae; genus Ptychadena; species Ptychadena robeensis. The sequence continues at coordinate 37,559,025 of CM070033.1, read as the reverse complement.
GCAAACACTGACATTAAATCTTTATTTGTGCCTAATCTGTCATTTTTTGTCTTGGTTTAGATATATCTTAAAGTGAATTTACACCAGGGGTGAGCAAACTTTTTAACTCATGGGCCGCAATGGGTTTTTAATTTGACAGAGGGACCAGACAATGAACCTGTAAGGGCCTCCGTGCCCCAAGTCCTCCCAGCCTGGGTGGAAAATTTAAACATTGATAAAAAAAAAGTTGTATAATGATACCGATTACCAGGAAGATTTAAAAAGAAAAAATATATAATAAATATAATATATAATATATAATTTGACTTTGGATAGTAAATCTAAGCAAGCTACAGCCTCTAGCAGGAGACTTTTATAATCACCCTCTGGGCATTATCTTCACTTATTGCAGGGAATGAGCGGAGGGGAGCCAGAATGTCTTGACACCAAGGTGACAAAAGGCCGGATTAAAATAATAAAGAATGTATGAAATCTCTGGGTACGAAGTAGTAATATTGCCATACCCCCCAAATTTATTAATTTTAGCTAGCCATACATTGTCAGATTCCATGGCCAATTAATTATTTTCGATCGCTACATACCACCTTGTTCCACGGATTCCTGGACGATTCCGTGTCCGATCGCTTACTTCCCAAATGGCAACTCCCCCTGATGTGTGCTGAATCGGATCAGAAAGACCAACATGTTGGTTCTCTGTCGGATCCGATTCTGGGCCCCCGATCGATCGGACATGATCGGACGGACAAGGTGGGCTTCACGCGATTCCGGGACCCGTGTATGGGGGCCTTAAGAAGACAAGAGAAAAGGGTTGCATCTTAAACCCAAAGAGGGAATTCCCAGGCAATCATTAAATCATAAAGTTAAAGTACAGTTAATTTTCACACAAAAGCACAAAGTATCCTTGCGTTTTGTCTTGACGCATTTTGTGGCGTCTAGGCCGCTTTCTCAGGAGAATATGCAAGGTAAGTTTTGTGTACAGAAAGATAATCAAAATATATGTATACAAAAAAAATCACAGAAAAGTCCATTGTAAATAGTATACAGTATATGGCCAATGCAGTATGTCAGAGGGGATCTAACAGTACCTGTTGCTGTACTGGTTTGCATGTGTTGTGCCCAACTGTTGGGGAACGGGGAGCAAAAAAGGCGAGAGCCTAGCATAAAGCCGGTCAAAAATACTAAAGTGCCTGATATGGCCCCCGGGCCTTAGTTTGGTTTGGTCACCTCACTGGCAGCAACCCCCCCCCCCCCCAAATAAAAAATCCTTACCTGTTAAGAGTATCCCTTATCACTCCTCCACCCCACTCCCTGTGTAAGCCCAGTCAAGTAAATACGTTTTCACTCTTGTTTCCTTTATTGTGAGGGCTTCTCCACCATAAGGCCAGCTGAGGTAGATAAAAGTTTAAGGTAGCCATAGACACCTCGATCTATGGCAGACCTTTAGCAGACTTATTACAGCGTGGTGACGTGACCACGCTGTGAGCAGTCTGCTAAATGTCGGACAGGAATCCTGTGTGTTCCACTAACACACGGGACTCCTGTCAGACTCTAGCCAATTAACTCAGAGGGGGAGGAGACTCCCCCTCCGAGTTAATAGCCTGCAGCGCAGTCGGGCAGAAAAAGAACCGGCAGGTCGGATCCGTGTGCGATCGCAGGTTGGTCTGCTACAACTATGGACGGGAGTCTGCCCGTCTATGGGGGGCTTTAGTTTTTATAAATTTATTTTCCAGTATACATCCAACATATTAAGGAGAGTACCTGCATTCAAATTTTTCACGTTTTATTGTTTTTAACATAAGGAGTTGTTTTTTTATATGAAACTCAATCTTTGGTCCAGTAGTGAGTTTAAATAGAAACAGATTATTAGTGTAAGATCGATTTATAAGGTCCCTGAGGTCTCTTAGTGAAATTAGCAGTCCGGTATCTGGTGGATTTCTAGGTATTTTGATTAGTATCCAATCTTCTTATGGGGCATGTGCTATATTGCCATCAGACACTGCCTTTCCCACCTGCATTTTACTTAAATGAAAAAGAATTTGAACAAATATTTGGGATATTTTTTTCGTTTGGTTTTTTTTATTGAAAAAAAATACCCCTGCAATTATGATATTTTTTCAAAAACTACTTTAAAACCAGCTGGAGGCATATGGCAAGGGCCATAAAATGACATATCTTGGAATCTTGGAATTTAGTAAATGCCTTTGTTTTTACTACATCACCAGGGGAAAGAACCCCCCCCCCCCCCCCCCCCCCCCCCCCCGGCCCCCGGGCTGAGACCTATCATTCTACCTTGACCAGAGCTGATGTGTGACGCTTGAGGTTGTAAAGTCCCAAAATCCCCCTTACACTGGTCGACTCCTGTGTGATCGATGAACGATCAATCGCAGCATGGTGATGTAATCAATTTCCAGTCAATTCTTTGGATGGGGACCTGAGGATTTGCCAACATGTTGGTTCGATCAACATTTCTTCGTATTCGTATCTTCAAAGTATTCTAGAGCCAAGTGTGAGGCCATCTGTACTGTATCTGAAACTGGCTCATGTAATAGGACAAAGATCTACAACAGAATTATGATCAAAGTTCAGCCCTCTACCAGCTATGGTGGTGTAATTTATACAATCACAAGCAACACTAGATAACTTCTACGCATGCTTTATTGAGCAATCCAGAAATCCAGAGATTGGTAAACATATGATTGTTAAATCTCCTGCAGCAGACCAAAGGAAATTTAAACTGAACATGTCCCAACCCGGGGTGAGGCAGCAGGGCCCTTGTACATTGCTGTTCTTTGCACATCCATAAACAAGAATGGGCCAAAATCTTAACACTGTTTGGGAATGATATATTCAAAAAGAAAAAGTTGAGAGAACTCTAAATTCCAATTGCTCTACAAACCTTACCCGGAAATCTCCAGAGCTGTAAAACATGAGGTGCGCTTAGCTGGCAAGATGTACTGTAACCCGATTATAAATATGTATTGGAAGCAGGACATTTTGACTTGATAGGTCAGATAATCTGAATATTTGCCTAGAATGACATAACTTACACACCTAAAAACTGAGACATTTAAGGAATATGCACCAAGTTGTCCATGCTTGTCTAAAGCTGGCCATACACCTTCAGATCTCTCTGTTAGATATCCTTTAGGTCTACCAACAACTATGTAGTGCCGGGTCCTCTGCGATTGAACACAGGTAGACTTGATTGTTTAGAAAGTCCCTCATATTACATGGTTTTGGTAAAACAAAAGGAGATCTAAAGGAAATCTGACAGAGAAGTCTAAAGGTGTATGGGGGCCCTAAGAACATAACAAGAGGTGCAAAAAGGTGGGTGAAAATATAAGAGGATGATTTAATAAAGGAGTTTTACAGGCTTAGTGAAAACCCAACTGTGTTTAATGAAATGTAAAAGAATGAAAACCTATATACTAGGCACATTGCACACTGCTGTTGAAAGCAAAACGCTATATGTATAGTGTTAAAGTGTTTCCCCATGGTGCATTGACGTATGTTGTAGAATGTTGTAAACTGCATTGTATTAAAACAGACCATTCACTATTGCATTGGACTATTCGTTTTGGGATTGTGCTAAGCCAACAATACATATGGGCCCCTTTTTAGCTATGGAGTGCATAATGTGTATATTGCTGTACAGTTCACTGAATATAATTGATACTTCACTGATTATAATAATGTCACCATAAAGCCCAACATACACCTTTCAATCACTCAATTTACTTTAGATCTACCAACAACTATGTAGTGCCGGGTCCTCCCTGATAGAATACAT
>CM070033.1:37539593-37553785 GCA_036250615.1 Ptychadena robeensis | reverse complement strand
TGTGTGGTGTGGAGGTCCCCTGCATACATCCGTGCACCATTCCTGGACCTTCTGTGTGGTGTGGAGGTCCCCTGTATAGATCCATGCATGATTCCTGGACCTTCTGTGTGGTGTGGAGGTCCCCTGTATACATCTGTGCATGATCACTGGACCGGTTTTAAGTGACCGGTCAGCTTAGTACTTGTGGTGTGTCACCTGATCACAGATTTACTGGCTTATCCGGTAATAAAGTGTTCATTGTACTGTTTTTTTTGCTTCAACCTATTAGTGTGCCAGGTATTGCCAATCTTTACAATGTTTACAGTGTTTACAGCAGGAAACAGTTGTAAAGGTTTAATGTTTGCGTTTGATCGACTTAGGATATGATTACATTAACCTCCTGATTGTTCTTCCCCAGTTATCTCAGCCCGATAACTGCGGACAGAATGTGTGACGCAAAAGGGCATTTAATATGCTCCGCTGCGATCGCCCAAGCCCCGCTTTTTAAAAAAGCATTCAGCGCTCAGGAGGTTCAATTTAATTTCTATAATTTCTACCACTACATTATATGATCGATTCCTTTGTATGGCCACCTAAAGAGTTGTAACCATGGTTCATAATTAGATTTTCTGGATCTGAAACCTTGGCCTGGCTCAGTCACGAGAACAGCGAGACAGAAGAGCTATTGATGATAAATGTTCTGAACAACTCTCATGTTTTCCATTTAAAAATCATGCATTTGCATTCCAGAGGAAAATGCAGGCATGCATAGTACATATTATATTTGTGGAATTATCTATATATTACATGGAATTCTGGGTTGTGGAGTCATTCTCTATGAACATCTAGCAATCCTGCTGCTGGTTTATCAGAATATTCCCTAAACCCCAGATCTGCAAAGTATAATCTCCTGTAGGTATTTGATTTATACACAACGTAAGATAATATTAGCTATGCTCGTGCTATATCTTACTCAGATGTATGCACATGACCATAGCACACCTTCTCTATATAAAGATTACAGTTACAGCTTAGCTGTGAAGTCATCAGGAAGAACTTCCTTGCTCTCTCACCCAGTAGCAGTGACAGTAGGCCCTCCCCATCCTCGCTCAGCTCATAAACACACGGATCAGCTCACATTGCATGCTGCTCTCACTAACAATGGCCCTGCACATTCTATTCTTCCAGATATGTGTAGCTCTCATAGCTCTGCCATTACACATCCTTGCTTTCCTGGGCCTTTGGGATCCAATAATCAAGAAAGGGTTGCCGTACCTCCTGCAGAGAGTGACCAAGTCCTACAACAAACACATGAAAGAGCATAAGAAGGAGCTCTTCAGCAATTTGAATGAGTTCAAAGGGCCCTCAGGGGAGCTTCGAGTCTTGGAACTGGGCTGTGGCACTGGAGCAAACTTTCAGTTCTATCCTGAAGGATGTAAAGTCACCTGTGTAGACCCGAACCCTAACTTCAAGAAGTTTCTGAACACCAGCCTGGCGGAGAATCAACATGTCCAATTCCAGGCGTTTGTGGTGGCTCCAGGAGAGAACATGGCCCAGATACAAAGTGGATCCATGGACGTGGTCATCTGTACACTGGTTCTGTGCTCTGTCAACAATATTGAAAGGATTCTGGAGGAAGCTCATCGGGTGCTGAGACCTGTAAGTGTATTTTTGGTACCCCACAAATACTTACGATGTTTAGTAACGACTGTAGGGTATAATAGAACAGTGTAACAAATTACATATAGTTTAGATGTTTAGTAATGAATGTAGGGTATTACAGAATAGTGGTGATCGCAAATTTTTTAGTCTCAAATTTTTATTGAGAATATCTGCACTTTGAGAATTTGCGAAGCTCTCGAATGTAGAACATATCAGTTCATAACTACCATGCATTGCTTTCGCATATGCGCATGTACAAGTGCTGTTTTGCGCAATGAACTTAATCTGTGGAAAGTACCATGCATTGCATTTTCAATATGCGCATGTACAAATCCTGATTTGCGCAATAAACGTAAATAAGAGCTCTAAATGCTCTAACAGGGCTCAAAAAAAGTAAAGGACAATGTCCTGCTAACACCTGTGTGAACCTATTCTTAACCCAAGTACTTTTCTAAGTGTAATTAGATCCACCTCATTCAAATACAATTTTCAAGGTTAGCAGTGTCAGAGTACGGCAGTATTTACACGTACGCTTTCTGGGCTGCCTCCCCTGTGTGAGGGCTCCTGCATACTGTATGTAGACACGTGAAAGGCGCTTTTCAAATATGACAAGCACCCCCACCGTGTACCCCCAGATAATTGTGAATTAACACTCATCATGTTGGATGGTTCAATGGATGTGTCTATGGTGGCGCCTCAATGTAGATGCGGCATTCCATGATTTAAAAACAGTGCCATTGAAATAACGCAGAGTGGACAATGTCTGGGGTGGAAAAAGAAGCAGTGGACACCTAACAACTTCTGCAGAACTGCAGCAACAATCTCACTCATGGCACTTCTTAAGTCCAAACTACTTTTTTTGCCCAGTTTTCCCTGTAATGCAGCCACCCCCTGTATTCCCCTATGGAAAATTTACATGCCAGTCTGTACTGGCACATCACGACTGCGTCAGAGGCCGCTGCCGCATATGCAACGGATCCGGACGGCATGTCGAATACCGTGCTCTAAACCCTCTGAAACAGCCCCTGAACTGCAAGCATATCAAGGGTAGCCACTATAGACAGCTCACACCAGCCGTACAGCACCTTCAGTCTTGTACAGTTGTGTACTTTTCCTGCACTATTTAGGCGTCATACTTTCCTCTTTCACATTTGAAGTTCGATACTTTACTGCTGTAGCTTTGTTATTTAATGGCCTTGGCAGTCTTCTTGCCTTTCTAGCCTGGGAAGTCTCCAAGTCTTGGCAATCTGAGTAGGTTCTTCAAAGACACTGAGTTCAGCTAATTGTGAATTGAAGCTCATTAGGTTGAGCGTTCAGAAGAAATAGGCTTACTCAAGTGCACCTATGTACTCCTGATTTAATTTATATCCCTGGCCCTTGTCGTCCCTCCACTCTCTTCTCTAAACCTAATGGCTAGCAAGCCAATGAAGATGTTTTCTACATTGAAAACACTATATCCTCCAGTGGCCATACACGTTACTGTAGTTCCTTAACCCCTGGAAGACATTAAACAAGGTGTCAGCAACAGATGAGAGTAGAGCAGGTAAATATAGTTTTTTAGGATTTCGGAGCAACTTTGAACCATTGTGATAGCTCAGAGCTATAAAAAAGTAAAAGTTTAATACAATTTTATTTTGGTTGGACCATCATGTCATGTTTTCACACATGAAGGATTCTATAAATGTTGGTCTTGTCTAAATATTTCTATCTCTTGCAGGGAGGAGCCTATTATTTCCTAGAACATGTTAAGGCAGATCCTTCCTCTTGGAGCTATTTTTTTCAAACTATTTTGGACCCAACTTGGAAATACATAGGCGATGGATGCCAGTTAACAAAGGAAACTTGGAAGTACCTGGAAAAATCTAAATTTTCTGATGTAAAACTAAGACATATCATTGGTCCTTTTAAATACAGCCCTGTCAAACCTCACATTGTAGGATATGCTCTAAAATAAGCTACATTATAATTCTGCTATTTAACAGATTTTTATTTGAAGATTTCAGAGTGTGTAGATTGTTTTGCAGTGATTATAAGGAAAATGTACAAAGGGTTGTATTTGCTACCTAGTCTTCTCCATTCAAATTAAATTGTCAGAAAACCAATCAGGCTTCTAGCATTTTCAGACAAGAAACCAATCACCTGTCCTGAATAGAGATGGTCGAATTTTTTTTCAAAAATTCGACCATTTCGACGGTTTCGACTTGCAAAGCCCCTGAGCATGGTATCATCACCAAACTTGCTGGAGATGTAGAGAAGGGTTGGGGGTATACTACAAAAAAGTATGTCTCTAACACAAATAGTTTTTTCACAAATTAAGTTCAAAGTCAAGTAGAAATTTCGAAAATCTGAATTTCGACTTTATCTTTGAACTTAGTTTATGCAAAAACAACATGTGCTAGAGCAACACTTTTTCTTTTCAAATGTTCCTCCAACTCTTCTCTACATCTCCAGCAATTTTGGTGATGATACCATATTCAGGGGCTTTGCAATCAGCTCACAAAGTTAGCAAGTCGAAAAATTCGACCATCTCTAGTCCTGAAGCAGTGGTTTCCAATGGGCACCCTTGGGCAGTACCAACAGCTCTACCAATGTGTACTGACAGGTAGTATGACATTGCAAAGTTTGTTGTAATAAAAGCTGCCAATAAAATGTCTCCTTTTACAGTTTACAGCAGTTAAGATAATGAATTGTGAATTATGACACTGTTGCTCTTTGATCTGTATATTAGGTCCGAAACATGAACATATATATATTTACTATTGCCCTGTATGCCAAAAGACAGTGGGTGCAGCTACTCTTCAGATAGTCAAATGCTGTTCAGTGAGCTGATTGGATTTCTGGTTCATAATGTGTCTCTTTGTCAGAAATGCATATATTACACACCAGCTAAAACTATTAGGGCTTGTTTGCACTTAAGCGGAAGCCCGCGGTTCACTACAGGGCGGACGAAACTGCGCCCATGTAGTTGAAAGGGCTAGTCCCAGCACTGACCGCGGCCATAGAGGTGAATGGCCACCGCTAAAAACTGCATGAGATGCGGTTCTTAGCGGCGACGGTTCTTAGCGGCGGCAATCGTGCTGCCGGCTTCCACACAAGTGGAAACAAGCCCTTATGTTTGTGAAATTAAAAGAAAACCCTTACTTTTGCCCATTCCTAAACTGAACTGGTGGATCACGGCCATAGATGTGAATGAACGTGGTGAGAAATCGCCTAACTGCGCCCATTCACTGTCTATGGGCGTGATCAGGCAGAAAGTGGCGGGGGTGGGACAGGACATCTTGCCACACCCCCCACTTCCTGCTTGCAGGTCCGTGCTTGCGGGTTGAATCGCTGGAGACAACACCGCAATTCAAACCGCAGGCAAATGCTCTAGTGGAAACATAGCCTTAATGTCCAGAGATACAGCAGGAAAGAGATCTCTTAAAGCTTACATTGAATGTAGTCTATCACCCACTTTATGTATTTGGCTAGGGCAGCCATGGGCAGACTAAAGGTAGCCATAAATGAGGCAATTCTGCCTCGATAGATGAGGGATCGACTGCAGCGAGATGACGTCATACCGCTGCAGCCGGCCCCTTAGCTGATCGACGGGTACCCTTTGTGTCGTCCTGTCCCCATTCATAGTAATGGGATTGGCCAGGAATATACCGGCATGTCAGATCACCGCACAATCCGACATCCGGTCAATCTCACCAGGTGGACCCACCCAATTTTCGACCAAGCGACCACCGGGCGATTGGCAGGAGTGCACGCGGCGGTCGATCGGCTGAAAAATCAGGTGAAAATCGGGCCGTGTATGGCTACCTTAAAGCTAGGTATACACAGTTCGATTTTAGCGTTTGATTCAATGTTTACATCGATCAAACATATATTGTATACTGCACACATGGTTCGAATCACGAATATTGTTCAATATCGATTTTTTGCAGGCTGTAGGGTGGCGATTTTCCTGGAAACGGCTTAAACTACAGTTTGGCTCCTAGATATACAGAGTGTGATTTTATAATGTGTGAGAAGTGCTCTGCTGATCTTACTGTTACAAACATATTGTTTGCATACATTTCTATGTCAGATTAAACACTGTTTGTAAATCCCTATTAGACATGCAAATTTAACTTTTTTAATAATTATAGGTGCGATTTAGATTTTTGGTTTTAAAAACACTTGAATATAATATTCTATTGTATGTGTTTTTTGTAAGTTTTACTGTATGTTTTATTGACAAAGGTTTTAATAAAAGAATAATTTTCAGTGATATCAGTGTATTGCATGATACTAACTTTGCTATGACATGAGCCCAGATGCAATGCCACCAGTCCAACCAGCCTTCCCCACTCTAGATGATGTGCTGCATATGCCAGTGGGTACCTAGTTTGTGAGTCCAGAGCAAAAAGACTGTTACGAGACAGGACCGTGGGTAGTTAGCAGGACACAGACACTGAGTTCAATGCAACAGATAAACTTTTATTCCGTATAGAGATGTCCAGGAATAACGGTTGCGCTTTAGTTCAGCGGAAAACAGTTCTCACAAAACTGATGGCCTCAGCGAATCTGTCTCTCCACTTGGTGGCTTTCTTTGGAGCCCAGGGACCCCAGTTACACTTAGGAGGTCTGCACCGGCTTCGCGAACCCCTCGGAAGACCATGGTTCAGTGTCGGCAGCACTGTCAGCCGGCAGCTGTTGCTGAAGCATCCAGCTAGGGTTCACCCCAGTTAGCGACAGCTCAAGACCTAGCAGGTTGTCTTGCCCGGGAGCCACCTGCACGCTCTACTCTCTCCCCTCAGGAGAGACCCTCAGGCTTCTCTCTTCCAACACAGGCCCCACTTCCTGTCTGGAGGTTCCTTTTATGGGCCCAATCCAAGGGCTCCCCCCTAATGGACCACCTGCCCCCCTCACAAAACCACCTTCTGTATCTAAGGTCAGACCCTCAAATAACATATTAAAGGTGGATTTTTTCTTCATTCAACTGCCAATTGTATTTGTTGTTCGATGTCATTGCCGAACATCGTTTGTTCATTTCTCGAATGAAACATTACATTTTTTGTTTATCCATCGTCGTTATCGAATAACCATACTTTTGAAATTACAACAACAGATAAAAATTTACCAACATTTTTGATGACCATTACATTATTTTTTGTTGGAGGTGACACAAAATGTATCTATCGAACAAATTGGCTATTCTAGATTTTTGTTCAACCTACCAAAAAATCGATCGTTCTTCATTGATCAAATGAAACATCTACATGTGTAAACCCACCCACACATGTGTAAACCCATCTACATGTGTAAACCCACCTTTAATATCCCCATATAACACTGGTAAGATAGCCATACACACATCAAGGCGATTGATCTCTAGCCATAAGGTTTAACCCTGAGATGGGATACACTTGCTGTTTTTTAAGGTACAACTGCTTTTTAACTACCGTATTTTTCGGCATAAAAGACACACTTTTTCACCTCCAAAATTGGAGGCTACTCGGCCGCCGGTGGTCGCACATTGGCTTCCCGCCAGCTCTCCCGACGGAGGGGAGCTACAGGAGCTGTCAGTTCAGATGGAAGAGCCGATGTTCGTCTCTCCCATCTGAACTGTCTAACTGCCGGCGGACCCGATCCCCTTACCTAACCACAGCACCGATGTTCCTGCAGCAGGAACATCAGGTGCTGGGGATAGCTCAGCAGATCGGATCCGCCGGCATCCCCACCAAGGAGGGGGTGCCGATCGCCCCGATAGTGCCCGGGAAACTGCCATGCGGTTTGAATTAAAAAATCCCACTGCCTTCCGTCAAGCCTGGAGGCGGCAGGATTTTTTAATTCAGACCGCAGGGTGGGAATTTTAAATCTTTCTATATACAGCTTTCTGCTTAGAAAGCTGTATTCAGCGCGATTTCCAAAGAAACTAGTTTGGTCCTCTCCCTCCCGGTGTGAGGAGGACCTGGTGACTTCACACAGGGGGGCACCAAATTTAAAGGGGAATTGTACTGGGTACAGTGATTACTGTACCCAGTACAATTAAAATTAAAAAACACAACACACATTTAGGTTTGATGAAAATTTTTATTATATACAGGAAACAAACAAAATTATACTTGAAATACATTTTTTTATGTACATTTTTTTTTTTTACAAAAAAAAAATCCATTAAAGTCTATGGTGCACTTTTGGTACAGAAATCTGTACCTCAGCAGTGCGCTAGGGAGGTTAAATTCATTGCATTATCCCAATTCATGTGAAAACGTATTAAATCTTTTTTTTTCTGGTTTTTCAGCCCTAAAAACTGGGCGGGTCTTATGTGCCGGTGCGTCTTATACGGCGAAAAATAAGGTAAATAATTATGTCAAAACCCCAAACTATTAAGCAGCAGCTACATGATCAGGTGCCAACATCTCCTTCTCATTTACACTCTCTTAACTTTACATATACAATATTATATCACATTTCCCCAAAAATCTGTAATTTATACATAAACCTGATATTAAAAATGATTTTATTACGAATACATACTCTTAATACGGCATATTGAACCCCAAACTGTATGGACTTTACATGTTCTTCAGGAAAATATCACATTATCTATGATACCCTTGTGGATGGAAAAAGGACATGTGGGAGCACTGTAATGGTAGCCATACACAGGTCACACACAATCGCTCTTCAATTTGATCGACTTGTAATATTAAAATATCAACTATTAGTCTAACATCAATCGACTGTACCACCACACAGTGTGATCGATTTAAATTGATTGACTCCTTTACTTCTGTGCGCATGTTCCATAGTACGATTGGATACAAATCGATTTAAACACCTAGGAAACCCGTCAGATACTTGTACTATTGACTGAAATTTACCAACATGTCTGATCACTGTTCAATTGATTTTAAGTTAAATTTCCATCACTTTTGGTCGATCGCACCAGATAAGTGGGATTCGATTCTTGTTCGATCAACCTAAAAAGATCAATTCGGAAAATATCAAATCATGCATGACTACCTTAGGTCTACAGTGAACAAAAGGGATTTCAGAGGTTAACATTCGATAGCTAAATCGATAGAAAATCCCTATGAGCCTGGGATAGCAGAATTTCTGCATACTTGTCTACTTTATGCAAACCTAGTTAAGACACTTTGCACAAATCATGCACATGTTTATTTCACTGTATGTAAAGTAAAAAAAAAAGAGTTTTAAAAAGACCTCATAATAAAAAGAAAATTTTCAAAAAGAAACGCGTCCCATTGTTCCTGTTGAGCCCTCCAGCATCTGTAAGCAGGAAGTGATCTCATCCCTAAGCAGGAAGTGAGGTCATCCTGGAAAGCATATGGCCCTGAGAGATCAATCCTTGTAAACCTCGTTCAATGGGAGTACCTTGTTTTTTGTTTTATTTTATTTCATATTATTTAACTATTTACAGTACCTTACTTTGTTGTACTAGGTTGTGCGTCTTGTGTCCTTGTTCCTATTTGTCTGTTACAGGGGGCCACACTTCTCCATTTTGAGAGCTGCACACCTACATGCAACTTAAACACCCACCCCTCATACTGACCCCATTCTACTCTGCAATCTCTGCTCATGCCCCATACACCCACTGAGGGCCTTTCTGGCCACTGATATCACTGTAACTGTGTAATCACTGCTGAGGGTTGTGCCCAACTATCTATTATTTTTCTTAGTCCATATTAAAAACAAAAATGACAAATAGGGAGGAAGCGGAGACTGTAGATTTATGTTTCAACTCTATGGTACCTTGTACTAACACAGTAGAAAGATATTTTCCAGTGATAGGTTGTTTACTGTCCTATGAAGGGCAGTATATTCGATTTATATGTGGATCCCGGGTTTATGTTTTTGACTAAGTTATTTGTTAGATGTTTATAGGTTTGATGATTATTTGCCTACAGGTTGCAAGGTTTACACTGGTTCCAAAGTCCCAGGGGATCCACCCCGAGTCCATATTAGGAGAAACCAACTTTACAATATTCTGCTCAAGACAGAAGGGCGTATTTGCTTGGTGCGCAACTTTTCAAATGAGACAATCTTTTTGCAGACTGGACCAGTTCTCTTCTATATGTGTGCCCGATGCTTCGGCAACTGTGTATCACATTCAATTTATACTGTGGGCTCTTCATTATGAAAAAATTGCACACAGGGAGACCATGACTACTTAATGATCTCTGTCAATGCAGTGTAAAACATCAGATGTGACCTGGACTGTTGTCATCCTGTGTCCCTCCATCTGTGAACCCTGAGCCACGTGTATACAATGATAAATTGTATCATTACCCTGATAGAGTCATAGACATCAGACAAAAGGACTGGACTGAGAAAAAGTCAGGACGTAATGTCATGTCAGCACACACATGGTGAAAGCAGATCTTGTCACGCCCTGTGCAGCACATGGCGGTCTGCCATTGTCAGCTGATAAAAAAAATGCTGATTGTTACACTATACTGACTTCGACAGGCGGATTGGATTATCAAACAGGGAAGTAACTGAGTGAAGCTTGTGTGAAATATTGTGACAAGAAACAGTCAATTCTTTCTTAATCATTGTACCTGTTTTAGTATAAAGACAGTAGATTGGATGTGAGTGGTTGCCATGGGCACCGGCTGAACACAGATCTGCGGCCTACTACTGCTAGACTAAGGATGGACATCCCAATGGTTGGAGCGACACTTCTATGTTGGCTGGGATTGGTAATGGCAAATAATATCGAAGGTAGCAACGAAAATAAATCCCATGTAATACAACTGCTAGTGTAAACAGCCATAATCTTATTTTATATGTTTTTGAGTAGTGGAGGATTTGTGTAGAGTAGTGCTCACCAAAACAAAATTCTTTCAGTCCAATCTAGGCTTTCTATACTTAGATTTGTATATTTATACACCTACCTCCTGGAGAGTGTTGTTCATGTTGAGCCCCTACAATGGAATGATTGTGTAAAATAGCCTTTAATTCCTCACATTTCTATGCAATTTATATCTGTAGTGTTTAATTCCAATCAACTGGACTTGCTGTGTTTGTTTTTTTTGTTGTGTTTGTTTCTTTCATGAAACAAATGCAGCAAGTCCAGTTGATTTGAATGAAACACTACAAATGTACAATGACCTGGAAGAATGAGAACCTTCACAAACATTTCTATGCAATCTTTTTGTTCAGCCTACTCAAGTAAACTTGATGGCTCTTTCACGGTACAGTACCTTATATTGGCTCACTGAAGTAATTAGAGAAGCAAGTTTTTGGGATGTCGCAGATCCCTTCTTCAGGCTAAGGGATCTGCAACATCCTGAAAGCTTGCTTCTCTAATGACTTCAGTTAGCCAATAAAAGGTATCACTAAAGGCCCCCCACACGTACCGAGTGGGGGCCAACAGAGCAGCTCAGATCAGATCATATCACCAACCATTCCCATTTTATTAAGGTGTATCAATATAAATGGCCCACCCTGTATATCAGGGGTGCCCATATGGTCCATTGCGGAGGCACTGGGAGTAAATAGCAGTGCTGTTTCATTTTATTTTGCTGGCCTTTACTAACACCAGGAACTAAACACATTGCTTTTATCTATTTCTTTTTTCTCTCGTCTTTATTAAAACAAGGAACTGAATACACTGGTTTTTTTTCACACTTTCTTTGATCCTCTATTAACACTGTTAATATTAACATTTAAATTTTGCTCATCAGAAACTGAATGTTTTTTTATCTTGCTTGTCTATTCACTGTTCACACAATCCTTTTTTACTTTTTTTTTTATCGTCTTAACGCCGTTCTATACTCAAAATAAAAAAGCACATACATGACATTGACATAATACTCATCTTTCAGCAGTTTACATCTAGGAAAACTGCGAAACAATAAAAAAAATCATACTTACCTTCCTCACTTCCTCATTCCTGGTGCCAGTATATTAAGTATTGGCAAAGAGAAGCTGGTTCTGCCCATTCTTCAGGAATACTCCAATTTGATGATGGAGCTGTAATTTTACAAAACGCCCACTAGATGGAGCTTCGATCATTACGCAGAGGTAACAGAATCCCACTGGACTGGGCACTTGTGACACATCAGTCCCAAGTGGCCTTGTGATCAGCAGCTACAAAACACCCGCTGCGGCAGCATGTCACACAGTAGGAGGGGCGATCCCTTAAAAATCCTGCCAGGTGGTAGGTCCACTTTAATTAACACTTTTATTATTAACAAATTAAAACTTTATTAACATAATTAACAGCAGGGTCTTTTTTCTCTGCTGTATTCACTGAAGGGGCATTTTTTTATTTATAATTGTTAGACCACACAGTGTGGAAATGGCTGATCTACATGTTGACTCCAGTTGAGGTGGCCATACACACAATTGAAATACCACACAGTGTCATTGCTGCATAACCAATCCATTCTTTTCCTAAGGCCGGTGCGCCATAATAGGATTGGATACCAATCAATTAAAATACCTTGGAAACCAGATACAGAAGCTTGCATCTACACTATGGAGTTCTGTGTGGTTTTCTTATGCATAGACCACGGGGAAGGCTGCGCCGTGCAGCTGTCCCCTTTAATCCCCTATGGGAAATGACGTGCCAAACAGGCCACGTGAGCAGATTCACAATGCCCAGCTGGGCATTGGGGATCCGGTGCCTTCATGCAGACACACTGGACACATGAACCGCAGTAAACAATGGGCGTGGTGTGTGACATGTGTAAAACCGCACCCAAAAACATATCGGGCGCCATTTGCACATACCTGTCAACCCTCCCTAATAGTAAGTATAGGATGCGGTATTGCTAACATGGTGAATACCACACCCTATACACCATGAACCAGTGCCCAAACAGCGGGCGGGCGCTATGAACACGCACATGCCGACCTGTCCATAACGCCCCCCCGTGGTTTCTGGGGCGTCAGAGTGTAGACACAGCCTTACATATAGATATATATGATGAGTAGCAAAGGAAATATTCATATTCGCCAAAAAAAAATTTCACCTAACATTCACAATAAATTCAAGAATTCGTCATTTTCAGTCATTATTACCTTTATAAAATCAGCACTTGTACATACGCATATTGCTGATGTAAAAAAAATCTTGAATATTCACAATGTAAGACATTTGATCTTTGCAAATTCTCGAAGTGCTGACATTAGAAGTAAAAATTTGCGATTATAATATTCAAGATGAACACTAGTCAGATACTTGTACAACACTTGATGCCCAATAAAATTGTCATTGTACTCGGTTGTAATTGTGCATACGTAGTGGATAAAGCTGGGGGGTGCAATGCAGTAGATGGATGGTAGCCAATCCCTCTGACTTCCTGTTGCATTCGATCCTAATGATTAGTGCAGGTACTCTCAACAAGATAGAGACTGCATACAATAAACTGACAGAGATATATCTGGGGAAATTCTCATAACCTGGTTTTTTAATTAACCCCCCTAGTGCACTGCTGAGGTACAGATTTCTGTACCAAAAGCACAACATAGACTTTAATGGAAAAACGTTTTTTACCTGTAACTTCCCAAAGTATGTCCATACAGGAGTCTGGTAGACATCCTGAATATAATAACATGTTCAGATGCTTTGTGAACTTATAAGTCAGATCATGAATATTTCACTAATTCACTCTATCAGGTAAATTGGCACTGCAACCACTAGATGGCGCTGCAGTTGTGCCAGGTTACATAGGAGAACATTGTTATACATTGAAGCCAATGCATTACATTCAGTTTTGTAAACTTGGTGTTTCCGCCCCCAGAACAGTCTGTCACAACGGGAGTGAGAGAGAAGCAAGTAGAATGGGGACAACAGATCGTTGATTATTTTACATAGGGAATCATGTCCTGTGCAGTTCTAACAGGTCAGAGCTAGACGAGCTGGAACCGTCAGGAACGGCAGGGGGGTTAAATTCTATTTTAATTTTCTACTTTCTTTTCCCCCTCAGCTTGTGGAAAGACCCCATTGGCAGAAACGTTTGGATCTCGTATTATTGGAGGTCGGGATGCTTTACCAGGAGCTTGGCCATGGCAGGCCAGCCTGCAGTATTCCATCTTAGGATATGACTATAAGCATCTTTGCGGTGGATCTTTGATTGACAACACATGGGTGGTCACTGCGGCTCACTGTGTTGTTAGAAGAAGGTTTGTATTAAAGAAACAACATGGTCTGTGAAATGAACATTAAATATTACCTCATTTTTGTTAAGGGTGTGCTCTAGATAACTTTTTGTTTTGTTTTGGATGAAGTCACGGAGAATTCAAGTATCTGTCTGTTCTGTCTGTGTAACAACAATAGAGAAGCCCTCTCCCTGTCATGTTCTGAAAGATCTCCTTTACGAAGACTAGCCCTTAATATGAGGCACAGTCAATATCAAGTATCTAAACATTTTCTTTGACAGTTTATAATGATTTTTTCCTCAATCTTTAGTACAGTGTTTCCCCCGAAATTAAGACAGTGTCTTATATATATTTTTGCTCCCATTGATGCCGACGTCTTATTTTCGGGGATGTCTTATTTTTCTATGAAGAAGAATATGGCACTGGGGTATCAGGGTGGGGGGGGG
>CM070033.1:37523835-37534582 GCA_036250615.1 Ptychadena robeensis | reverse complement strand
CCCCCCCCCCCCCCACTACAGATAATTGGAATCATTCTGTTAGCCCTTTGCCTCAGAATCATGAAGTACCATCAAATTCATATACAGCACCATACCTCGAGTAATCACTGTAGGAACAATGGTTGATGTCTGTTTTTAGCAGATCCCAAACCTGGTGTACAATATCAGCCTGTAACTAACTATCTTCCTTCTATTCCCATTCTAGGGAGATAGTGGAGGACCAATGGTGTGCTATATTGAAGAAAGAGAGCAGTTTTATCAGTTAGGCATCACCAGCTTTGGATATGGATGTGCAGAAGCTCGTCATCCTGGAGTATACAGTCAAGTGGGGAATTATGGGCACTGGATGGTCACGCAGATGTTAAATGCCACAGATGCCATTATTTATGACAGCGCCATTTCAGACAAAGCTACAGGCGCCATTCTGTATGTAATATGTACAGTCAGTATACTGACCTGGTGGAATAGTGTTGTGTAAAGACGATCTAATATTTCTCCAATGGACTGGTTATAACAGATGGTAAGAGACGAGATTAGAACATTAATAGGATAGCAAATTAGATCAGACTTTGTGTTTTAGCAAATAACATTTTTAAAGGATTAATAAACCCTCAAGTAAAAAAAAAATATTTCAACCCACGGGCAAAACTTGATAGAGGGTCATTTATTTTATACAAAAACGTTTTCACCACTTTCTTGTTCCTTCCTGAGCCAGTGTTGCTATTAACCAATGCGGTCACCCCCATCCATACAAGAACGCCTTTACTGGGACTACATATCCCAAGAGCACTTGTGTGACTTACTTGCTGCACCAGTGCTATGAGGTGTGCATGTAGCAGTGAAAAACAGAGCCTGTTGCACATATTAGGCTGCTTTTTAAATAGGAACGAATGCACCAAGTACAAAGAAACATGTGAAATGCAAGTGTAAACACACGATTTTATATTTTATGATGAGGGTTTAATAGGCATTGTGTACATTTTTTTTTTTAATATTAACCGTTTATTGAGATTTGTTTTTACAACTTCTTACAATAGAAACACATCTGTTCCAAGGGAAAAGGCAATGCAAAACATTGTGTAAAAATTTAACACTACCACAGAAGGCGGCCCATGAACCTATTTGTGATGTGGACATACATTATTCAAACAATATATATACGCCAACTTTTTCAGCCCCCAAAAAATGGTCTAAAAAAGCTCCCCTTGGCTTTTACTCAAGTCAGGGTCCACTCACCTGTCCCGGGTTGCTAAATCGCAGGCACTGGCAGCCTCTGTGAAGCTCTGTTGTGTTTCTGTAAAGTTAGAAGCACCACACTGCCATCTGGTGGACAGTTACTGCTGGTCTGAATTAATTGGTACTGGAAAAGGAATTTAATAGAAATTCCAATAGAACACTCTATTTTTTATGATTCAAAAATGAAAATAAGTTCCCATTCCATGTATTGGTCCCAATAATAATAATGACTTTTTAAATTGAAATTTATTTTCACGTTTGAACACAAGAATTGCCTTGAAACAACATCCTGTAACCTGTGTTCTCTTAACTTTATTGAGGTTGTGGCACTAAAGCTAGCCATACATGTGCCGATTCCATGGCCGATCGATCACCCATCTGATCGATTCCGGCGATGCCAGAGGGAATCGGATGTCCGATCGATCGCCCAATTAAGCCTGTCCCTACCACCTTGGGCCACCGATTCCTGGACGATTCCGTGCCCGATCGATCACTTCACAAATGGCAACTCCCCCTGATATGTGCTGAATCGGATCAGAAAGACCAACATGTTGGTTCTCTGGCAGATCTGATTCTGGGCCCCCGGTCGATCAGACGTGATCAATCAGTCAAGGTGGGCTTCACGCGATTCCTCAACGATCGATTGGCGTGCACCGGCCCGGAATCGATCGTCCTGGAATCGGTTGGGAATCGGACCCGTGTATGGCGACCTTAAGATTAATCCGGTTTGATTCATTACTAGGGTCAATGGTGCTTCCACTATCTCACTGTTCCTACCCTCGGCTTATACTCGAATCAATACGTTTTTCCAGTTTGTAGATAAAATTAGATACCTCAGCTTATACTAGAGTATATACAGTATACTTTTTTTTTCTCTGCTGTAAATTGTGTCTGTTTATCATTTATGAAACTTGCCTCCTAAAAGCATCTGATGGGAGGACAGTGTTGGATTATTTGCCGCAAAGCTAATAATCCAACTGCACCAAATAATAAAACTGCACCACTGGAACATAGCCTCAAGAAAAAATGTTAATGTGATCACCACATGGCTGCATTATTTACCAAGACATTGTTTGTGTCCAAAGCAAGAGCCAAATCATGTCAAATTAGGAGAACATCAATGAGATGGAACATCATAGAGAGAGATGACAATCTGTGCAGTACCACATCACATTCTCACTGGCACAGGCTGGTGGGCTGCAGTGCCCTTTATTCGGAAAGACACAACTAATGTTACTACTGCATGTGCTGCTGTGCACCACACAATGGGTATGGGCATTTATTTCCAATCATTGCAGTAGGCAGCCCATAAAATCAAATTGCCTGGTGAAAGACAATGCATGGCATTCGGCACGAAGAATATGGAGGCCCATGTATGCTGCTGCACCACAAATATGAAGGAGACCTTTGGAGAACTATAAAATAAGACTTCCAACCTAAATTGATGGAACTCCATGTAAATGCTTCATACTAATGGCATTTCCAAGTGTGGCTGGGGTAAAGCAGCAACCCTGAGCCATACACTAGATGGCTTACCTGCTCTAGGCTTATGCCAGGATTATCCAAACACAGGCATCCCAAATCCTCACATGCAGAGGGGCCAAGGTGGGTGCCTTTAAAAAGGTAAGTATGCCCGGGTATAGTTCAGGGTGAGAATAGTTAGCAAACAAACTCACCCTAAACTAACTAAGGGATAACCACACAGGAGGTTAATTTACCTTAAAAAAAAAATAGTACTGGAATAGTGTAATGGATAAATTATCTTATATTGATGTAGTTCCTAAAGCCCCCCCCCATACACCTTACAATCTTACCATACAATTTCTGTACAACCAGCTTTTCTTCTACCAAAACCATGACCTTTCTAACCCTTCCAATCACTATGTATTCTATCAGCGAGGACCCGGCACTACATAGTTGTTGGTAGATCTAAAGGAAATTGTATAGCGTGATCTAAAGGTGTATGCATTCAGAAACAGAGTCGGTCCAATGAGACCCCCAAATCATGGCATTAGCATTCAAACTTAAACTGAGCCAATCATCCACAGTAGCGGTTTATAAATTTAGTTTCCATCACCATAATACATTTTACCATCTAATTGGACAGGAGACATATAAGAGACTCACTTTTTCACCCCCAAAATTGGGGGCAAAAAAAGTGCCTGCGTCTTATATGCCGTATGCGCGACCCCCGAGGCTGCACCTTGGCTTTCCGCCAGCAGTCCTGGCACGGAGGGGAGCTGGAGGAGCTGTCAGTTCAGATGGAAGAGCCGATGTCCGGCTCTCCCATCTGAACTGTGTAATTGCCTATGCCGGCCCTGAACTGGCATGGGCAATGAAGACAGAGCTAGATGAACTTGCATCTATAGCTCTCCTGTCCATGGGAACAGCAATCACTCTGCTGCCCCACGGACACAGAATCAGTGACATCGGCAGAGGAGAGAGCAGAACACAGCCCCCACTCCCCCTGTAGATCAGTGTTAAGTATGTATAACAAGAGACCTCCAAGCCTGTTACAAATATTTGATTCTTTTTCCACCCTCAGTCCATGCGTTTTTGAAAGTCATTAAGAAGTAGTTCACACAGTCCACCTTAACCACTCACTGCTATGTTCAATGGAAGTATGAGGATTAACATGACACTGTACAACTCAGCACTACCCACCACAATCTAATGGTTTCAACAGTTAGAGTATGACTTCCTACTGGTATTAGTATAAGAACAAGAATGCTGAAGCCCAAAAGTAATTAAGTAAATAATCACACATTTTTTATTTTATAGAAATGTAAATCATATCTCGTAGGCAAAAAAATTGGAACACAATTCAAAACCTCCACTCTTTCCTACTCAGTAACCAAGAAACAGGTCGACTGGATTAAGAGTCCTCTGGTTATTCAGTTAGGTGACAAAAAAATGTATAGCCAAAACTACCCCTTAAAACCCTGATGAATACTTCATAAAGTAAACACCACAAATAGAGTTACAATAGTGCCCGCCAAAATGAGCAGTTGCTGTAAAAGTTATACTTTATAGTAAAATAAGCCATAACCTGAAACAGTGACTAACCAAAGGAGGTAAAATATGTACATACAATTACATAAAAAAATGGAATAAAAAGGAAAGTGAACGAGAAAAAAAAAAAACAAAAAAAAAAACACTGTTACATGATGCTCCACTTTCCGGCAATCCATACTTTTAAAGACATTTAAGCAAACCTATCATGTCAAATTGCATAATCTATTATTAGTACTAGAGGCTGAAATGTGGTGTAGATACTGTCACACAAAACATTTTACAGCTGGAAATATCTCCATATAACTTACTGCCCATGAGATTCTAAAAGCACTAAACCAGATGATCATTCAGACACATAGGAGGAGTCGTATACCAAGTTCTCTATAGAAGGAGGCACGGTAAGCATGCTTGTACCACTAAATAATTGCTCAGTCCCACCAATATATAACTTGTGATGATGCACACTTCAAATAAAGATGGAAAATATATGACACTGATAGGTCCACATGAAATAATTCTGGTATTACGTGTAGAGGTAGGGCTGGTCATGGCTCTCCATCTGATGTACAATAGAACCCCTGCATGCCGCCGGCGCAGACTTCTATCACAAAGTCACACAGCCAGAGCTCACCGGGTTTCATGTATATCATCAGATCTGTGTCTGACACACAATTCATACATCCCTCTCTTTCTAATGAACTATTGAAGTTAATGTATATAGATTTTTTTTATTCATTTTACCTTTGACATTCAAATATTCCATAACAAGCACATGGTGGCCAGTCTCAATATGCTGCCTCTTTAAAAGTTTGAAGTGTAAATAGAAAAAAAGAGGCTTCATCTGTGGCCTCATGTAAAATTTAGAAAATTTTGGTATAAAAGAAAAAGTCATCTAAAAGGTAGATAAACTAACAAAAATTAAACGGTTTTGTGACAGTACAAATCTTTTAAAGTCTTTAGCTCTTCAATTAATGTTTTGTTTTGATTTTCAAGCACTGCCACTCGGTTCTCTAAGCATTTTACGTATTCCTTCTTCTTCCTCCGACACTCCCGGGCGGCCTCCCTGCGAGAGAAGGGGACACAGTTTAGTAGGCTTATTACTCAATTTGACTGGACATAAAGCATGGCATCAGGGAAAACAAATGCACACAATTATAACTATAAGGATTGAAAGAATCATTGTGTCAAGCAAGTTTAGGTTAATATCTACCGTATATACTAGAGCATAAGCCAAGGTGCCCAATAGGTACCTAAACTGGGAAAACTTATTGACTTGAGTATAGGTCAAGGGTGAGAGTCAAATAGTGGAGTTTTCTAAATGCAAAAAAATATAGAGAAAGCACCATTGCCCCTAGGAATTAATCAAACAGGCAAATCTTCATGCTTAATAAAGTTAAGAGAACACAGGTTTATTGTTATTACAGGATGGAGTTTGCAGGCACTTATATTTTTTAATGAAAACTTATTTTCATGTGTGAAATTGTATTAATTATTGAGACCAATACATGAAATGCAAACTTAGAATCATGTTTGAATCAATAGTGGAGTTTCCTAATTGAAATTCCACCTTCGCCAGTAAAAATTAACAAATAGTTCACTAAATGGCGCTGTAATGTCATTAGTTTACATTTCAGCAGCCAATCTCAGAATGCTTCGGACCATTCACAGAGGCTGTCTGCGAACCAGCTAACACCCGGGACAGGTAAATGGCACCCTGGCTCAGGTATAAGCCGAGGGGGTTTTTGTCAGAACATTTTGGGGTAAAAAAAACTCCGCTTATAATGGAGTATATATGGTATTTGCAATTTTAATAATGAAAAAGCTATAAAAGATTATAAAAGCTGGCCACACAAGAAGTGACTTTAGGTCTTTGTCCAATCCACAGCATAACGTTTCAGGGAAATCTAGTAACCATATGACATCAACTGATGCAGGTAGACTATGTAGAAATATTGGATCTCTGCTGGATTGGTAGTAACATTCTGAGCGGGGAATACTTGAGAGATCTCAAACAATCCATCAGATCTATCTCTGAACTTTAAAATGCCTTCTGGTCAATGTAAACCACAAACCCCTATAACTAGCGTTTGCAGAGATGAAGTATTATCCACTATTTGTTTAGATTAGGCATGGGAGAACATGGGAAAAAAACTCTCAAGGCTGACAATGAGGAACAATAAAACAAATAATAGCCACACTCCAGTTCCAAGTCTGAAAATACTGAGGAACTCTTGCTAACATTATGGAAACTGTACAGCTATGTGTCCAGTCTGCGGCTTTTTCACCAGACTTGTGTGTCCAGACAAGTGTGTCCGCTTCTGTCATCGATGACCGCATTGGTCGCAGCTTTTCCTCCTCTTTTTATGCAAATGACTATGGTGTATTACTACTAATGCGGCTGTAACTCACCCTGAACCACAGCAATCCCCCCACAAATTGTGGGCGATTGCCCTACCTGTGTCTTTTCCCTGCGCTGGACAATAAAACCACAGTGGATACAAGTCCTACATGACATGAGGTAGGGGGTCTCTGCTCACCTGTTTTTCATTAATCTTATTTCTCGCTTTAGCTGTGGATCATCTGACTTTGGGGTTTGACAAGACAACGTAACAGGTGAAGTCATGACCACAGTTTGCGGCAGGGAGGTGGTGGTTGATGTAGTCCTGATCTGGTAAGTCTGCATGTCTCCACCAGCAGCTAAAAGTACAAAAGTAACACATTAAACACAACTCACAGTTATTAGTCAACAAACATTTATTTAGGCAAACTACTTACTCTGTACAACCACCTGGTTGCTGGGAACAAGAATCTGTTGTCCATCTGACGTCTGGGCATACTGTAGTATAGTTGTACCAGACTGGTTGTTAGCATTGGACATAGTCAGTGCCTGCAACCCTTGTACACCATCTGTGGCAGCAAGTTGCAGTGTTCCATTTGGAGCAATAGTTACTAGAAAGTACAGAATAAAACTATATTAAAGTCAAGAGGTTTACACTGCAAAAAAAGTGCATCATGTGAAACAAGGACGTAAACACAACAAGATATCCTGAAACCTGAAAAAATAATCATATGATTGTTTATTTACACACAATACTATGGCCCACTGCCATATACAAGCTACAATAGCTTTGCACATTGCAATGTTCAGCTAATTGACCTAGGCCCTGTTCCCCGCTGTGTTATTTAACATGCGTTGGAAAATGCACACTTAAGGAAGTAATTATATCAAACAGGCCAGTTCTTATGGAAATGCATGTCGATGCACATAAAACGTATAGATGTGTAGGTGTGAGCCTAGACTAGGCAAAACAGAGCTCACATACTATCCAGTGCTGCTCTGATATATAAGCAATATAAGTAGTGGCAGCAGACAAAGGAAGCACACATTGTATCCTATAGGTTAGCTCTTATGAAAATGCATGTCAATGTAGAGATGTGTAGATGTGAGCCTAGACTAGGCAGAACTGAGTTCAACCTATCTAAATCTTACCATACTGTCCAGTGCTGGTCTGATAGATGGTAGTGGCAGCCGACATTTGCGAAACAGAAGATGCTCCTGCTTCGTCGTCACCTTTTCCAGTGTCTTCAGAAGAGAGATCTTTCAAAATTTGCCTTTAAAAAGGAAAGCAATAGAAAATCACTAATACGCATAAAACGTACAACAAAAGATTTAATACCAAAATACCAAACAAAGAGGCTGAGCAGGGCTTTTTACGAGTCTGGTGTAAAATGTCAAAGAAAAAGTGAAGGATCAGCTTCTAAATCCCCCAAATGTAAAATACATTGAACCCTTGCAGTGGGGTGTATAACCCATTGCAAGGGTAAAAACAGGTTTTGCTCAGAATAAGTGCTGCAAGGAGTCAGTGTATAAGGTAGGTCTGTAATGGGCAACTCACTGTACAGGGGAGAAGAAATTAACTCGAGTGGATGAACAAAAAAGTTACCTTATATACTCGAGTATAAGCCAAGGTACCCAATTTTATCTACAAAAAAGCGCAAAAATGAATTTACTCAAATATAAACCTAGGGTGGAAAATGAAGAAGTTTTCAAAGTGAAATTCCACCATCTCCAAAAAAAATTAACAAAATGTCCACAAGAGGACGCTGGCGCCCAAGTTTGTTTACATATCACCAGCTAAGTGCAGCATGGGAATGCCGCAGATAGAATACCAAATACAGAACAAAGATCAGTCTTAGGCCCATCTACAGAGGCTGTCAGTGCCCGCAGAGAGACCAGCGAACATCAAGCTTTTAGGATTTACCTACACTCTCAGAGATGTTTTTTTATAAAACAATGCATATGGATTCATATTAACATTAGTTATGGGTCTCCACTTACCCATATGAAATACGGCGAGATAAAATCCGGGCCTTCCTGGGGGTATCGATACTGTCTGATGAATCCAGCGAGTCCTCACTTTCGGATATTGAAGAAGCCTGTAGGCAAAGAAATGATTGTACGTTATACTTTTTCCTCCATGCTATACAATATGGACAGAAATGATCTGTGAAATTACCGTTGATGGAGCAACCTGAGGAGAATGAATGACAGAGGACTGTGCTGACTGAATTACACCTTGAACTTGGACTTGTTGATCCCCAGGAAGAACAACAGTCACAGGAGCTGCGCCTCTGAGAGACATCTGGAATAGGATGCCAGTATATAAGTAGTTAACTGAAGTTCAATATACTGTGGACATAACCAAAAACATCAAATATGTCTACGACGAAGACTGGTGGCCTTTTACACATTTTAAAAAATTGTGCTCAATATAATTATGATATCCTAGAAGGGGCATAAATCTGGCCCCCATGGTCAAAGCCGATACTTGATATGACTGTTAAGGCCACCATACACCTTACCATACAATTTCTGTACAACCAACTTTTCTTCTACCAAAACCACGTAATATGAGGACCTTTGTAATCCTTCCAATCACTTTGTATTCTATCAGGGAGCACCCGGCACTACATAGCAGTGATATATACCTTCCAATCACTATGTATTCTATCAGGGAGGACCCCGCACTACATAGCAGTGATATATACCTTCCAATCACTATGTATTCTATCAGGGAGGACCCGGCACTACATAGCAGTGATATATACCTTCCAATCACTATGTATTCTATCAGGGAGGACCTAGCACTACATAGATGTTGGTAGTTCTAACAGAAATGGTATGGAGTGATCTTAAAAGGTATATGAGGGGGCTTTAGGATTGGTACACATGGTTCGATTTTCACTTCTGATCACATTTCCAATTTGATAAATTGCTTGGATAGAAAGTAAATCTAAAAAAGGTCAAAAACACAGATGGCCAAAAGCAACAGAAAGGATGAGTTTGCAAAATTTTTTAAACAAAAGTTATGCTCTATGGATGACGAAGCAAAAAATCTTCTAAGGGCTTGTCCCCACTTCCGCAATCGTCAGCGATTTTAATTGTGGCGTGGCAATCGTGCCCATGCATTTAAATAGGCTCTTTCTCACAGCCGCGATTGGGCATGGCCCACCATGTTTCTGATTGTGGCCTGCGGGCAGTTGCGCCAGATCGCCCTCATAGACATGAATGAATTAATTGAGACAATTTTTGAACACACCCCTATTCATTCTCTATGGGCGCGGTAAGGCGGTCATAATCGCGTCTAAAAACTCGCCAGATCGCTTAGCAGAAAAATCGCTCAAGCGATCATGGCCTCATGGGAGAACGCTAAAGTGGGGACATAGCCTAGGAAACCCTAACTGAAAGGGCAGAATATTGAATATGTATTTATGGTGGATTCAGGCTTTCGATTATTTTCTGTAAACATTCATGGATTGGTCACTTGAATACCAGCTGACGTGCATTTGTGTGCTGGGCCTTCTTACAACATTCAGCTTGATGAAACAATCAAAGTAGTAGGGAAAAAAAAGCATGGAGTATGTGAGCAGGTCTACTCTCCTGTAGTGGTGTATGGAGTATGAGAGAGAAAAACAAAGTCGGCTATACCTGTTGAGCAAGTTGTGAAGCTTGAAAGGCAGAGAAGGAAATGGTCTGGACAGTCTCTGTGTTTTTCTTAGAGATCTCTTCCATAATAAGCTGTAAAGTAAAAATAACATAATTAGCAATTTAATCGTACACTAATCATGTTTACGCAAAGATTCTAATATATGGGTTTCTTCAGTAAAGAATTGGGATGGCAGGGTTTTTTCCCAGAGGGAACTAGTCATGATCCCCAACAACGCACTAACTGCTATGGAAAGCACCTGTTTGGCGCTCCTGATCACTCATGAACCACAATGTCAGCTGTGTGGTGGTCCATGGCAGATTGTCTCACCCGTGGCAATTCCTGAGGGTGTGTTAGAGATGAATCATAGTGGCCTTCTCTGCAGGGTCGAATTAGCACTCCCCTGCACCAGAAAGGGACCTTGGCAGCAGGTTCAGCTATATACCGTATTTTTTGGACCATAAGACACAAGAAAAACATGTCACCCAAAAAACAAGGGGGGGGGGGGG
>CM070033.1:37507200-37523825 GCA_036250615.1 Ptychadena robeensis | reverse complement strand
GCCTGCACCTTATGGTCCGAATGTGTGGTTGTGCCTTGGCTTCCCGCCAGTCAGATGAGAGATGCAGCCACAGCCATACCCCCCATCTGTACTGTACTACTTCTACCACAAGAGCCCTGCTGATAGAAGCAGTACAGCAGAGAGACATACATGGAAGTGGTCAGCCAGCAGCTGCCTGTAACTGAGATCACCGTTCCGTTCACAGCTGACAAGAAGGGAGACGAGCAGTGCAGAATCTATCACCCCCCCCCCCCTTCTGCCTGTGTGTGCTCTCTAGTGACACCATTGTTGTGGCTAAAAAAAGTTACTGCAGGGGAAAGGTTTTTTTCAACTGAGAACATTTCTCTTTTCTGTTTTTCCTGCTCTAAAACTAAGTGCATCTTATGGTCCGAAAAATATGGTACATCTAAATTCCTCAGGAATAGGTAGTGGAGGGGGTGGGAAAAGGAACACATGATTTTATATCATCTAATATATAACCATGCACTGTCAAGTATGAGAGTCATTGATTCGAGTTATTCTTTAATTGTAAGCCACAACCACTAGCAAATAAAAAGAAATAAGGAATACTATGACGCTGCGCATAAATCAGGGAAAACGGTTGTAAATGATTGGGGTTATGTGTCTCGAGAAAAAAATGGGAGGGAGGTTCTGAACAATGAAAGGTATTCTTTCTATTACAAATCTGCAGAAAGATTTCTCCGAGACTACACAAACCTTTCCTGTTCAGCCCTTCTATGCAGAATGTAAACACGGCGTGTAACCGCTAAGAGGACAAATTCGATTGCTTACTTGGGAAGAGGATTGAAAGTTGTGCGATAACCCCGATCACCTACTTCTATTACTTCTACTAGTGTAGACAGCCTGCCCCAGCTCCTCATACTGGGAGATCTAACATGGAAATGGTGTGACACTTCTTATATCCTATGCTGAAAGTCAGAAATATCTCACACAAGCGCCAGCTTGGAAAACAAACTGTGTCACTGTGCAGTAGTACAATCCCTCGATGTTACTGAAGATCTATCAAACAAAGGTTGATGTGTGTGTGGCTGCAGCAGAGACAACATTAGAACTCCCACAGTGCAGCATACTACAAAAATTGTTTTATTATTTAGGCTTACAAAGGATCTTTAAGGATGTCTGCAGACCTCTGTCCTGAGCAATGATTTGTAAGAATCCCTATACAAGGATCAATCCCTGTTCGACCCAAGAATCAATGTGCCCAACCACAATCGTCCAGGATTTACAGACATGTCCGTGTTCCCTGTTCAAGCAACTTATCTTTGAGCGGGATTGGCCGTGTTCGATGGCCATGCAGCCATCTACACATGTATGGGTACACTGCGTTAAAATCCCTGTGTTAGCACAAGCCAGCCACTGATGGCAATGGGCTATGACATGGCCCTCTCCACAACCCATCATAGCCCCTGATCTGTCGGCCCGGGCCTCTGTCGCGTATATGTAGATATAAAAGCGACGAAGGATTGAGGTATGACGCGTCCATTAACAGTCAATAAACAGGGAGAAAGGCTTGCGCATCCAAGCGCAGTCTATCCCAAGACTACAGCTTACCAGACACTGCTAACTTACACTAGGAAATGCATGCATTACAATTCACTTTGCAGTTGGAAACGCACACGCTTGTGGGCCAGAAAAGTGTGTGCAGCAAGGAATTGTGTAACACAGCAAAACAAACGCACACATAAGTGTGAATGGAAACCTGTATAACACAGCCCTTAGATCTACCAACAACTGTATGGCGGGGGTCACCCTAACAGGATACAGATGGACCGCGTAGAAGGTTGGCAAAATGTAAAGCTGACTGTAATATGGTACGGTGACCATTAGCCTTCTCCATGTGTCACTAGTCAGATACTACTATGAAGCAGCTCACTGTACTCCATACCAGCACATCCATACACAAGTCTCCTCAGAGTCCACAGAGAACGAGAATTCGCTCTGCGTTACACACCGGAGATATCAGTGGTGAGCTCTGACAATAGTGAGATAACTGGGGCCCACCATAGGCAGCTGCATACCACTACACATCACAAAGCTGAAGGATTCTACGTCCTAAGAACATATTGTAGTTGGCTCATTGGATGTGTTTTTCCTTATTCTCACTCGGTGACCCTTCCAGTGGACAACACTCACTACTATGGACACTATCAGGGTTTGGTGAACCGCAGAAAGTTAATATAAAGCAGAAGAGTCCACAATAAGTTACAAACTGGATTCTTGGAAGGATCAAACTGTAGATTTGGAAAGCACAAAGCGGGATTTATTTTAAACCCCAAAACCGACTTTATCGCAGCTCACATCCCTCAAAATCAATGGCTGCATTACGTTTCTTTACTCCAGGGTTGACTTTATATTGCTTGGAAAGCCTTTTGGTAAAGTAAATGGGTGACCGCGCTCACCATACCGGTAACACAGGACCTAAGAAACGTACTCTTCTTTTGTAACCAATGGGAGGGATTCTATAGCCCTCAGAACATTACAGCTAAAAGAACAAAACATAAGGAACTTCCTCATTAGGACCGGCATTCCCATTATTGCAACACAGCGAGAATGTTTGGCACCTATTCCTTCACGCCACAGCAGAGCTCTCACAATGCAAAGCAATGGAAGCATTACATCATACGGGCCGAGCTTCCCCCCTACAGGCCGATTATGCTGAATGACAAATAACTGGAAGAGTTCAATGCTTTTCCACCTCTAAGGGGATAACAATAGTGTTGTGGATCATATGCCCCCCTACATGCTGTGGTCACTGGCTGATGTCATCCTCACAATGCAGGCCAAAGCCTCTGCTCTGGGAAGAACCAAATAAAATGACTGTAAAAGAAAGGGGAGCAGATTAGTGCACAAGGGACGGTTCAGCTAGAACAGGATTATGTTAGGCAGGTTGAGCTGCAAGGTATAAACATCAGGTTACAGGCCAGCTAGCGAGCGAAATTGGGGGTCACAACACTTGTCATCAACTTTTATTTTTATAGTGTTGACATATGTGATGAAAGACAAGATAACACACAGGTATCGATCTGGCTTACAATCAAAGTAAGGGGACCCCTTCCCCTTATGCTGGGCACACACACACCGAGCAGGTCAGATAGACCTGCTCCGATGTGTGCCGACATGCTAACGTGATGACGTCATCACGTTAGCATCCCGTTGCATTATGGGGGCCCCTTTAATCGGCTGGGCATCCTTTGTGTGCCGGCCATAAGCTGCAATGAAGACGCCGCTTCATTGCAGCTTATGGCATCGGCTTTCATCAGTTCCCATCGGCCAGAGAAGATCAGACATGTCCGTTCTCTGGCCGGCCGAGAAGTGGGGCGACAGGGATCTGTCGCCCCATGTGGGCACATGCCGATGAGCGGCCGATTTTTAACCTGACCGACCGCGCGAGCGCGCACGCCCGTCGGTCAGATTAAAAATCGGCCTGTATGTAATCTGCATGTGTATGGCTAGCATTACTTTGATTGTAAGCCAGATCGATACCTGTGTGTTATCTTGTCTTTCATCACATATGTCAACACTATAAAAATAAAAGTTGATGACAAGTGTTGTGAGGGGTGGGACTGGCATGGTGGTGATGTTAGGAATAAGAAGATGGTAGGTCAGAATGAAGAGGTCGGTTTTCAGGGATTTTTTGAAAGTGTTAAAGTAGGAGCAAGTGTAATGGGACGAGGAAGAGAGTTCCAGAGAGTAGGAGCGGCCCTAGAGAAGTCCTAAAGCCAGGAATGTGACGATGTTATGAGTGGGGATGTCATAAGAAGGTCACTGGAGGAGCAGAGGGGGCAGATAGGGTGTATTTATGTACCAGGTTGGAAATGTAAGTGGGGCAGGAGGTGTGGAGTGATATAAAAGCAAGACACAGAACTTTGGATTCTCTGTACAACTGGAAGCCAGTGTAGAGATTTGCAGAGAGGAGAGGCAGATGAGGAGCGGTTAGAAAGGAATTGCAGCCATTCATCATGGACTAAAGAGCTGACAGTCTAGTGAGAGGAAGACCAGAGAATGATGTTGCAGTAGTCCAGATGGCAAATGATGAGAGCGTGTACCAGGAGTTTGGTGGTTTCTGGGAAGAGGAAGGGGCGGATCTTGGAGATGGAAGTGGCAGGATCTAGCAATGTTCCGTGAGTAAAGGAGATCGCAGACCTGAAGGTGACACCAAGGCAGCGAGCGCATGGAATAGGGGAGATGATGGTGTTATTACCAAAGAACTGTTAGGATGAAAAAGTAAAGAGACAACGCTCTCTGTCCATTACCTCTTCAAAGTACAGACACCTTAATAACCTCACAATATGGCTTAGCAACGCTTAAAAAAGATGAATCACTTTGGCTTTTTATCTCCAGAGGACAAGATTTCCCTCTTAAAATTCCTGCCTCTGGTATGCTCATACCAGTCTCTCATATCTCTCAGAAGACAATGGAAACACAAAGCCAACAAAATCTAATCATTAATAACGTTCTCCTAAACGGCCCTCAGAGCTTCTTATTTTCTATTGATTACTTTTCTTTAAGCTTTGTCTGGTAGGTTATAGGATCTGCATAATTTATTTCAAGATGGGGGTGTAAAGGAAATATTTACATGGCTCCACCAACTTTTGTGATGGGTTGGGTCACGTGAATACCTTCTGTTTTAAGGCCTTACTGTGCTATGTACTGCTCGAGGTGGAAAAAGGAAATTCATAGTGTAAACGCTGCTTTGGGTCTGCCTGGAAGAAGTGTTGTCCCTCTGTTTTGCAGCTACAAGTGAACATACAATAAGTAGTGCACGGACAGGTTGAGTCTCCTCTGCTGATGGCAGAAAGCATGACTGAGGGGTGTGTAGGACTGAACCAAGAGTACACAGAACCATACTGACACAGGACATCACTTATGTACACAATGATTATAGCCTTGTCCCTATGCACAGTCCCTTTATGTAGCCCCCAGACCTAAGCCCTGACCTGGATCCCTCCCATACAATGCATAGCGCTAACGACTTGCTGTGAGAGGGCCCGCCTCCAGCGGTGGAGCCTAGTGGTGCAGGGACCCCCTCCAGCGGTGGAGCCTAGTGGTGCAGGGACCCCCTCCAGCGGTGGAGCCTAGAGGTGAGGGGACCCCCTCCAGCGGTGGAGCCTAGAGGTGAGGGGACCTCCCTGCAGTGCTGGTGCCTAGAGGTGAGGGGACCCCCTCCAGTGCTGGTGCCTAGAGGTGAGGGGACCCCTCCAGTGCTGGTGCCTAGAGGTGAGGGGACCCCCTCCAGTGCTGGAGCCTAGAGGTCAGGGGACCCCCTGCAGTGGTGGAGCCTAGAGGTCAGGGGACCCCCTCCCGGGGTGAAGCATGACTATTGGGTGACCCCTCCTGCAGTGCTGGAGCCTATAGGTGAGGGGACACCCTCCAGTGCTGGAGCCTATGGGTGAGGGGACCCCCTCCAGTGGTGAAGCGTGACTATTGGGTGACCCCCCTCCCCAGGATGTAGTGGAGTGCAGGGTGGCGGGAAGGGAGCAGGGTGCGGGTCCTGCAGCAGGCCAGGTGTTCCCCCGGCTCGGCCCTCCTCCTCCGCCCAGGCTGTTTGCTCTAATTACCTGCGTCCTGTGAACTCACAGCTCAGGGATCCACTCCAGCCAATCACCGGGGTGAACGTCTCGGGTCCCCCGGGGAGCCGCCTCCTGCCCGGATCCCGTCACAGGAAACCGCTCACACACAACCGAGCAGCTGCCACAGTCAGCAGTGCCGACTCCAGGCAGGACAGAGCGCCCTCATCAGCGTAGGGGGGACACCCACCACGACGTCCGGTAGGCCTCTGCCTGACGTCAGCGTAGCTGGTGACGTCACCCTCATGTTGACGTGCAGCTAGAGAAAGGCGGGAGTGAGTTCCTCTTCCGCTTAGGTAGCGCCTGAAGGGGAGGGGGAGTAGAACTGCGAGCAAAGGGTGAGCCTCCCCCGCTCTGGTTGTAATAATGGTACAGTCCCAGGTACGCCTGTGGTTGTTTTATTGAGGTTGTGCAGAATGGAAGAGTCAATGCTTTCGGAAAAGGGGTGTAGTGTCAGGCATGCTGTGTAGTCAGGGTGACATCATACTTTTATACATCGCTTCGGGAATAGCAGCTGCCTCTGAGTCATCGCGCAGGTTAACCCCTGTGTGCCCGCAGCCCCCAGAGTCACTACCCCCGTGCTGATGTGACTACTGATTTCTGAAAATGCCAGTGTTCTGGCTGCTGCTCTGTCCATTCTCACGTGGGTGCATACATGTCCCAGAGCTGTATACATGAAAAGACCCAAGCCAGAGGATCAGCATTACTACATCTTTATTCATTATACAAAGGTGTTAACAAACACAAAAAGTCGGATTCATGATACTCTGTGTTCCAGATGTTGTTACTGAGCTCAGTGTGGACGTTCTGTTTTAGAACGGAGTGAGAAATTATTATTAACATTTATTTATATAGCGCCAGCATATGACGCAGCGCTGTACAATGCATTAGAGTGGAGATACAACACACATGTACAGGTAATGACACAGGAGGAGTAGAGGACCCTGCCCGGACGGGCTTACAATCTAATAGAAATGACCAGTTCCTATAAATAATTTGTTCTAATATAAACAAACTCTCATCAGCCAATCAGAACTCCAATTCTCTGATCATGTGACTTAAAATGGGAATACACTGTTAGATTCTTTAGTTCGACTTGAAAAATTGATCGTTGCGAATCGTCAGAGAAACAATTCCTTTGTACCAGCACATAATGTGATCAATTCCTAATCCCTGCGCACATACTCCATACTACCATCAGATATAAATCCAATCACCTAGAAAACCCTTTTGACCAACATGACTGGAAATATACCAACATGTCTGATCAGGCCTCGACCGATTGTTTTATTTCCATCACGCTGGATCGATCACATTTTTTGTAATTTTTTTGTAATTTTTTTTGTAATTTTTTTTTTGTAATTCTATCGAATGGAAAAATCAAACTGCTAACGGCCACCTTAACCTCCCTAGCGCTCCTGCAAGGTCCAGATTTCTGTACCAAAAGCTGGGCTGGGAGAGGGGTGACATCGGCGAAGCCAGCTTAGAGCATGTCCCCCGGGACGGCACAGAACAGTGAGTATGTGCAGCCGGGGGATGTGAGCCTAGCTGGACGGCTCCATCTCGTCAGCTGCAACACTGACATGAAAGTGCAGGGACGAGATGGAGCCGTCAGAAGCGCTAGGAAGGTTAAATGCTGAGGGTTCGGATTGTGAGATCAGCATGGAGGGAGCAGCACTGCTTAAAGCTAAAGGTAGCCATACACGTGCAGATTCCTGGCCGATCGACCACCATGTGTGTTTTCACCAATTGTCTGGCCGGAAATTGAATGTGCCCACCTGGCGAGATCGACCAGGAATCTCCTGCATGTCGGATCGCAAGGTGATCAGGCTATACACAGGTTGATTCCCCTTGCGATCAGTGAATGATCCATCACAACATGGGGACACAACTTACTGGCCAACTACTTGGCGAATAGATGCATACCACCTTTGCCACTGGATCCTAATGGCGATCGAACAGGGATTCACCAACATGTTGGGTCCCAAACCATTGTTTGCCGTAACCGCGGACCGCTAAATCGACCTGTGTATGGCCAGCTTAAGGGCGGATGACTGCGGTGCTATCCTCGCGGCTGCAGCCGCTATCGTCAGCATGCCCATGCACGCGGATGTCCGTGCGGTAGGATGCAGACTTTGGGCATGCCCCTTGTCCAGGGAGGAGGTCAGGTGCGGCATCCGCAGGAAAACTTTCAGAACCGCACCGTGACCGCGTCCGACTGCATCCGCACACGTGGAGCCTGGCCTATGGGTGAGGTAGATAGTGACTGCAGCCGCGCGGATAGAACCACAGCCATCCGCACTAGTGGAAACAAGCCCTTAGTCATCACATTGCTCTTCATCCAGCAGGACTCCTGTTACAGTTTTGCCCTCATAGAACTTTGAGTTACTGAGGATTTTATTTGTGTATTCTGAACTACACAAACACTCTTGGCAAGCTGACAACATTTTTCTGTAAGGTTCTTTAAATAATATTTCACTTAAACCCCAAAGTAACTGACCGGCCTTGTTTTTTCCTATTCGCAACATTGGGAAGATGTCTCTTTTATACTGGACAGATAAGAGAAACACAGGTCATGTGACAACACTTAATGCATATGCATCACCTTCAAGGCTCTCTCACACTTACTGTACAGAATTGTAACCCATATAGTGTGAATGACTTTGTAGACCCATTCATATCTGTGCCATACCACAACACTTAGGTCAGTGTGTTGTGGCACCATTCATTGACAAAACCATGGATTAAGCAGCATCACAACGTAGTGTTTAGCTAGCCATACACGTTTGGGTTCTCTGGATTCTTGAGGGACAGACTGCAGTGTGATGATGTTATGAGGATGTCATTACTAGGTCACTGGAGGAGCGCAGGAGCTGTATAGGGAATATTTATGTACCAGGTTGCAGATGAAAGTAGGACAGGAGATGTGGAGTGATTAACAAACCTAGCGCTTCTGACGGCACCATCTCATCCAGCACTGTCCTGTTAGTACTGCTCTGGATGAGATGGTGCCATCCGGCAAAAATCAGAGCCCCGGAAGCACATACTCACCACTCTGTGCTGTCCCAGGGGGCTCCGATCTTCTGTACAGGCTTCTTCACTGAAGATGTCCCCCCCCCCCCCACTCTGAGTGACATGATGATATCACATCGGAGGGGGGGGGGCTCGAAACAGTTTTCTGTGTTCATCACACCAGGGGAGAAAGAGTGCCAAAGGGAATTGTACTGGATACAGTGATAACTGTATCCAATACAATTCAAAGTAAAAAAAAACACATTTCCAATTGTAATAGAAATTTTATTATAAACAAAACATAAATATGAATACATACTGTTTTGAAATCTATAATACAAAAAAAACGTATTTTAGAGATTTTATTATTCATTCATTCATTCATTTTATTCATTTTGTTTTTAAATGTAACTTTTTTTTTTACATAATTGTGTTTTTTAAACATTATTATAATCAGGATGTCTATTAGACCCTTGTACGAACAGATTTTGGGAAGTAACGGGCCTTCTACATAAAACAATTCCAATAGAGTCTATGATGCGCTTTTGGTACAGAAATCTGGACCTTGCAAGAGCGCTAGGGAGGTTAAAGAACAAAGCACACCACTCTGAATTGTGTATTGTGGTGCTGTTCAGATTAAATGGCACTTCCGCACTCCTACAGGTAAAGCCGGTCACAGACACCTCGATCCATGGCCGGCTTGTAGCAGACTCATTATAGCATAGTGACGTCACCACACTGTGAAGAGTCGGCTACGGAACTGATGGGAATCCTGTGTGATCCACTAACACAGGCTAATCCCAGCAGATTGTAGCCAATTACCTTGGAGGGGGAGGAGATCCTCATCCACAGTAACTGCCTGCAGCAGGATCGGCCACATAAAGAACCAGCAGAATGGATTGCCATGGGATCCGACCTGCCGGCTTTTTGGGTCAAAACCTCAAGGTGGGCACCCCTGTAGTAGCAGGCAACCGATCATTATGATTTTGGCGGGAGCGTGCATGCCGGTCGATTGCCTGAAACTATGGCCGGTTTAACACTGCTGCTTCTATGTTTGTGATTTGACCCGCTTTAAAATAACAAATAGGGTTCAGTGTTGCTTTCTTACTTACAAATACCAGGTCCAGCGTCTCCATTTTACCTTTTAATAATTAACAAAATTTGATTGATGATAACCTCCAACACAGCACTCACTTGTGTAGTTGCTTTGATTAGAAATGCTTCATCTTTCCGACCTTTATGGTAATGAAGCAGACTGCAACTGAGCCAACGCAACTGTGAGCTTGGAGATACATCGGCTCAGCTTCATTCTACATCTAATCTAATGAGTGCACTGATTTAGGTTGGAGGCTCTATATATTAAGGGTTTGGATTTAATTAGTTAGCAGTATAGCATGTCATTCATATACAGCAGAGCAAGGTTTTACATTGTTTCCCCATCAATATAACATGAGCTTGTTTCTGTAAATTACTTTTTTTATGAAATAGATCTTATAATGTACATCATCATCATTACAGAGAGCAGGATGATGGAGAATCCCAGTTTCATGTTCTTTCCCCATTTATTTATCTCCTAAAGGTCCCCATACACCTTACAATCTTACCATACAATTTCTGTACCACTAATCCACTTTTCTTCTACCAAAACCATGTAATATGAGTAGCTTTCTAAACCTTCCAATCACTATTCTATCAGGGAGGACCCGGCGCTACATAGCAGTGATATATACCTTCCAATCACTATGTATTCTATCAGGGAGGACCTGGCCCCACATAGCAGTGATATATACCTTCCAATCCCTATGTATTCTATCAGGGAGGACCCGGCACTACATAGCAGTGATATATACCTTCCAATCACTATGCATTCTATCAGGGAGGACCCGGCACTTCATAGCAGTGATATATACCATCCAATCACTATGTTTTCTATCAGGGAGGACCCGGCACTACATAGCAGTGATATATCCCTTCCAGTCACTATTCATTCTATCACATAGTTGTTGGTAGATCTAATGGAAATTGTATGGTGTGATTTAAAGGTGTATGGGGGGCTTAAGTTCCAATGTTTACATCAAGCTGTTGGTCCAGGTCCTTGTGGTTTGAATATAGGGCAAGTATCAAAGGACATTTCACCAGTTTGATCCAACCAAGCCAAGCACAGCAGAACAGGTGACTGGAAACTTTGCTGGTTAGGTCATACAAGCAGATAAACACAAACCAGTCCAAAAGGAGCCAGCAGCAATGATTACTGGTGATCTCAATGTCATGCAGAAATTGTGACATTAGCATGCATGTAGACTGAAGAACGGTCCAACTAGCAACTGTTGTAGCCAATTGGTTCAATTTCGGTTTACATACATTTTGCATGCTAATGTTAGAATTTTACTGTCTCTTATGACCTTGTGTTTAGGACTAAAGCCCCCCATAGATCTACCAACAACTATGTAGTGCCGAGTCCTCCCTGATAGAATACATAGTAATTGAAAGGTTGGAAAAGTCCTCATATTACATGGTTTTGGTAGATGAAATATAGATTGTACAGAAATTGTATGCTAAGATTGTAAGGTGTATGGGGGACTGTACTCAGCAAATACTTCCTCAAGGCCTTATACCCGTAAAGGTGGCCATACATGGTTAACTTTTTACAAAATGTTTACATTTAACTCTATCTTTTTTAAATAAATTTCTTCTGAGCAGAATCAATTTACCAAAAGTAATGGAAATTGAACAAAATCGAGCAGTGGTCGGACATGTCGGTAAATTTCAGTTGATGTCACAAGTAGCTGACGGGTTTTCTAATGTAGACTGTGCAACCTCCCGAGCATGAATAGTTTTTAATCCACAGGAGAATGCGCCTTCACTATATACCGTGATGATGAACCCATGACACGTGTGCCCAGGATGGCTGATTTGGTTGGCATGTTGGCGTGTTTTAGCGTTTTTAGGCAGTGTCTGTCTCTGATTGGTGGGGACCGGAGGAGTGGGGAGATGATATTTTTTCAGCTTGGGTAACATTATATACCTGAGCTGGACTTCAGCTGGTGAAATGTAAACAGATTGTGCTCTCTTGTGGCCATAGAGATAAATTACCAGAAAATTTGAGGTATTAGCCACATTTTTTGTATTGTCTTGTTGACTGTTAAAGAGATTCCCTTTGTTTAAACTAAAACCTTAGTATTCAGGTTAAAAAAAGTGGGTTATGTGTTTCTGTTTGGGTGCTAGGCCTCAAAAAGGTTCACCATCACTGCGTTATAAGATACACCAGTCCCCCCTCCTTTTTCCACATTTTAAAACTGTGTGTGTGTGCATTACTGCTGAAACTATTAGGAGTACAGTCTCGCTGTTGAGGTTTACTTTGTAAGTTGATTGCAACACCCCTCTGAACATGGTATCATCACTTGCTGGAGATGTAGAGAAGGGTATAGCCTTCGCCTTTTTCAAAGGAGAAATTTCAACTTGACGTTAAACTTTATTTATGCAAAACAATTACAGCAATACTTTATTTTTTGAAGTATACTCTGGGCCCTTCGCTCCTGGAAGTTTGGTGATGATACCATGTTCAGGGGGTTTGGAAATAACTGGACCTAGTCAGGGAGACCCAAATACAAAAGAGACTTCATAAGCAAGCTGGAGACTTCCCTGCCATACCACATTTATTACCCGCATGGCACATTTAATAAGGCGAATAAAAACACAAACCACTGAAAAAAGAAACAACACACTACTGTGCTAATTCATAAAATATATTTTGCATTTTTTTTTCTAGTTAACAAAACAGTTTTCATCCATAGTATTTCCCTTTGACAACAATTTGAAGGGGAACTGGTTGAAACCTCCTGATGGCGACATTCTTGAGCATCCACACAATAACGCTCCTCTCCCCAAAAATAAGGATACAGATGTGACTTTAAAATAGTAGAACTGTACAGTTTTTAGTATATAATATCACTCAAATGCTATGATCAAGGAGGTGAAATTATCAGAAAGCACAAACTAGTAATATACACACATGACCGGTATAAAGACAAAATGACAACAACTGCACCTCTGCAGACATGAATGGAAATGTTTCAAGTGGCAAAGCCTAAGCTGCACACAAAGCAACAACGTACAAAAAAATGGTTCAAGTTTGTTTACGTAAACAAGTGTTAACACATTGTATAGGCTTTTCTGTTACAATGTAATTTAAGTGATCGATAACCGAGTCCCAAATGTCAAATTCTAAACAGGAATCATAGTGAAATTAACTTTATTTAAAAAGGAAAAAAGTAACACAGAGGAAAAGAAAAATATGTGATTGAATAACCTGGAATGTTTGTCATAAGCAACATAGGAATAATACACTTCAGTGACCGATCCTGCTGCAAATATGCTCAGGCTTACCGTAACCCATAGCAACCACACTTCCCATATACAGATGCGGAGACCACATATGACAATTTCACAGTGATGGGTGCCCTTTGATCTGGTCAACTGAGCCAAATGCTACCTATCATGTGCTCACTTACAGTTTTACATTGTCTACACCCGAAATATAGTATAATGTATGCACCATGTACAAGCAGATCACATTGTTAGCAT
This sequence comes from Ptychadena robeensis, assembly GCA_036250615.1. NCBI lineage: Eukaryota > Metazoa > Chordata > Amphibia > Anura > Ptychadenidae > Ptychadena > Ptychadena robeensis. Next base: position 37,510,641 of record CM070033.1, on the reverse strand, counting down.
AATTTTTCCGTAAAAATTGAAAAAGTACACAACAATTTATATGGTTATGATAAATAAAGCGCAAAATAAAAACAATTGTAAAGAATATCAAAACTGTTTCACCTTTCAGTATTCTTAGTTTTATAGTTAGGGTGAGAATTCCGTTTTATGTTACTTAATAAAGCTGGTCATACACCATTAGATTTCTCTGTCAGATATCCGTTAGATCTACCAACAACTATGTAGTATAGGGTCCTCTGTGATTGAACACAGGTAGACTTAATGGTTTAGAAAGTCCATCATATTACATGGTTTTTGGTAAAACAAAAAGGAGATCTAAAGGAAATCTGACAGAAATCTAAAGGTGTATGGCCAGCTTAACAAATGAATAAAAAAAAACACTTTTAACAAAATCACAACAAGCAAAAAAAATCCCCCCAAAATGGTAAGATCGAGTTCAGTGTTCTATCATCGTGTGAGCTCCTTTGTTCTGTCGGGATGGCAATGAATGGACAGCATTTGTAGAACTCACATTTACCAGGAAGTACTTGTCAATAGAGATAATCAATGAGATGCCAAAGTTTAAAAATGAGCATTTAAAGTGTATAAAGTCTGCAACTGAGCCAATCAGGTACAGGAGTTGAAGTGTTTGATTGGCTTAGTTTCAGTCAGCATATCATTTTCATACTACGGCAGAGCACAGGGCAACAACCATGAGAGTTATGGTGAGAAGGGATTAAAGGAATCAAAAAGCGCTCACACGCCACAAGTGCGGCCCTCTGCATCAACAAAGGGCCACACATAACATTTTCAAGCTATACTGACTTGTATAAGCGTTTTTAAGGCATAAATGACGGCATGCAGAGCTAGATGATGTTTTTAAATAACAAAAATGTTTGTTAAGTTATACTCCAAGCATTAAGGAACACTGTAGTATGGTAATGTACATTTTGTGTCATATACATGGTCAAAGGTTATGTGCCTCATTAAAGCCACTAATTATATCTATGGGGCACATAATCTCAGAATAAGGGCACATAACCTTTAAATCAATGGTTATGTGCCATAATATATATTATACAATCACCTCCAGTTCACTGGTGGAATAGTAGGAGCACTCGCCAGTCTGCTGATCCCCCGCCAACACTAGAGGAAGAGAGGCAAGGGACTTGCTCAGGCGCCATCTGGATCGCTGATCGGCTTTTACATATGCTCATCACGTAAGTTTAGCGCCTCTCCTTCCTGGACGATAACCTGTCAGCAGGGGATCGGCAGACAATTGAGTTCCTATGCAATTTAGTTAGGTTTCGGGGGTGCCAAAGGGCACCTGGGCTTTTATCCCTTCTCACCATAACCTTAATGGTTTTTCCTCTCTGTTCGGCTCCCAAGCCCTACACCACAAGGCCATGGTTTTCATACAATGCACTGATAATGTCCAACAAGGCTATATTTGCATTGTACACCAGCGGTTCTGGACGCGCATTCGGCTGATGGGGAGTAAAGGAATTATTTGCATGGCTCCACCCACTATCCTGAAGAGTGGAATTTTACGCATTGGGATAGAACAGGTCATGTTAATACGGTCATGCTGAATACCTTTCAGCATCTTCTTGATCATCTCTACGTGTCAAGCACGTTATCATATGTTCAGTCATACTGTATTCCAGTAAAGGCAAAACTTCTCATTTTATAATGCCCTGAAATGCCACTTTTCCATGTTTTGTAAGTTTTACAAATGAGTACCCTGCCAAAAGTTATCCTGGCATGCACTGCCATGGCAAAGTCTCAGGATGCAGTTATCAGCACTATGTAGATGAATAAATTACTGTCGACGTAGAAAGAAAAATAGACATTATTGTAGAGATTGGAAGGCTACCACTGAACGGATCCATTTTATGTGACGTGTACATACACTGGCAATCATCATCTGAATGTTTTCCCATGGCTGACTTTACCACACACATTTTAGAATGGTTTTATTCACAATCCTAAGCTGCCTTTTATTTTCTGAATTTGGCAATAAAATGATTATCTGCAAAATTATGGAATTTAGAAACACCTACCATGTCAAGAATGGGCATATTGGCTAAAAGTAAACAGAGAAAAAAGTAAACAGCTGCCTTCCACTTAAATATTCAGTCAACACAACGTTCTCTTCCTGTGACAATAACGTTCCACCTCTTGTAGAGAATTACCTCAGATCTGCACTTATACAGCTGGAGGTGATATTACTGAGCTCTGAAATGTCAGTTATTTAGGTGCCAAGATAAGCGTACAGGATGCTAAGCATCTACCAGGATGATTGTTCTGATAAAACAGACTGAGTTTTTTCATCCTCAACTAAAAATTTTTTTTAATTAAAATTGGGGGAAAGGCATTCTTCAAGAATGCATTAAAGCTTTCTGCGTTTGTATTTAATCCAATGATCTGTGACCAATCACTGCAGTACAAGTAGTAAGGCCCCCATACACGTGTCGGATTCCCACTGCATTCCGGCACGATCGATTCCGGGCGCGTGCACGCGGAACGATCGTGCCGGAATCGGATGCAGCCCACCTTGTCCAATCGATCAGGTCCGATCGTTCAGGGGCCCAGAATCGGATCCGACAGAGAACCAACATGTTGGTCTTTCTGATCCGATTCTGCCCAGATCAGGGGGAGTTGCCATTTGTAAGGTGGACAATCGGACACGGAATCGTCCCGGAATCCGTTGGATTAAGGTGGTATGCAGCGATGGATACTCTTAATTGGCCGATTGATCACACCTGCGATTCCCGGCAGAATTGCCGGAATCGATCGGGGGAGTGATCAATTGGCCATGGAATCCTACACGTGTATGGCTAGCTTTACACTTCTGTATGAAAACAAAGCAACCATTAGGTACATACATATATATATATCTATATGACCAGGTTAGTGACTGGTCTGCTTACCGTCTGTAAATTACTGTCACAGTTGATGCATTTTATTTTCATTAAATCAGGGGCGGGCCATAACATTTTTTTTATTTCACCGAAGGGCTGGAGCAAGTGTCTGTAAGGCCCGGTATAGGTAAGCCCGATCGGGAAGGGTCCTCTACTCCTCCTGTGCCATAACCTGTACCTGTGTGTTATCTTGTGTTGTCTCAACTCTAATGTATTGTACAGCGCTGCGTAATATGTTGACGCTATATAAATACATGATAATAATAAAGGTGTCCTACATTCTTGTAACCCAGACAGGAAATAAAAAAAAAAAAAATTCCATATGAAACAATATTAATAAATAGAGGCTTTTGATAGTAAACCTAAACATTCTATTGCAGGGAAACTACGACCATTAGGAGACCCGAACAATCATCCACTAGAACAGTGTGGCCCTCTGTATCACTAAAGGGCCGCACATAACATTCTCAATCTTTAATGACTTGTAGAAGTATGTTTTAATGAAACAAATTACAGCATGTATAGCTAGAAGAAATTA
>CM070033.1:37492639-37507052 GCA_036250615.1 Ptychadena robeensis | reverse complement strand
AGACTGAGGGGGGCCGCCAAAGAACACCCAAAGGGCCGCATGCGGCCCCCGGGCCACAGGATGGGCACCTAGGCTCTAGAAGCATTATCTACACTTATTCCAGGGAATGAGCGGAGGGGAGCTAGAGCATCTATACACCAAGCTGACAAAGGGATGAATTATAAGACTAAAGGGCCGGTTTTTGCCCCCGAGCCTAAGCTGGTCCATGGCTGGTTTCGATGAATGAGTTTGGATGAATTGTTGACTCCAGTAGAGCACAAGTATAAATTGATCACTTAAAAATTAAGAACAGGAGCTCAAAAGAGCAGAAGTTTACAGGAGGCTATACACACATCAACTTTGCTTCATTTAATACGATCAACCTGTTCAATTAGAATATAGGTCACTCTAATATCAATGGATGGGACTATTACACAGTGTGATCAGTGCAAAGTAAATCAATGTTTGTATAAACACTATATTTCAATGTCTGACGTTATCAGGCTGCAGCCGGTCCTTTATCTATCGAGGGAGAATCTGCCTGTGTATGGGCAGCTTTAAAGTGCATGCCATGGTCTATACCTATGTATGTGAATGGAACCAGCGTATTGAGGACCAAAGATATACTGTCACTAGTGAAACAACAAGCCCAATACTAGATCACAAAATAACCTCACAGGATTGATTTATGGAAACCGGGATAAGTCAAGCTATAGCTCAGCAACACCTCAGTGTTTCTCTGGCTTCATTCTATGAAACTAAAGGTGACTTTACCAGATGAATATTGACATTTTGCCCCAAAAATATGTTATTTATACAAAAAAGTCTTTGAATTTGAGCTTGTGCAAATGATTACATTTAAAAGAACCTTGGTCATACTTTTCATACACCTAACAAAGCCGTAAATTAGCCCTAAAAAAACAGAAGCAATTCATCCTCAACAATTACAAAAGTAGCAGTTACGTCCTTTCAGGTGGACACTAGCTATCAGTTTACTCGTACAGCCCCGATGCATCTGAGCCGAGGAGACATACCCATACTTTAGAAGGGGACACTGTGTCCCCGTCTGAAGTATTAGGCTACCCATACACCTTTAGATTTCTCTGTCAGATTTCCTTTAGATTTCCTTTTGTTTTACCAAAACCATATAATATGAGGGACTTTCTAAACAATCAAGTCTACCTGTGTTCGATCCCCAGAGGACCCGGCACTACATAGTTGTTGGTAGATCTAAAGGATATCTGACAGAAAGATCTAAAGGTGTAGAAAAAGAGAAGACTGAACTTCAAAAGTTCCTACTCACACATGGTCATGTGTTTGTAGGTAAAAGGGATTTTTAAGGCAACAAAATATTTATAGAGTAACACAACAGTGATAAAAGTAAAAGTCCATTTTAATCAGGTCCTGGTTCGTAAATACATGTTCACACATGTGAATCCATAATGTAACAATTGTTCCTCAGCGCGTTTCACGATTTACTCGCTTCGTCAGGAGTATATAGCAATTGGTAAGTAGTACTGAGGGGATGAGGAAAAGATCCGGATTGGGACACGCCTTCTCCCCAGACCCTCCCTCAATACCTGGTTATCAACCTGGATAACACTACACACATACGAGGTGAGTGTTTCCCTCACCTCATGGGAACCATAACAGTCCCATAAGAACCATTATAGTTCTTAACCTTATAACCATTATACTCACTAGACTAACATACTCTCTCTTTTCCTCATCCCCTCAGTACTACTTACCAATTGCTATATACTCCTGACAAAGCGAGTAAATCGTGAAACGCGTTGAGGAGCAATTGTTACATTATGGATTCACGTGTGTGAACATGTATTTACGAACCAGGACCTGATTAAAATGGACTTTTACTTTTATCACTGTTGTGTTACTCTATAAATATTTTGTTGCCTTAAAAATCCCTTTTACCTACAAACACATGACCATGTGTGAGTAGGAACTTTTGAAGTTCAGTCTTCTCTTTTTCTCCATGTATTGTTGGGATGATGGCATCAATATAGGGACACGGTGAGGTAATCCCCTCTTCTAAGATCTAAAGGTGTATGGCCAGCTTTAGACCAATCTGTACAGGTCTGTAATGGCTTAGATCGATTTAGCTGCCGATTTAGGCTCTTTAAGCTTAAGATCGGCACCCGATTTTTCGGCTGAAAAATCTAAGCGTGTATGGGGGAGCATAACAATGGTTTGTTTTAAAGCTCATTCACGTTTTTGTTAGGAGTATGTAAGAAGTTAAACATCCATGGTCTGGCCTAAGTTCTACTTTAAGCACTTCTCAAGATGTAAATGTAAAATACATTCAACCCTTATGTCTCCTATGCTGCAGATAAAAACATTTATTTCTGGAAACGTGTGTAGCTAAATAAGACAACATTCTCTGAGGAATAACACGCGACATTAAGCCCAGAATTCTATCAGAGATGTTGCATTGTAAAACACCCCAGGAATCAACCATAGCCACAAAAGGGGCAGCAGTCACCCTTGTAAACTACATTCACACTCAACAGGTCCAACACCAAGCGCTATTATCATAATTTTCTAGTATTTTGTAATAAACATCCGAAAATGTGTTTTATAATAAACCAAAGAAATGATCTCACAGGCCGGCTGACTGAATACATGCATGCTATTATTCTGATGAGGTATATGAACTGTAAAGGTTGTTTTTTTGTTACATGGGTTATTGCTAGCTATAAGCTGATAATAGCTTCAGGATTATAGGAGGAATCTATTGAGGAGAGCAGGACGGGGGTCTGCCTTTAGCTGGTGAAAACAAGGCTTCAAACTGTTATAACTCTAATTATTTTAAACAATTCTCACCTAAAAACCTCAGTGATGTTAGTGAAGACTAAAGTGTCAAAAGGTTGTTCAAAACATTTGAAAGCATGTTCCAGATGAATAACAATGTATTCTATGTTAATGACTTTGCATTATGCCTAGGATTATTTTTTATTTAAAACTGCATTAAATAAAGGTTTAAGGCCTAATATCCAACATTACTCAGGTCCCACCCCCTCTTCTACAACATATCAACTGATAGCACAGTTCAAACATGTTATTTATGGAGCTACTTTTTCAACTACAGTGATAAAAATGGTAGTTATGCAAGCATATCATGCATATAGATCAATAGAGTAATCATTTATACATTGTGCAAATAGTGGTTCTCGGGCACTCTAGGCTTAGGTAGCCAAGAAGTGTGGCAAGCACTTAAAATGAATAGAAGTGATGTTTCTGATTACTTGCAAATCTTAACTCCCCCCTGTTCAAAACTAGCATTAGTGTGGGTAAGGATTGTGTGTATATATATAGTGAGTGAGTTGCTACTTGTTTTGTAATGATGTATCAATAAAGCCGAAAATGTATTTAAGGAATCCAGAGTGTGGATAGTTGCTACTTTACACCTTGGTCTTTGTATGTGGGTAAGGATAGACTTATCCTTTATAACAGAAGAATCTTTAAAAAAAAACAAAAAACTTTATGCACATGTACCCGCTAAATAGACTCCTTAAGCTGCAAGTATTGATTTCACGCACATAATTAGAGTTTATATTTGGAAATAACATTGTGACTGTTGTAAAAGCTAATGACTCTGAAATAACTTTTGTAGAAGGGTGTAAGTGAGCAGGTGATGTATCTCCCAGGAACTGGGCCCTGGCATATGAATGAGTGATGGCGATTAGACTCTCCTTTATTCACAACAAATGTAGTCAAGTTTTGGGTTTTTTTAAAGCTGAAATTACGACATAAAAATGCATTACTTAAAAGCCACAAAGGATTGAAATCCTCTTTGTATTCATGATATACCTTCAAACCCCAGCTAATTAAACCTTATTTAAGTTCATCATAACTGAGCTGCTTATTCAGTCAGGCAGTCCAGAAAGAAACCTCTGAAGGGGCCCAAGTAGAGGACCAACCACTATACAGGGTGCCTGCAAAAAAAATAAAAAATACAAGAGGTGGATACTTTGTCATCCAACGTTTTAAACTGGAAAATCTGCAGGAGGTATATTAAGATTCAAGTCGTTAGTACCAGAGCTCAGCATTTACAAACATAACATAGTGACAGCCTGGTTTGCAATCTAATTTCTTTTCAATTTTCTTTCCTAAAGTGAAAAACCAAGGACCCCCATACATGGATCCATCCGCAGAAGATTTTGATGATGATCTTCTGGCATGCGCATTCGCGCTGCTCGCTCGGGGGTCGATTGTTAACAAATGGAGGCGCACACCTGGAGGAATCAACTAGACCAGGGTACCTATCAAAGCATTTCAAGGCAAACAATATGTGCGTGGAATCGCGATTTCCGTATGTCTGGCAGACATCTGAAAGCAGCATGGTGATGCCACCATGCTGTGATCGCTCACTGGCGGAACGCACAGGAGTTCATACATGTATGGGTAGCTTAAGCTTTGAAACTAGAGAAATCAGTGTGGCTATGGGCAAAGGGGAGGTTTAAAAAGTTGGTGAAAAAAACAAAAAAAACAAAGTTAATGCTCATTAACAGTGATTCTATATCCCTCTTATTCAAACATTCGTGCTTTACTAAATATAAGGGTGCTCAGAACTTTGTTTTATTGGTAGTTAAAGAAGGAATGTGTTAAAAATGATTTAGGAAACACGTTTTCAAATATTTAGAGAGAAAAAATAAAACAATTAACAGGTGAGAATAACCAAACAGTAGGACTGTAATAAATAATAATACATGGTTGAACTACCTTGACACCACCCCAGTCTATATATAAAGCAAGCCCATTTCTAGTGGTTATGTCCTGATTACATCCATACTTGGGTAAAGTCTCTGGATTATTGTTGGGTTCTGCCTTATGGAAAGTAATAAGATGGTCTTTGTATTATTACAGTACATGATAAATGTGCATGGAAAGAAATCAGACTGCATGCAGAATAGTGCTCGATACATTTGCTTTGATTTTTAAAGATCTAGGCCAGAATCACTTCTATCTACTAAGCTTTGCATACTGGCAAGTATAATTAATACATTTGGTTTATGAATGACTTGAATAGAAGCTGTAATAACCACAGTGGAAAGGGTTTATACCTATATAGACATTTTGTTATTAATCTAGCACAGCATAATATACAATCGCTGTGACTTACAATGTCTGCTGTTCAGAAATCTATATGATACTTTAACACTGAGGTTTATAATGGGAAGCGGTGTGTGTGTAGAAGTGAAGTTACTGATCAGCCTTTGCATATGCAGGCGTGGTATTAGAACTGCTGAACGCTGGTTATAAAGTAAAACAATCCTGATAAAAAGTAGACATCATTCAGCCATTGCAGAGGAACTCTCGCTCTCTTACCGCAATGGAAGAGAAGGCAGTTAAGAGAAAGTGCATTTTTTTTCACCTGCTGGCAATACAGTTGAGAAGTTAGCAAGTTCCCTAGAGACAAACAGTTTAAAACATTCAGCATATATATTAAACAACATATATTAGTAGGCATCAAAATACTTCTGCATGGTTTGGTATTATTCTACTATTTGAATAATCTAAAGGGTTTAGGTCATGTGCACACAGCTATCTTCTCTCTAAACCAAGGGTGGGCAAACTGTTTAAATTGTGGGCCACGTTGGCTTCTTAAATTTGATAAAGGGGCCGGACCAAAAGCCTGTAATGTAATGCCATAGATCTCATTCCATGCATTGCTGACATCACTAATGACAGAGACAGGGAAGTTGTTATAAATTTTCTGCACTTAAAAGGCTGCCTGTTGTAGCCATGAGGATGCGCTCACAGTGTCATCACATGATCACGCTACTGCATAGTCCCATGGACCAAGGCAATGTTTGGACACCTCCTGGCATTATGTGCACTCATTGCAGAGAACAAGCAGAGGGGAGCACCATTTTAACAAAGTGACAAAGGGCCAGAAAATAAATCTAAATGGGCCAGATCCGGCCCCCAGGCCTTAGTTTGCCCACCCCTGCTCTCAACTAATCCATACACATTTTAGAATCATATTTTCTATCAAATGACTAGGAAACATCTGTTCCCTGTAATAGTGGCTGGTGGGATGGGAACAGGAAAAGTTTGTACGCCTCATGTTTTCACCCACCTTCTACCCAGGGACTATGCAGACAGAGACTCTGCTACTTCTTCGAAAGCTAATATTTTCTAATTCACACCTAAGCCCTTATGTGCTACACGTGGAAAGTCTCTACCCTGTTTTCTAAAAGATTAAGCATAACCCCCACAATGGAATAGATAGGCGACAAGACAGCTGTGCGTACATAAGCTGCAGGAAAATAATAACCCTCTTAGCTTTGATCTACAAGTCCCAGCATGCACTGCCAGCCCAGGGCCTGCTGGGATCTGCAGTGCTCATGCAGCTGAAGAGCCATAGATTGCATGCCTTTGCAGTCAATATATTGAAAACTTGTAAAAACACTAAGTTACCCCTCCCCCCTCCCCCCAACTGCCATAAAACAATTCAACGTCAACTCCATATTTACCACAAGTGGATTTGAATGTTGATCATGTTATATTAATATTTACATATTTAAAATATAGGCAGAATATTTTACATTTAAGACCTAGCTAAATGAAAAAAAAAAACTATATTTAGGTCAATATTCCTTTTCTAGACTGAACACCCCCCTACATAGCACTTGCATGGCTAAACAGAATGTAAGCTCTGCTGCGCTGCAGGAGGACACTCATGGCACCATCAAGAAGAAGCTATTTACTACCTATTGTTAATTTAAGACAAAACAACGTTACAGCTCCTAATATGAAGGATTTAAGAAAATGAAACCCTTCTGGAATTAAATAAAATCTCCACTGCAGATCCACATCCACGTGTGAGCGGCGGGATGCCCTCTAGGGAGAGGTGGAATCGCATGGCCCACTGTGCTCGTGCAGACAGTTCTGCAGTTTAATATAATAAAGTCCAGTGATCTGCTTGTAATACTACTTCAGCACAGTGTTCCCTTTCATAAAATAATACAGACAGACCATGATTTACTAGAGGTTATGCTAAAAACAGAATACACATTATCAAACTATCATCAAGCATTGTGAAATTCTGACAAAAATAATAACCTGGCATTATTTTTTTTTCCAGTGGTTAAAGTCTTTTTACATGTTGTATGCAACATAGATTGGATCTAGCTGATCAGCTAAGAAACTGTCCCTTAGGTGCATCCGTTGCTTCTCTCCCCTGGAATTGATGGGAATGACTCCTGGGTCCACCACTACCACCACACCTACGATCAGGTAATGTTCTTCCAGCACGACATTGGTCACCAGAGGAACCAGATCCAAAGCCTCCTGCTCAGAGCCGCAGAGCTCCACAACAACCACCAGAAGATTGGTCCATGTGAACACAGCACTGAAGAGAGAATTTAAAACATGTTATGTTAGAAATGATAAAAGTTTGTACTATATGCACTTTCTGTGCTTACATCCTAGTTATACAGATTTTATGTATATATATACCCCATAGTTTTGAAGAGGAAATGAGTAAAAAAATTAGTCGGGCACAACCATTCCCATAGAAAGTGATTACATAGCATGTCCCAGAAAAGTAGGCAGGTCTGGATCATGCAGTATTTACTCTATATTCCTCCAATCAAGACAAAAGGCCAGCGCCAGGAGGGAGGTCTTGGCTGCAGCTCTGAACCCACTGACCAACTCATGATGAGACACATTTAGAATCTGGCAATAACAACTTACCCATGAGCACCTATTAACATATGGAAGGAGAGATGAGTCTGTGTCACATAATGGATACGGCTAGGGCTAAAACAGCTAAAATATCCCTCTTGGAAGTGGCTTTTTGGCTTGGCAGGAGGAAATGGAACAAATCCCAGCTTCCTGGGATGCAGAAGTGTTGCTCCCAGGATTTTTGGGAATGCATATTCGCATCATAAGATGCAGACATTTTCACATTGATTTTAATGGGGAAAAAAAGTGCGTCTTATAATCCAAAAACTATAATTATGAGTAGACTAGCTATAACTAAACCTACAATCAATTTTCGATAAACATTAAACCCAAAAGAAAAATTAAGATAAGAAGCCTCTTATTTAAATGAGTATTATAAAAAAATTCACACCGTTGATATAACCAATGAAAAGCAGAAAGAGATAGATGAAACAGCTGCCAGCCAGAATCTCTCCCATCTATCTCTGCCTGTGTGTTAAAGCCACACTCAGGCTGCAGCTTTCACACACACACAGCCATAGAGGGGAGCCATCTTCACAGCAGCTTCCCCCTTGGCCCCCTCTTCCTCGCTGTGTGACAAAGATGACGTGATGTGCTGTGAAGTGCTACTAGTGACATCTTGTGCTTTAAATTTTGTATTGCGTGGGAATTTTTTTCTTGCTCTAAAAACTGGGTGAATCTTATTGTCCAAAAAATACAGTAGTGATTGGAATGGCTTCCAGTATACACACCATTCTGCGATGCTCCGATGTGTGCGTGAAACTGAAGTCTCAATATCAATAGGATGGTAGCGCAGCCCTCTCAACTCCAGTGTTTCATCCAGTGCTCCAACAACAAACAAGGCATCATGCCGTTCTGGGGGAAACAGCAACCATGAAGAATTTTAACAATTCCATTTCACCAAGATGCACACATAACATTAACATAACATTACTATTTACTTTTATTAATAATGTAATTGCACCTGACAAGTTCTGGATAATCTCTAAAAAAAATTAAAAGCAGACGCTGCTGCCAAATGCTCTAAACACCTGTAAACGAGCACTCACTGCACATCACAAAATTATTTAAAGCCCTTGGACATGATATTATCATCAATATTTACGGAGATGTAGGGAATGGTCGTGAGAATATTAGAAAAAAAAGTATTATGCTAGCGTATGCAATTTTGTATAAAGTTTGCAGTTAAAATCTTAATCTTAAATTTCGACTTGACTTTGAACTTTACATTTTTGCAAAAACTATATTCCCATGACCCTTCTCTTTAAGTATTGATACAATATTCAGATTTTTTTTAAGTTAACTAACAAATTTAGCTAGTCAAAACTTCAAAAACAAAGGTCTACTGGACATTTTCCAGATAGTATTTGGTTTCCACCTGTAAACTCAATAGATACAGTCATGATACTGCGATCTAACATAACAGAACTACTGATGGGAAAAGATATAGGTAAGTATGAACCATTCTATGTAAAATATAAATCACCCTGTAAGCAATATCTAAACAAACAAAATTACCTCCACTTGCAGCAGTCAGTTCTGTCCTGCGGACGAAGCCCAGGTAACCAGTTCTTGCCCAAAGTGTCTGTGTGTCCCCAAAGCTCAGCCTTGTATTAAAATGGTCAGCCTGTAGACTCTCACTGTCATAGATTGTGTAATATCCGCTGGCTGTGTGAGGGCTGTTCACCCAGATCTGCAGGAAAACAGACACAAAGTCAGCAGGCTGTGCAAGGCTATAGTAACAAGGCGGTCTCACAAAGGAGATTCTAAGGCTGCGTCTACACTACAGAAAGCTGCGCAGTTTTCCCACATTTAGACCGTGAGGAAAACCGTGCAGTGCATGTCAGCAGGAGTGGCTTCACAATGCCCGCCTTTCCGGCCGCATCGGAGACATGTGCCACACCCATTGGTAAACAATAGAAATGTATCTGGGGCTGTATTGTCGGGCCTAAACAGTGGGTGGGCGCTATGGGCACGCACACGCCAAGGTGCCCATAATGCCCCCTGGGGTTGCTGGGGCGGTGTACTGTAGACCCAGCCTTACATGTAATAGATAAATCTGCAGATTGCAGAAAATCTTTACATCTGTGTGTTGAGGTACAATAAAAAAGTTGCCTTTCTTTGGCATATGTGCATTGGGGTACCATACCATATATACATAAACTCTGCTTAAAATAGAAAAAAAAAGTTATGTAATATGAACATGTTACAATGCCTCAATAGACAATTACATTTATCAAATTATATTAATATCTTGTCTATACAATCTTTGTTAATAATTTTAAATATCTGCATGCAAACCATTTTATAGTCAGATAAGAGTATATACTAACTTAGTGTAGAACAGACCAATTAGTGTTCAATGTTTATAAAAATCTAGTAAGGTGACTCCAGAACATTCATAGTGAAAGTGATGGGAACTAAATTGGATTATAAATTATTTGACAGGCAACACTGGATCGAGATGTCACCATACATGATACAATCTGCCTACAAATGTTTTGTTCAATCAACTTTAACAGTTTTGCCAAAACTATGTAATATGGAGGGACCTTTATGAACTATCCAATCAAGGTACAGGCCCTTGTACCACATAGTTGTTGGTAGATCGAAAGGTAGTTGTAGAGATAAAATGAAAGGTGTGTGTGATAAGTGTCAGACGACAACATCCCAAAGCCCTGCTTCTGGACCATGCAAATGCAGGCAATGTTGGTTTTGAATCCCACCCATTGAGGGGAGGAGAGAGGGTGTGGAAACACAGCAGAGTACTATGTACAGGTGGTGAACTGCCAGGGAGGTAAATAAGACCAAATGAATGAGGAAACCATATAAATATCTGGAATAAAAAGTAATATACTAACCTCCCCAAGATGAGAATCTCCAAGAGGTCCTTTGGTTTCTGGGTTTACAATAATAACTGTGACACCAGGCAAAATCTGGAAGCAATTTATAAATAAAAACAATACAGTTTTAGAATGACTGTTGATGAATTCACAATTTGTAATAAAAATAAGGTATAACATATACACTGGGTTACAATGAGTCTGGCTCCAGTTACAAAGTAATGCAACATCAAGGGACACTAATGATATTTGGAGTAATAAGGTGACGGAAGGGACATTGTGGTGGTGTACTTTTGCAGAAGTAGATACAGGGCACTCAATTAACCAAGAATCTGATGCCACATCCCAACTAGAAATAGAACCCAAAGAAAACCAAATATTTAGTTAAAATATTTGGTTTTCTTTGGGTTCTGTACTTTTGCAGAACTAAGAGGTTTACTTTAATCTAAATAAAGATATTTTGCTTTCCACAAATTTTAAGGCATTCAATAGATTTATAAATTAAGATCGTAGTGAGCAAGGCATTACCATAAAGTTACAAGAAATATCCAAATTGTCACGTATATTATCACCCAACAGTATGCTTCTATAGCTTGTTGAAAATTGTGGCCAGGGATCTGATCTTTAACAATACAAGCATACTGCTTATGGTCTGCACAATCAAGGGAATTGAAAATGTTATTAACAGTGTTGCCATATATTACATTCATTGACTTGACAGGGCATGGACAACCAAAAGTGTCAATCTCCCAGACACAGCCAGCTCCCTTTTTGCACACCATGGTCTTCTCTACTATTAGGAAATTGTAATTGTTCCCTTTGCTGACCCAGCTGCCAAAAAATGGGACAACTACACGTCATCTGTTTGTTTTATTACATAAAAAATGGAGCATTCAGTTTCGACGTTTACACAGGAAAGGCTTATAACCTTAAATGCATAAAATACATGCAATAAATAAGGGCTGTTTACCAATATCTCAGAATGATTATAAGAAAATAAAAATGTTGGAAAAACGATTTGAATGGTCAAAAAAATAAACCCTGTGCATGGCCATCCTTAGCTTTATTCTATGACAAGCTTACCTTTCCAGATTCCAAAAGGAGTAGACTCTGAGGAGATCCTCGCTCCACTAATCGTACCCTGGATAGAGGAGAGCACAAAGAAAAGTTGTATATGGATTTTTTTTTTAAAACAACGCATTCTATACATTGGTACCAGACTGTCTTGTCCTCTTCCGGCCCCGAATAGGTGGATAATTAAGGCTGAGGCTCCACTTGGGCAGTTTGGGAGTGGATGTGGCGCGTTTCTTTAGATGCAGAAAACCGCAACAAATCCGCACAGGAAACACATGTACTCTTGTTTTAACCTGGGGGGCGACCACAGGAGAGACTACAACCTAACCCTGCAGGGTGCAAGGTGGAATAGCTACTCCCAGGTCGTTATTTCATTGAATTTTTTTGTAAAGACTAAAAAAAACTGTGAAAAAGGCTTTGCAGAAAGTGGCAGTCTATTTCAGAGCTTCACCATTAAAGTCAATAGGGTCGCATTAGTGAAGCATCAGCCTAATTCAGTCAATTGTCCCCTTCAATATAATTAGAAAGTATATCATTTTATTATTTTATCTTCATCATTGTAGCCTGCTGAGCTTGAAATAACGTTGTTGGATTTGACAATGGTTTTGCATATAGCAGCATTAAAAAGAGATCAAGTGGCTCATGCTTTCAACCTGGTACACAGAGTATGTCAGCTATAAGTATTTACTTCTGATAAAAGACCTTAGATATAAGTAATAAAGCCATTGTGAACTATGCTGGTGGGGTCATTATCTCATCCACCAGCATATAACCATGTGCTGAGCAACAAGCTTCATAACCCAGCTTGCAGATTATAAGCCCATCCTATCCCATGTACATAACTCACAGAGATAGAAAAAATAATACAGCTGTGTAATATAATAAACATACATACCTGTCATGCCGAAGAGATTTAAGATCCACGTACACTGTTGTAGGATCTGGCCCTGAGGTTCCCTACAAATAAAACCAGAAGGCACAGTCCATCAATCCTATTCTAGAAATGGTTACAGAAACCTGTAAATTAGATTCTACTACATGGCAGAGTGTAATTCTCAAAAAAGCCTACCTGTAAACATATAGCAGTATTTACTCTTGATCCAAATGTGGTACTGACAGCCCGAGGAGAGAGACCAAGATCCTTGAAAAGCTTGGAAAAGGAATATGTGAGAGCAACTCTTGGACGTTCTTCCGCCACCACTACGCAGGTTCGTACGTAGGAGAGGTTTATACCTCTTGTCTATGGTTGTAGAAAAAAGCAAAAACAATATCAAATGCAATTCAAACCTAAACAATAGTAATTGATGAATTGTTACGATGCATATTTTAGGCCATGCTGATTGACAGTGATGGTCATACCCAGACTGGAAAGTGTACTAAATTGTATTTGGAAAATGCATACTGCCCCTTTTGAAATAATGCCCAGTTTCTGCAGTCTTTCACTACTAATTATACAGAGAGTTTGGAGTCCAGTTATACAGAGAGTTTGGCGGCCAATGGTACCCTTGAAACTCTCTTTATTCATCGATGGCTAACATGGCACAACACACAACTAATTATAGATATTATAACATGGTCTAAAATTATACTTGGCGTCTTACCTTTAGCACCTCAATCTGGTTTCCAAGTCCCTTAGAGCACATCTCCATTACAGAATAAGAACAGAATGTGTCCCTTATCCTGTACTGACTGACTGATGACAGCCACAGGCAAAGGTTTGATTCCAACTCCATAGGAGGAATTAATATAGACTGATGACCAGAGTAAACACTGCAGAGATAAAACAAAATGCAAGCATTATATAAGTCCATCTTTCATTTACACAGAGAGGAAGGCTAAACTTGTTTATGCATCAGATAGAATATATAAATTGTCTTGGATGGAATAATGTGCCGTTTAATGTACACCAACCTGCAAAGGCACCAGAGTGCAAACCCAAGCCCACAATATGGATCCAGACAGATGGCGATCTGACGTGTGGAGTACAGTTCACACTGCAGCTTTATTGCCCGACAAAGTGCACTTACAGATCCATGTGACATCTGCAAGAAAATTAAGGATATAAGTGTTAGAGATCATATATCATAATTCATACAATCTTTCACATATATCCAAAATGTTGGATAATGTAAACATCTACAAGTCTGATTTAAATAGAATGGCAGGACAATGGATAGTACCAGACATGTCACAAAATGCACACATGAAAAATGATTTAGTGCAATTGTCCTGTCATGCAAGTGGTTCACCTACCTTCACCCCTGTGAGCATGCCTGTGGTGCTAACACTGAAATCGAGGTAGGCCAGCATTTCAGGTGTAGGTGGTTTGTACATCAGAGGTATTCGCTTTCTGGGCAAATCATCTGGAATTAAATATTTACATTTTATTTTGAGCTCATTCTGGTAACACCTCTGTTGAGATGGTTTTGCAAAGAATTCTAAAAACTCTCAGAACCTACGGTAAACATAGTAATGCCCTATGTAGCTTAATAACATGTTTAGTCTAAACATCATTGCCATTTTGTTTAGGTTGTTTGTATTCTTTTAATCATTTAAGCTCTACAAACAAACAAACATTTTCTTTTTTTAATGTCATTTAATTAAAAAAATGCTATAAGGAATAATACTGTATTTTCTGGCGTATAAGACTACTTTTGAGCCCAGGAAAATCTTTTCAAAAGTCGGGGGTCATCTTATACGCCGAGCGCAGAAACGTCTGAGCCAGAGGAGTCTGCCTGCAGACATCAGAAGCGCCCCATTATCCCCCCTCCCTCTCTCCCTCCTCAATGTGTGAGACAAAGCCGACA
>CM070033.1:37480188-37492539 GCA_036250615.1 Ptychadena robeensis | reverse complement strand
TTGGGGGTCGTCTTATACACCCAGTCGTCTTATACGCCGGAAAATACGGTACTTTTATTTGGAAATATTGTCAACAGTTCTTGAAAACTATAACAAAGTTGTTCGGTTCAATGCTACCACCTATAAAAGAGAAAACTATTTTTGCAGATAAAAAGGTCAGCCTTTTCTACCCTACATAAATAAATCATTGTAAATATGACATAACAATGACCTATTCATTAATTTGGTCAATTTCAACAGAACATCCAAACAAACAAGTTAAATTTTAAGCAGGGTACAGACCTGCAGATATGGGCCAGATCGGTGGCCGATTCGAGTCCTGTGCGTGCTCACGGGCATCTATCTGGCTAATATAATATGCCCCCATCGCTGTTTTCAATCCCGCTAGAGAACAGGGATATCGGACATGACCGTTAATACGGCCGATGTCTGTTGCTGTGCCTAGAGACCGCGGGTCTCCAGGCAAAGCATCGGCTGAGAGCAGAGCTGTCTCCCCGGCTCTGCCAATATCTGAAAGCATGACGACGTCATCACGCTGCTGCAGGGACCATCGGACGGCTTGAATGTTGAGCCGTCTGTATCCTGCTTAACACGGGAGAGGCTAGAGCTTCTCCTGGGGTGCAGAACGAAATGATAAAAGCTGTGGCAGGAGAGAGGATCAGGGCACATACAGTATACCCAAGTTAATAAATTAAGGTTTAGGAGGGTATACGTCAAGTGAGGTTCCAACAGGTTAGTAACGTGTGCCTTAGGTCTGTAAATGTCTATAACAGTTCATATTCACCTGTGTCTATGATGGTTGGCCATGTTTTCACATCCACTGCTGCTGCTGCATCTTTGGACTTAAGTAATCTTAATAAGCTTTGAGTAGTGAGAATGCAAGAGGCTTTACTAACCTAATAAAAAATAGAATATACAATTAAAACACCTTTAAAAAAAGTATCTAAGTTGATAAAGTATAAAGATACTGAAAATGTATTCCAACATGCATTTAACAAATACAAAGAAAATATACATAAGGTAAATAAAAAAGAGCCACTATTACACCACTGTCTGTAAGGGCTCTTACACGCCATACATGCTGTGTTGCCATAGGAAACCCATTCACACCTGTACAAGCTGGGTTACGTACCATCACCCTTTTGATACCCTTTTTGCTAGTGTGAGCTCTTCCAATACACTTGTATCGCAGCACATCAAATAACTCATACGGTATTTACTCTGCAATGTTAGCACTGCGGTATAGTGTGAAATGGCCCTCCTAACCAATCGCATGATATCTAAGCAACAGACATACTTTAAATCGCAAAAAAAAGAAAATTCTAAAAAAGGAAGCAAACCTATGATTCACAGCACTGCAAACAATGTTATCAGGACAAACAAGCAATAGGGAGACAGTTGACACTTGAACATAACATGCACTGTTCCCTAAAGGTGGGCATACATGGGTCGATATTTGTTCAATCGATGAAAACGGGTCGATATTTGTTCAATCGATCGACCCATGTATGCCCACTTTAAAGCTCCCTCAGAAAGGTTTGGGGGTACAGAAAATGTCTATTTAACTTTGACAATTCAGCTTATACAAATTATGTCAAGGTAACAACTAAAGGTCTCCATCCACTTCCCGACAGGTGTTCAACAGATGACCCATTAGTGCCACCACGCTGCCCTTGGGCACCTGTCCATTGGACGGGAATCAAGCAGCACCACTTTAGGTGCCTGATTCCCGGTCAATACTTTAGATGGGGACCCTGGTCCCCATCCAAAGGAATGGCTTTGACGCAGGATTTACGGACATGTCCATTAGCGGCTTCATAGACCTGTCAAAGAAAGGCCTCTACGGCTCGATTTGTTTATAGATTGGAGCACAATAGAGCTTGGGGAACGCACACATTGCTCAAATGTGCTTGAATCTAGTAAAAAACAAGCTGTGGATGGACACCTTAACTGTAATTAACAATGTTTTTTTTTTTTGATAAATAGAAAAGACCGATAAAATCTGGGAGGTAGGCGGCTTTATTGTTTCAGCTGCAAGGATCTGAATTTGACATCCAGTCATTACTGCTGATAATAATTTCCCTAAGATTCTACTTACATCTACAATCATTCGCACTGTAGGTAAGGTAGCTGAGAGGTTCTGAGTGTGTGGAGGCCGAACGGTTACTGGAATGCAGCCAGCATATAAACACCCATAAAATGCTGCAATCAACTCAATTCCTGGAAAGAAAAAACAGTTGTGTAGTAAGACAGTTCAAACATATCCACTAAACTATGGTAACTAAAATTAAATGTTTACTGCTTTTGAAATTTACAACTCGGATTACGGTACTGTGTAAATGCAAATTTCAAATGAAAACTGTGCTTGATATTTATGCAATATTTCACCCATGAAAGAGAAAACAGCGTGCTATTAGGGCCCTTTCAAAGTTTATGCGTTGTTTTATTTTAAAGGTGTGTGTTAACCCATATACAAAAAGCATGCGTTACACATCTGTGTTTGCACTTGAGTTTTTGAATAAAGCAATTAAAAATGCATCAAAAATGCATGCAGCAGGGCTTTCTACAAAAAGTTTTTTTTAAAGCACAACACATGCAATGTGAATTGTACCCTGGGTCTTCTTTGAGAAAATGCAGTACTGTAAAAACACACATGTTCACAAAAACGCAACAGCACGTATAGTGTGAAAGGGCCCTTACACAGGTTAATTTATACAGAAAAACATTTGCAAATCCAAAGTAGATTCCTGTGTCACCTATTGTAGGATATAACAAGATACATAATGTTTTAGCTTTTCCTTTTTAGTTTCTCTATTCAATTATCATGCAGTCCTCTAACTTCAGCACCAATAAAGATGAAGCATGCAGCAAGTTAAAACAGAACTCCTGCCTGGCACCATAATTAAGGATATCATACAAACACAACAATCACGTACCAACACATGTCCAAATCTTTTTCAAAGCCTTCTATCATTTCTATAATCTTTCTATAATTTGCAGCATATTTTTATATCACAGTAGACAATGCAAAGCATTACTCTGTTACAAGGATATGGGCCTTCAACTTTGAAGATGTGAGATGTTACAGAAGGTGAATTCATTGGCCTAATATTCAGTCCTTTTCTCAGATCTGGTATGCTCATATGGTAATGGCTCATCCACGTGTTCGATAGTAAATGCATAGTTCCTAGTAATCAGTCACCTGAAAACCACTGGTGGGGCTTGTATATGTATTTAGCAACCACCCCCCAAGCACGGCATAGGGGCTGAAGTTCCAGGGAGGATGCCAACTGCCAGCCACCCTAAAACTAATTATCTGAATGAAACCAATTGTTCTAATTTTTCCTTTTGTTATTTTTCCTCTTTATTTCCTGGTTCCAACTAATTTATTGAAAGAGCTACTACTTTTGCAAACCTAGAAGACATTTGTTTCTGGTTAACTATTTAACAATGAATAATATAGTCTATTTCAGTTTAAGATAATTACGTAATGCCAGAATCTTGTAACTTACCAGGAGGATAGAGAAGCACCACATTATCCCCAACATTGAGATGTCCCTTATCCACCAACGCGGCAGCTATCTTTTCTGCTCTCTTGTGCAATTGCAGACAGGAAGCCGTGCAAATAGCTGTTCCCTAAGTGTAAAAAAATATGATATAAGAATAACCTAAACAATTTTCTGAATGATTACATTAAAAATATACAACTTCATGTGCGGTACCTTGGCATTGAGCAATATGAAGAGAATGTGCTCAGGCGTTGTCTGCGCTCTCCACTGAAGGATCTCAGTCAGGTACTGATGCTATGGATAGAACATAGAGATACCTTATTAGAAGACAAAGTCAGGGAATCATTTTAACCATTGAATTACTTTATGTTACTGACAATCCCCTTTGCAGAAGAGCTCAGAAAAATACAAGGAGACAGTCAGCTATGTAACTGATGGGAAGTTAAACAACAAGATGTAAGAGTAGAATGTCAGATGGGTCATAAGAGAAATGCAATGGGGACAGCTTGGCTCAGCTGCAACAGGGACAGCTTGGCTCAGCTGTGGGGCATAGAAGTCAATGGTTAAGATGACTGCGAAGTTCTCGATTTCTTTTTGTTCTATACACTTTCTGTTACCTGTATTCTCACTTGATAGCCCTGTACAGCACTACTCTCACTGTAAGGAGAAGGTTTAGATGCAATGACACAGGACGGTTACTTTAACCATACCATTCTGTAGAGCAGTTATCATTTTTCGCTCATCATACCTTCCCCCCTTTTGGGAAACCTAGTGCTTCTGGACAGTCAGAACCTAGACAGACTGAGGCTAGTCGTAAATGCATAATCTTTTGCTTGATCAATTATCGATTTGTTTTGTACAAATAAATATTAATTCACAATCCAATGTGGACTGATGAAACTGCCACATAGCATAACCAACGCAAAATTGATCCTGTAAATTAGATTTCTTTTCAAAGACCTGGGCGCATGCTTAACATACAATTGGACACATACTGATCATAGAGCCTATTAAACCAGACACATACCCGACTTCTGGTCGGATTTGATTTCCAATTGATGAACTTAAACAGTCGACCAATATTTGGCTAGCTATAATTTAGAGGAGGCTATGGTTGTCAGTTGGATGGTCTCAAATTCCCAGCTTAGTCTTAAAATATTAAATGAGACTACAAAGAGCATAGTGGAAGATGTAGGTATCAGTGATACACTGTGTAAAAAGGATTGTAGTGGTCCACATTCAGGTATAAGCCAAATTATTCAGCAAATTTACTGGAAAAAGTCACCCTTGGCTTATACTCTTTCGTTTTTCTACATGAAAACATTGACTCTTCCAAGTTTAGTTCTTTCTGCAGGATTCCTCCTCTGGGCAATTTTAACCTGCAGCTTTGGCTGTAATCTCTCTGTGGTCCATTAATTACGCCGGGAATGTGAAGAGGGGTACATGTGATGGCAAAGGCCAACATTGCCTGCATATAATGCAGGTCAATGGGTCCACCCCATCACCCCACCTCTTAAATCTAGGAAGAAGTAGACGCTGGAAAGATCGGTGTGGATGCTAATGTGTAAGCTGTGTGAGCTCCCGTTGGACAGGTTAAATGCCCCGATGATAGTTGGGGTAAGTTACGTTTATAAACAAACTAACCCCGAATTAACTCGGGACAACCACTCTGGAGGTTAATTCCCAGAGCATAGAGTAGCCCCACTGCAAAGCAATGTAATTTTTTCAAGAGTATAGCTTTAACTTTATAACACGATTTTAGAGCATGTGTACACACCTTTAAAGCTGGTTTTGCATTGACCACTGTGTGGTAGTACCATCAATTTATTGGTTTAGAATGACAAGTGATTTTTAAAAAGTTGATTGAATTGAAAATCAATTGAACAAAAACTGATGAGTGTATGGGTAGCTTAAAAAAAGAGTTGTACTGCAAGGACGAAAGTACTACACGATCATGATAAAAATGAAAAAAATATTTGACAACTTTTTAAAAAAGATTAGTGAAGAGATTTGCTTACTTTTTTTGCCATGTCGTTTTCCTCAATTTGTCCGAGGTCCCTTCCTGAGGCCTGAGCTATTCTTTTTCCTGCAACCAGATTACCGACCATAACAGAAGCCGGGCCTACTCCTTCAGGGCAAAGAAAATATTAAAGGACAAAAGTTAGTGCTGATTTAAATAAGTTATTTCCCAAAAATTCGAAATCAACATTCCTAATTCAATTGCAAAGAAATAAATGTATAGCATATGAAAATCATATGTAAATCTATGAACTACTCTGATTTGCTAGCTTTTGACCTTTTAAACATACCATTTAACATATTCATATTTATTTCATAAGTGAAAAATTAACTTTTGATAATTCCAGAGATATTATGTGTTTTGAGTGCAATAGTTCCTCAAGAAGTCTAATTGTAATGTCTGCAATAAAATACATGTAAATCTGTGACAATATCCTTCTTCTATTAGATAGCTCTTGAAAAGTGTTGTTCTGGGTGTATGAAGTTTAAGAACTATGATTAAGTGAGACTGACTGAGTAGTTATCAAAATTTACTTGGCTGGGATGACACCACTCACTAAATGCAAAAATGCAGCGACAACAACAGGGCTTATGAATTTCTGGCAGATCATCATTTAGTTTTCTGTATTTAAGGGATCTTTAAAAGAGAAAGTGCATGTAATGCAGTGATTTGTTTTTTATTTTGCCAGTATGTAGCGCTCACATTATAATGACTGTTTAGTAACTGCACAGTCCTGTGTTGCTCATTCAGCCTAGAGTCTAGAATCTTACTCTTAGCTATAAACATGTCATGGCGATGAAGATGGATGCTATTTACCTGGCTGCTTCTGCCGTGGCTTTGGCAAATTAGTTACACATGTGTGAGGACACATGAGGATGTTACATGGGTGCAAGGTGCCTTCCAAAAAGTGCTGTTTAGTTTGGGATAAATGGATTCCTCCCAGTGGTGTTTTTGGCAATGTATTAGCAGGAACAAGAGCAAGACAGTAAACTCCAACTTGATGGATACTATCGATGGCCTATAAAAAAAACACAACAAAATATGAAAA
Organism: Ptychadena robeensis; assembly: GCA_036250615.1. NCBI lineage: Eukaryota > Metazoa > Chordata > Amphibia > Anura > Ptychadenidae > Ptychadena > Ptychadena robeensis. Next base: position 37,485,962 of record CM070033.1, on the reverse strand, counting down.
ATTATTCAAAGCTTTAGGTGTGAAGTGCAGTTTATTGCCTAGTACTTCTGCTGACTAGTCTTATAGAGAAGAACAACTTTTGTCCCAGGCTGAGGCCTAGATTTTGGTTACATGCATTTAAATAAAACTGGTCAGGCATAAGTATAGTTGACTTATAGCTAACACCATGGCGACCTACATGGACATGGCAAATAATCTTGTATAACTGATAGGGTCTCTTCACTTTTGGTCTAAAGGTTTACAAGAGTTTGACGTTCCAATCAATACAGAAAGTTTGGAGTGATACCCTTGGCTAACTTCATTAGAAAAGCAAGATTTCGGTCTTCAAGAAACAAAACACAGCAAGTCCAGTTGATTTGAACTACAGATATACAATGACCTGGATGAATGAGAACCTTCACAGACTACTATTGCTATGTTTCACTCAAGTAAATCTAGGACAAAAGCCAAATGCTCTTACAATGCTGTCACTACAGCTAATTTACAGCTTTTTGAAAATAACTAAAAGTGATACTATTCGCTACCTGCAATGCAACTACACAAACAATTTTACTACATCTGTAAAACAGCAAACAATTCTTTACACCACCTACCTGCAAAACTCTACTCATCCACTGGAATGAATCTTCCTCAGAAGCATCAGGCCGCTGCTCTGCTACCACCACAATTCTTTCATCGTAGAACACAGTGACAGAGAACACAGCAATCCTAAAAAAAAAACAAAAAAAAAAAACCACAAGGCACCCATTACCCTCCATGAGTAAGTAAGTAAACCAGTATATAGAGAGAAGGTTTTGACGCACAGATCTGGATGACTCCAAGTCTGTGTGTCAATGGGCGTTCCCGTTCCAACAGAGACTGGAGGAACGGGTCAAAGGGATTTTACACTCATCCAATAGGGTACAAATCAAAAGAGTATAGTCAAAGGTTCAATACAAAGAGTCCATGTTTTTAATAATAAAGTTCTTGGTGAAAATGAATCAACGTCCATTAGGTTCAAAATGAAGTCAAATGTGAACTTTTTTGTGCAAAAACTTGATATGCTAGAGCAATACTTTTTTATTTTCAATGATGATACAATGTTCAGGGGCTTTGTAATTACAAGTTTACTGAATTAAATAACAACATCTTCTAACAAAAGCACATTTGCTGTGTGTTTCTCAGCCCCCCCTCCCCCACCCCCCCATGGCTTACACTTGAGTCATTCAGTTTTTTCAGATTTTCTTTCTAAAATTGGGTGCATCGGCTTATATTCGGGTCGGCTTATATTCGAGTAAATACGGTAGGGTTTTTTTTTTTTGTGTGTTTATTTTTTAGTTTAAATCCACTTTGAGGTTAAGTCGCTGCTTGGCTTTAGCTATACTTATAAGAAGTATAGCTAGAATACGCATATATTTAATAGGTATAATCTACTCTAACAAACAGTGCTTATTAATAGTGTCACATATTATATTGGTTAATGTTATAGTGTATATAATACAATACATACATTTCAGGCAAATTATTTTGCTCATGTGGAGAGATACCCAAGATGCAATCTCAGCAAAATAATTTCCAAACGCTCCAATGAACGCAGATGTTCATTAAAACAATAAGTAAGGTGTTTACATACAAGGGATGTCAGCTGTAATGGAAATATGATTTCTACAACATTTTATCCATTTATAATGTTTTGAAAAATAACCCAGTTCATTGCCAAACATTCTAATGTACTCACAATAAACCTTGGACAGACCTCATCTATTGTTGCAGAAAATGGGATACAGCCAATTTGCACAGAAGGTTTAGATAAATAATATGGACTGTACATGGTGTGGACAATGTTAGTTAAAATGGAAATTAAAAAACAAGACCCAATGTTTTGATTTGATTAGATTATTACAAGATAATCATTACCTTCCCCTGTACAAGGTCTTAAATGACTCCACAGCCAACGCAGTTGCTACAATGTCATCCGCATTGTGCCGCCGTCCGCTCACCACCAGAGTCCCGTCCATTTTTCCTACCACAAACACGAGGCTTCCCTGAAAAAACAGAAGTAATAATTATCCTATGTTTAGTCTGCAAACATGACATCAGTTAGCCAGCTGTTAAGGTTAGTTGACGTTTAACACAAATATACAGTGGAAGCTTGAGACACAACCAGTTAAACTAAAAGAAAAACATAAAAAAATAATATATAAACATTACTCACCTACATCAGGTCTCCACCCAGGGACAGAAAAAATACTCCCGCAACATCCACCTATCCCCATCTGAATCGGGTAACGCTCCGCCCCTCTGCGTCACCTGATTTAGATGCTGCTGGCACATGTGGACATGGGAAATGAGAAGTCAGAAGTGACGTTTAATTTCCCAAGTCCCTTGGGGCAGCTGCGGTGCAAATCACTGGGGAGGTGGAGTGTCGCGGCATTTTTAAAGATTTTTCGGGAAACAATGGAAAAAACTGTTTTTCTTTTTGAACATTTGTAAAAGAATTTTTTTCTTTACAATTGACCTGTGATCTGCCTAATAGATAGTAGAATCGGAGGTGGTAGGTCTGCTTTAAGACCGAAGTTGCGACTGGATTTCTGGCCCTAAGCCAATGTACAGTATCGCCTGTGGGTTGCACAAGGATCCCAGGTATATGAATATACACAGTACATACACAGGGTTGGAAGTAAGAACCCCAGATGTGCCCAGAAACATGCCTCTAAGCCCATAGAAGAAAGATAAGAGGGCAATTAAAATTTATCTAAGGAAAGATTTCAACTTAAAAAGTGAGTGCAGTCTTAAATTGTTGATTCTGGTAGCTTAGGAACCAGTTATAACTTCAATTGTTTAATGTTACATGTATTCTACATCTTTTTTTAATATGAAAAAGTTAGGTTAGGGGTAATCTTGAAAGTCTGGAATGGATTATTGCTATTTCCATGATTTCCTATGGGAAAAATTGTTCCTACAACTCGATTTACGACCAACCCTTGAGACCGAATTATGTCCAAGGTCCACTGTAATTTATAAATCAACATTAAAGTACTTTTCGGATTAGAAGTTCCTTTTATGAATTAAGAGAAGAGTCCTGTTTTCCTGTGTCCCTGAATCTTCTTCTCCATTTGTGTGTTTGGTTTTACTAGGAATAAATGTAATGCTGAAGCATGTAATCATTTAACTCCATTCAGCTATTCTAAGTGCACAAAAAGGGGTCAGCACAAAACTGATGACCAAAAACCATTGTAAAATAATAAATCTACTACTTACAGGTCCCACAAATCCCAGTAATCCAGTCCTTGTGAAAGGAGTATCTCCAACTGGGGTCCCAGTAGCACTAACGGGTAAAACCTGGGGGGGGAACAAAAACACATATCCATGGAATCACACATAGATTGTTTAGAAATGTTATAAATACAAACAATACAAAAACCTTGTGTTTATTGTATTTTAAAAGCCAAAGATTTTTTCAATATCCTCCAATAAGGAAAATCTTTATTTTACCCTTAAGTGAAAAAAAACAAAACTTCAACAATAAGTAAATACCAGAGGTGGACAAAAAGATCAGTAGCTGACAGCGAGATCTGCAATACCCCAAAAGGAACCCTTCACACATATAGTGGCCATATTAAATTTCATGAGGGAAATTCAGTCAACTCACATGATGGTGGGATATGCCAATTACAATATGTAATTATATTTATATACTTATATTGGCCCACATTTAAACCCCCCCACAGGCAACGAGCGGCGGCTGATTTTGTCGCCGACCAATGTGCGTGCAGCCACATTGAAAAGCCCGGTTGGCCAGAGAACGGACATGTCGGTAATTCTCTGGCCAATGCCGTTAGTTTCAATGGGGATCGGCCAATGCTGTGAGCGATGGAGTGCAGCATGATGCCTAAAGAGTCCACTTTCAGTATCAGTACTTTCTATATAATGTGGTACACCTATCCTACCACTTGATGTCTTAACTCTGAACTCCTCCGGTATGTGACTTTTTGTGGCCTGTGCCAATAACTATCGAATTGAAACCCAGAACATCTAATATGATACTAGTAGAGCTGCAGATAACACAATGTGATATGATTGTCACTGTTTAATCCCTTCAACTACTACCGGCATTCACTAAATCAGCCAGATTTGCAAATCCAGTTGTATATAATGGATGGATAAAGAAAATATTTAACACAGTTATACGCACAGTTAAAAATTTAGCAACTGCTCAATGGATATACAATTCCATGACAGTACCTGTTGGAAATATATGACTGAACAATATCACACTTATGCTGCTAGCAGAAAGCAGACGTGAAACAGTTTAAAAGGTAGGCATACACGGCCAATTCCTGCTCGATTTCTCGTCCGATCGACCAGCATCTTCCAGCATGTCGGATCGCGTGGTGATCCAATATGTTGGTAAATTCCTGGCCGATCACACAAGGGGTGCCCACCACGCGAATTCTCCAAGTGGCCAGCTGCAGCGTGATAACATCATCATGCTGCAGTCGGCCCCCCATCTTTCGAGGGAGAATCGGACCCTGTATGCCTACCTTGAGGGTACAGTCATTCATCATGGACCAGTATGATTCATGGTTTGGGATAGGGAATATCTGCTGGATCAGTTATGAACAGTTCTGTGTTTTCTACATAGTCCCATAACAGAACTTGACATTCCTTAATCCAGTATTTTCAGCTGTTAAGATATAATAACCACCATCTGAGGTAGCCAAAACATTCTGTTAGTCCATCTTAAAAACCAACAGCTACAGAAAACAGTTTGAAATAAATAGACCGCAATTGTACAGGGTTCTCAGACAGGTTTATAATGGACATATATACCATACACCATAAACCAACTTACCTCAAATGTGTTCTTTGTGACTCCTGCCAAGCCATAGTAGGAAATACCACCTCCTCTATAACTGACACAGATCTCGCCTATCTCATCAGTTTTACATAACTGAGGCAAACCTTCTGGTTTTATTATACACATTATACCTTTAAAAAAACAAAAAACACAAAATGTTTACTTTATTGTAAAAATATTTTTAACACAGAATGCAAAAATGTTATATTGGCACAGTTACTCAGGATTTCAAATTCAATAACCTCTGTGCTCACTGTTCTTCTTTAAAGTTTTATACATGCTTTGATCACATGACTGGAAAGCTCATGCTGTGTGACCTGTAAAGCACTAGATCATTCTGCCCATACATATGCGGAAAGCAGTGGTGACTGAGAAGATTTTAAAGCAGTAACTCGGTAGAACGAAAGATCTTACAGTAAGCAGAAGTATGCAAACCCTGTCTCACTACATCTGTCTTCAGGAAAATATAGATATTTGCTGGGTCTCACCTCCTGGCATCACATGTCCAACATCTTGTACTGTCAGAGCTGAGTTCTTGTCTTCTGTGTTCACCCGAATAACACCAAAGCTCAACCCGTTCATAGACAAAATTGCTCTTCCTGGCAGTGGAGCACCAGGTACTCCTGGCCTGTATAAGCAATAACACATCATAATCATAGACTCTTGCCATCATCATCGTGTAATAAAATGTATTTACTTTATAAAAAAAATACCTTTATAGTATACTTTTAGAAAAGCTTGTTTACAAAAGTACCTGCCTGCAACCATTGAAACAAAATGATACTGTTTATAAATGTCATCAGAAAGGTCGTGAGAATAGTGTCTATAGGTGGGGCAGGCATGCCCAGTCACGCTGGTGCAGAGCTGCCATCAGAGATTTCAGGGCCCCATAACAAGGTACATTTTCAGGGCCTACGATCACTACACCCCCCCC
>CM070033.1:37466194-37478960 GCA_036250615.1 Ptychadena robeensis | reverse complement strand
AAAGTCACCCCCCCCCCCCCATTGGTGGTGGTGAGAGACATATTTATGAGACTTATAAGAATGTATGAACATTTCTAAATCTGACAATGAATTACTAACACAAAAAAGGTCAGCAGCTTTAAACCAGCCACTGCTAGTAAATCCCAAAGACATGCTGCTGCTGTCCTTCAAGAATGCACTATTATCAGCAATAAAGAATATAAATGTCATGACACATACATGGATTAGCACCATCTGTCACAATGAGCATGCGGAGGGAGGCCAAACTGATATCCTTCTGTTCTCGATGTGCAATCATTGCCCAGTGCAGGTCCCGACATTTCACTACAGCAACTCTGGCTGGAATACAAGAAATAACAAAGACGTATTCATTACTTTATCAGTGGGCTGTCTTCATAAGTAATATGCGTTTCCTCCACTTCTTTCTTCTTGCTAAATGAAAACCATAAAATGCCAAATATCAGCAACACGCCAATTAAACCGTCATTGAGTCTGACACTCGCTGAACTAAAAATAAATCTCAAGCGATAAAGAAAGTGCAGAATTCTATTACAGATCAGAGTAAAGGACTAATGTCATATTTACAAATGTTTAATCCATGAAAATTGTAAAAGAAAAAAAAACAGTTTGAAATATAAACTATGTGCTTGTATCTTTGCTGTCCTTATAAAATAAACCTGTACAATGTTATCCAGTTAATAAGACCGGCTGCTTTTAACTCCTAAACCCCTGATTACAATGCAAGACATAGACAGTTACAGCTCAGCCAAGGGGTGCTTTGTAGTCATATAACTGTGGGATTAAAATGTCCCACGGGCTCTATGTGTTTGCATGGTATTGATTTCTTATGTGACAAAGCATAAATGGGATTTTTCATGTAGACTTGAGTCGTACATTGGCATTTTTTTATTGAACAGATGGACATCTGAGAGACTCATGCCTGCCATACACCCACAGACGGGTGCAGACAGATGAGCTCCAATGAGCCCCAGAATGCAGCGTGATGACGTCATCCTGGCATCCTGGGGCTGCTTTAATCAGCCAGGCACCCTTTGTGTGCCGGCCATTACCTTCAATGAAGACGCCGGTCTTCATTGAAGTTAATGGCATCAGCTTGCATCGGCCAGAGAACATCGGACATGTCTGTTCTCTGGCCGGCCGAGCTGTGGGGCAACAAGGATCTGTCGCCCCATGTGGGCACACGGCGATTGGCGGACCCTAATCGGCGTGTGTATACCAGGCATAATCTACCATATCAACCTAAACAGATTGTGCATTCATGAGACTGTTGAGCAGCTTTCCCTCCTCTAGGAAACCTTTGTGATAACTGCCATGCACCTAATCTGTCAACACCTGCCTAACAATCTTAGAGTATGTCTCCACTGCATTGTGTGATCTGTTGGGACCTCCGCCAAGCATTGCGCTTAACACATTACATACACATAACCTGCCCAGCGAATCCTCTGTTCACATGGCATTGAGCTGATCCACTGATGCAGGGGTTAACGTAGTGCAGTATGTCACCCCTGGCCAGCATATCCGCAAAACGCTGTGAGAACAGATGATCTGCCTGGCAGGTATGGTGTATGTGTATGATCTCCGTATGGACCCCCGCCAAGCACTGTGCTTAACGCAGGCTGTCCTGACGGATCACACTTCGCAATGGAAGCATAGTCTTAAGCAGCAGCATGAACAAGTTATTTCTGGATAATGAGCAAAATCTCAAAGACTAAAAACTGATGTAATGTTTCCTTTCATCAGCAACTGCATGGTCACTACCTGCTTTAGCCGGAGTGCAGCTTTCTTATATCTAAAAAGTAATGTCACATGCTACATGGGTCTCAGACAACAGATACAACACATGTATTACCAGTAATAACATCGCTTGGTACACAATAAAAGCAAGCAAGAGGCAATTACTATTATATATGATTTTGTTAAATCTATAGATTCCTTTTTCTGTTTTACAAACCCTTTTTCAAATGTTTCAGTACATTTACAGAAAAATCAAAGAAAAAAGAAAAGTAGGAGTAACATGGGGGTTAGGACATGCTTTATAATAAAGTTGTTTTTGGGCAGTGGTTCCCAAACTGGGGGGCACGAAGGTATTCCAGGGGGGCAGTCACTCGTTCTTAATCTGTGTTTGAATAGGGAGGGGGGGGCTCTATAATGTTGCTAAATAGAAAAGAGGGGCCCTGCAAGGAAAGTATGGGAACCACGTTTTAGGGTAACAATTTATTCATATGTAAATTATGCATTCATTCCCTAAAATGGTAAATATAATATTTAAATTGTGTTTCCATGTATGACTACTCTAATCCAATAGGATGACAAGGGTCTTGCTTGGCTTTACTTGAAAAACAGCAGTTTCAAGGTCACAATAAAGAAGTAATAAAATGGTGTTACAGAATGACTCAGGAAAAAAGGACTGCTGTGTTAAGGCACACGGCAGGCAAAATTGGATTTGTAATTTTACCCAGAGTTCTAATACAACTCTAATAAGTATATTATATCATTTATATAGAGAGTGGATTTTTGGATATGTTTGAGCTATATCCAGTCCAAGCAGGATTATTATATAGCTTAAACATATTGTATATATTAACTTCATACCTGATATTCCAATATTAACTACCCTATAGTCTATACAAAGATCTCCTTGAGAAATTTTTGACAAGCAGTCTCTGAAGCACAATATATCGATATTTTTAACAAAAAGATACTCAGAATTACTTTTTTCTAACCAGATTAATATAGTATGTTCCTGCATTATTTTACATCATGAATGCTCTATTACCCATCTGCAGATTCCTGTAGGTCTGTTACTATTATATACATATATATACAGTATCTGTTTAGGTGGGTCATTCAAGGTTGGAGGGTCCCTTTGTCTCTGGTGTGGACACCTGCGCCGTATGGGCTAGGCGAATCAATCACTCTGGTGGGTGAGTAACCAACTTTCTATTCTTACTATATCTATAAGTCACGTGATTAAATTTTGAATACTTTGGCACAATGGATGAGCCTAATATAGCCATTATCATTCTTACCTGTAGATTTCAAACCTTTTTTTTTTTTTTTTAACCAATAAGATTTTATTTCAAACCTGTTCATTGCCTTGATGCGAAACATGTAGCGTGTAAACAACAGGGAACCACCAAACCAAATTGACTATTTTATTCATTGTTTTCAATAAAGCATAAGAAAAATTCACATATATGTGTAAAGACAAGTTTTTTGAGTAGATTATTGGTCCATTCTCCAAATAAAGTCCCAGGGAGGGGCATTTCAAAAATCCAGTTCAAATAATTGGGATGGGAGCATGGACTAATTGCAGCCTGTTGGGTTACAATTTGGGTGGGTACAATTGATTTACAATTTATATAGAGAGTGTGCTCTCCTGTAGGTATACAAAAACGTATTAAGCAATATCACAGACATCCGCTGTAATATATTTCTGTTGTTATTATCCTGTTAATAGGTTGTTTTATGCTAAGTATCTAAGACAAAACATATGTCCATAGACTCAGACTCAGTCACAGAGAAATAATTAACAAAGATTTCAATACGTTAATACAAAACAAATATAACCTTTCAAAATAAGAAAAACATGTTTGCCAAAATGTTGCAGTAGTAGAAGTGAGTCTGAAAGACTTATGGGGACAACAACTACAACTGCTGGAGCCCCCCAAAAAACAAAAGGACAAAAAGAATCACCTACGGTGAGTATAGAATATACTTATTAAAGAAATTACATGTTATGAACAAGCAATACAAGAGCTTTTAAACAATCCATTACTTCTCTATAAACTGTATGAATTATGAAGAAAATAATTCATAAACACAGGCATTTTATTCTTAACTTCCTTACTTCTTTCTACTGCTCATTGAAGCTTGTCAACTGAGGTATATTAAGGTTATTGATAGAAACCCCCTGAAACCCAAATTTAGAGTCTTAGCCCTAGGCCCTACTTTACATTAAAACCCCTGCAGTGAAGGCAGGGATTTTAACAGTGAGAAAGAGCCGCACATTGACGGCAATGGGGCTGTCTCCACAACCCGTAAGAGCCCTAGATTCACTGGTCCCCGCCTCTGTCAGGTTTATGTCGATGCAGCCCATCTGAGACCACAGAAGCGTAACGGAGGCTTGCGCGGACATGAGCAGAAGCCAGCGCATAGTGGAGCCTGGGGCTTAATGTGGTTTTAAACTTTAAACAAGAAAAAAAAAGCTGATGTTGGAGGGGCAGAGCTTCACCTGGTCTGGCTGGCTTTGAGGATGAAAGGAGATTTGGGATGGTAGGAGTCATTGCTGACTTCTCCTTTTGCAAGTCCCCTTGCGACGTGATGTCTGAAGAGGGGAGAAGCGCTGCCGCATTTTGACAGTTTACACCAGGTAAGTATTTTTTTTCCTCTGATCTGCTCTATTATCAACACTTCTTGTTCTGATAATAGGTAGTAGATACAGAGGTGGTAGGTTGTTTCATTGCATTTCCCTAGCTGGTCAGAGCCTTCCTGTCCCTGATCAGCTGCACGGCGCTGGTCAAATGCTGTGATGGGTAGAATGGAGATATCGATCAAACTGCCCCAAATTTCTAGTGATCATTTATATGTTGTTAGATGCTACAGCATCCAAGAAGCACTGTCAGTGTAACTGAGCCCTAACACCAGTTAGATCGGTCAAGGATGGCCTATATATCATTGCTGGTTAGGAACATAGTTTAACATTTCCATTAACAAAATACTAATTTGTGAACAGCCAGACTTTTTTCAGCAGACACCAGCTCTCCCCACTGAATAAACTTAACTACCGACTGTGTTAACTGTTCCCTCTAACCAACCATTCCTGTTCTACAGGGGGAAAAACTTTTTGTAGTAGCAGGATACATGCAAACCTTTGTGTACCTAGCACATTACCTTTATGTACATGGACTCGCTGCACCCAAGATAAGGGACAGGCTTTCATCACAGAGTAGGGAACACTGATCGTGTGCATCTTGTTTACTACATTCTGGAAAATAAAATAGATATATTAGTATTTTCATTCTTGTACTGCAAGCCACATTCTATAGCTTTAAAGTTATGGTAAGGAGGGAAAAGTTTTAACAAATAATTGGCTGAATTCCCTACAGCAAGGCACGTTACATCTGCAATGCTGGGTTCCCCACAGGAATCATACTTAAGTTTAAAGTAGCCAAATAATTCTAGATATAGGTCACTGCCTGATATGTTTTGGTGCACTTTGCATATTATATTGTAAGCCCGATCAGGCAGGCTCCTCTACTCCCCTGGTGTCATAACCTGTAAATGTGTGTTATCTTGCGTTGTCTCAACTATAATTTATTGTGCAGGGCTGTGTAATATGTTGGCGCTATATAAATAAATGATAATAATATACCTACAATTTGTCATAACTTATCATATACCGCATACACATATATACTTATATACAAGGCAAATTTATGCAAAAACATAAAGTTTTTACATACCTTAAGATCAAAGTCAAGTTGAAGTCGCCTAAACTTTAAACTTAATTTAAGCACAAGCTACATAAGCTAAAGCAATAATTTTTTTTTCTTTAAATGTTTGTAAAAGGGTGATAACATAATGTTCAGAGGGTCTGCAATTAACTCACGTACAAGTGGCTAGTTAAAACAATGACATCCCAAAAAAAGCACATTTGCTGTGTGTTTCTGCAATGCAGTTGCTGCTTTCTCACTCTAAGCACATACTCAAGTCATTTGTGGGTTTTGCTGGGGGGTTCAAATTAGGTACCTTGGCTTATATTGGGCTGGGCTTATACTGATGTACAGAAAGTCAGATTCTGAATACCAGACAAAAAAAAGTAAACTGCCTGCTCTTACCGTTAGTATGCCATGCCATAGGCCAGCATCTCTCTTGAAATCCAGCACATTTATCATTGTTTCCCCTGTAAGAGTAAAAATAACATTTAATCAATTATATAGCTTCTTTAACATATTCATTCCTATGGCAGGAAGCTATAGTAAGCACTATGGATTAGGAATTGGCCTCCAACCAGCAATTGTTAGGACCTAATGTCAAATCATCCTGTAGATGGCAGAATAACCTTTAACTGATTTCAGAGAAAACCTATTGTACCTTCTGCAATGTTCAAATTGTATATTCTCTCATTTCAAGATCACAATATATGTAAGTTAGCATTTGGTAATTTACCCTTTGAAGCATATGCATGTTATAAAAAAAAGGAACCAGTATCAAGGAGAAGGCGAAAACCATTCCTCAATATGAAAGTATAAACCTATTTACTGCAGTCTACTGCATGGCATAAAAAAAACTAATATACCGTATTTTCTGGCGTACAAGAGTTGTATAAGACGACCCCCAACTTTTCCAGGTAAAATATAGAGACTTTCAACCCACAGATCTCCAACCCCCTTAGAAGTCCAATCTTTTTTTGGATTAGTAATTTACATTCCCAATAAGACCCCTATCTGCAACCTTTCATAGTTATTAATGTTTCCCTGCAGTTATCCAACTGACATAAATTGAATACATTTGACAATAAAATAGCTTTGATCTCAATCTCCCTGCAATACCAATGACAGCCACAATGTCGCTAGTGAGCACACTTGCAGTCAGTAGCAGCCAGCTGCTTTCACATACATCGGGAAGGAGAAGGGGCGAGGGGGATGAAGAAGATCTCCCCCCCTGGCTTCTGTTGGCCAGCATGCAGTGCGGGGACCACAGATCCAGGGAGCAGACTCCCCTAGAGCAGGAGTGGCCCCCTGAACCCCCGGCGGCGGCACCCGACGTATAAGACAACCCCCGACTTTTACACACATGTTCCTGTGTTCAAACGTCGTCTTATACACTGGAAAATACGGTATACAAAAACAGTAATAAATTAGCATTGACAGCATGCCCACATAAATAGTGAACCCAAAAATGCATGTACAATGTATCAAACCTTTCCATAATTTCATAAAATACCGATTTGAAGGTCACATGTGATTCATTGTCTTCAGCAAATGATACCCAGAATAAGCAAGTAAGACCAGCTCCTTAATATATGCCCTTGTATATACCCCCTTCACCCAAAGTTTCACCCAATCAATTACGTACCTTCTGTATAGTTACAGGCCTGCGAAACAGCTTGACAGTGAGAAAGCATTGCTATCCGAGAAATGGTGACCCCCATAACACTGCCTTCCTTACTGGTCTTGTACTGAAAAACAACAGTTAACAACTATCAGAAACACCAAACAGAACTTAATTGTGCCTGGGGCTATTGTTTACCTCTTCCACAACTAAAGCTTTATAAATATGAAACCTAATTAGATGTACACATTCTCATAACTGACTTTCATCAAAATCATTCCTGTTACCTCAATGTAGGCAGGCTCTGTGCCAGCTGCTGTGATGTGTGGTTGCCAATCCTTTGGTGCCTTGGTCAAGTATCTGGAGTCAGTCACAACCCATTTCAGTTTTGGCCATCCTAGTAAAAGAACACAAGGACAGCAAGTCTTAGATCTGCATAAGTTGTTGTATAGCTGACTTGTAAATCATTGCAAAGCCCCTGATTATGGGATCATCACTAAATAGTTGGTGATGTAAAGAAGGGTTGTGTGAACATTACAAAAATAAATTACTGCTCTAGTACAAGTCCAAGTTTTGACTTAACATTGAACCGTTTTATGTAAAAACATGCTAAAGCAGAGGTTCTCAACCTGTGGGTCCGGACCCCCTTGGGGGTCAAATGACCATTTCACAGAGGTAACCATGTTCACTGAAAGCATTGAAGCTGCTGCTAACAAGCGGAGTGTCACTTCCAGTATTTGGAACCTAAGTGACACCCGCACTGGCACTTCTGCCAGGAAATGACACTTTGTGATGTCTCTTCCCGGTCTGTGGATCTAAAAGAGGTTGAGAACCACTGTGCCAGAGCAATAATTTATTTTTGTAATGTTCCCACAACCCTTCTCTACATTGCTAACAATTTTGTGATGATACATGTTGAATAAGATTCAATTATCTATTAGATAATCTGATCAGGCAGGGTCCTCTACTCCTCCTGTGTCATAACCTGTACCTGTGTGTTATCTTGTGTTGCATCTCAGCTCTAATTTAATGTACAGCGCTGCGTAATATGTTGGCGCTATATAAATAAACGTTTTAAACCATCTCTTTACGAGTCGCCAACATTCATATCTTTCCCTATTGATCCTTAATTACTTACATGGCCCATTCTTTTCTGTGTATATGATTTTCTCCTCGTACATGCATTATTCATACTAAAGATCCCTTCACATTTTTCAGAATGTAAGTGACTGTAGAGATGATCAATGAGATGCAGAAACTTGGACATGAGTATGAATATAAATGCAAACTGTATGTAGACTGAAACTGAGCCAATGATGCAAAGCAGCTGCAAGTTTTGTACAGGTTGAATGTACATAAACTAGAACTTCTTACTAGAGAAACCAACATGGTCTCATCTTCCTTCCACACTTGTGCTGGAACTCTAAATTGATGAGGATTTTCTTTTTTTTTTACATGGATAAACCATGTTTTTTTCCCCATTGAAAAAAACTGGATGTTTTCGTGTATTCTAACCTGTTTGCTGCAAAATGCATTAATGTGTACAGTTTATTAGTGATGGTAATAAACAAGTAGAGAAATGTACTTACCCTTAAATTGCACAATTTCTCCATTCTGTGTTTTTGGCAGTCCTTTTAAGCAAACCTCAGTGGTAAGAGCAAGCTTCACACCACAGCTTCCCAGCAGGAATCCAATTTGATGCCCACCAGCATCCTGTTATGAAGAAAAAAGAAGGAGAAGAAGGTTATTCAATAAAAACTTACTGCTATAACCTGTTAAAGTTAATTTGCTATGAATTGTGTGTAGCCACTGTCCTGTGATTATGTTTTATGAATAGATAAAGTAATATTAGATCTCTCTGTCAGATATCCTTTAGCTCTACCAACAACTATGTAGTGCCAGGTCCTCTGCGATTGAACACCTTGTTCCCCAACCTATTAGTTTGTTAGCCTGTCCGGGCAGGGTCCTCTACTCCTCCTATGTCATACCTGTACCTGTTTGTAATTGTATGTCCACTCTAATGTATTGTACAGGGCTGCGTAATATGTTGGCGCTATATAAATAAATGAGAATAATAATATAAAAACTAAAAGACCCCCCAAAAGGAAAAGAACAAAAAAATCAGCTCAAACAAAAAAAAACTTTTATAAAAAAAAAAAAAAAAGAATATACAAATTTTTTTTATTATTTTATTGGTCAACCTTCAGGTTGACAACTGATAATGTGAAGACTGCGCTTTAAAATGTCATTAAGGAAAATAGACTAAAATGAGACCTATATTTCCCATCTACAAAGACACAGTTTTTTCTCCACAAAATCAGGCTAATGATTTATGTGTATAAGCCGTGGGTTGCTTATAAAGTCACACACCTCTGTAAACAGCTGTATAAAGGGGTGCGTCTTATATTGTGGTGTCTCATACACTATCAGGCAGTGAGATAATATATCTGAAAGATTCCGGCTAAAGATTTAAGGTAGCCATACAGTATACACATATCAACTTTTACTTGATTTATCATAAATTAGATCGACTTGTGTAATATAAATATTGACTGCCAGTAGAATATCAAGTGATTGTACGATCACACAGTGTGATCAATGAAAAACAGATTTAATCCTATTCATAGACATTGTCTTTATGCACCACGGGCTTCAGGAGTCTGACCTCCCAAATAAAGTCCACAACTTTACAGCTGTTGAAAAGACATACATTTAGAGTATCATATTTTCGATTTTCTGTAAAGTAAGGTCCCTTTCACACTATATGCATTTATTTCAAGGCATGTGTTCACACACATATAACAAATGCGTGTTGCACATCTGCGTTTTTTAACAAAGCGTAAAAAAAATGGGTGCAGCAGGGAGTTATAAAAAACGCATGCACTAATGCTGTATTTTAAAAAAGGCACATGCAGTGTCAATGTTAACATTTGTTTTCAATGAAAAATGCAGTCCTGTAAAAATGTGTTAAAAAAGGCGCCAGTTTACAAAAACACAGGGCATATGGTATGAAAGGGCCCCACACCCGTTGTTACAAATTCCCTTGTAATGGTCACTATGAGGAAGCTATGATCTGTGGGACATGATTCAGCCTACTAGCATTCAGCCAAGTTAAACACCAGTTTGAATGATGCTGTAAAGCATGTACACACAAAGATACATATATATAGGAAATAACCATTGAAAGTGATCAATAAAATGTGGAGTCAAAAAAATACAATATATTGTTAATATGGGACACAGCAGTGCCCCTGTGCCACACAATACAAAATCTTTTTTACAGTGACTTGTTTAACCTCCCTAGCGCTCTGCTGAGGTCCAGATTTCTGAAACAAAAGCACACCATAGACTTAAATTGAATATTTTCTTTATGTTGTAGGCCTGTAACTTTCTAAAATATGTCCGTACAAGGGTCTAGTAGACATCCTGAATATAATAATGTTTCAAACAATTATATTTAAAAAAAAATTACATTTAAAAAATGATTTATATAATAAAAGGTATTATTTGAATGATAAAATCTCTAAAATACTTATTTTGTATGATAGATTTCAAAACCGTATGTATTCATATTTATGTTTTTTTCCATATTCATAATAAAATTCAATTGGAAATGTGTTATGTGTTTTTTTTTTTTTACTTTGAATTGTATTGGATACAGATATCACTGTTTCCAATACAATGCCGTTTGGCACTCTCTGTCCCCTCTCTAAACCATACCAGGGGACAAAGGGTTAACTGCAACATCTGGAAATCATACTGGGAATCGTCTTCTGCATAGAAGACTGTTCTGGTGTGATTTTCATTTAAATCTCCCGCCGGGGTCCATTCTCCTGTTCACCACCACCAGCAGCTTCCCCTTCAGATCGGAGCCCCGTAGCAGCACAGAATAGTAAATCTGCGCTGCCGGGGCTCTGATCTTCTGACCTGCCGGCTCCATCTTGTCCATTGCTATAGTGATAAGCCAGCGCTGGACGAGATGGAGCCACTAGGAACGGCAGGGGGGTTATTTTGCAGCCAATACCTCACTCCTAATAAGTGAAAATGTTACTCTTACCCCACCATTACATCTTGAAGTTGGTGAGCCCATCTGACAACCCAATATAAAAAGTTAAGGCCAGAGCAGGACTTGATGGGTTACAAAAGCTTGGTTTTTCTTATTAAGCTCTTCAAAGCCAGCAAATCAGTCATATTAAACTGTTATGGTGGCCAAACATGGGTTGATAGTTGTTGAACCCTTGAACAGAGCATGATAACATCACCAAGCTACTCTTGAGCGTTCATCCACTTAACAGAGAATCATTGCGCAATCGATCCTGCTCGATACCTTGGATGAGGACCCTGGTCCTTATCCACTGTAATGGCAATCGAACAGGGATTTACCAACTTTTTAACGGAATATGATTATGCTTATTGGACCAAAGGAATAAGAATGGAAGGGAAAAGTAGGTAATTTATTATAATATTAAATCCATCTTGCTAGCTTTTAGTGCATGAAATTCTGTGTATGTTTGTAAAATATCAGGAGGCACTTAGCTTTACAGTAATAAAAAAAGTTCTGAATAGATAATATAGTCAATTATTCAGGAAAATGACAACAACATAAATAATTGATGAGTTTCCTCTCCGTTCATGTCATTCAACCTTGTGCTGAAATTAGATTTTAGGTACAATTACTGGCAAAATGTAAATGGCCTGGGGATGGCTGCTGTAATAGCCATCAAAAGACTGATGGCTTGAGAGCCTGTCCGAAATAACTCTACATTTTATCGTTACCTTTCTTGTAAGAGGTACCTCAATCGGCACTGGGATAACTTCTGCCAGGAGACAACCGTAAAATGCTACCATGAACATGACTGGATCGTTATTGGGATAAACCAGGGCAACCTGAAAGAAAGATTTGTGCAATATTATTGTAGAGACAAATGAGGTAGGAAAAGAAATCTAGACTATGTTATAGCTGTGAAACCAATGGGTTAGAAGTCACAAGTCACAGTTATATCATTCTTCTAATTAGACTAAAAACCTTAGCAGTTGTTAAGGGGTCAATGAGTATTAAAGAGAACTTGTCAGTGGTTCAAAAACCTGCTTCTACAATTACATCTCAAGCTTTATCAATGGCAAAAAGCATTACCCAACCTTTTCTGCCTTGTACACATTACATACTGCCCATAGCAATGTAACAACAGACATGTGTCAGGGGTAGAAAAAGAATTACCATGGTATACAGCACTGGTGGGCAACTGAGTTTATATGGAGGCCCTCAGCATCACTAAAGGGCCGCATATAACATTTTCAATCTATACTGACTTGTATAAGCAATTTTTCATGAAAAATTACAGCTAGAAGACATTATTTAAAATTTTTAAATAACAAAACTTTTTTTTTAAATTATACTTCAAGCATTGGGGAACACTGTAGTATGGTAATGCATATTTTGTTCCATATATATCATCAAAGGTTTTGAGCCCCTACTCTCCACCTCTTCCCGCTCTAAGAAGTTCCCAGACGAAGACACTTCAGCAGGGAATGGGCAGACAGGTGAGTTCCTATGCCTTATGCATTAACAGTTAGGTTTTGGGGGCCGCAAGTGAAGGACCGAGGGGGGCCACTGAAGAACACCCAAAGGGCTGCAGGTATATATGTGTGTGTATATATACATATATATATTTATATATCTATATATCTA
>CM070033.1:37448447-37461672 GCA_036250615.1 Ptychadena robeensis | reverse complement strand
GTACAGAAATCTGTACCTATGCAGTGCGCTAGGGAGGTTAACCTCCCTAGCGGTTGAGACAAACCCAGTTCGTTCGCCGTTCAGGCACAGGGGAACCGGGCATCGGGTGTAGCCAATACACCCACGGAAAGCTGCAGCGATTGTCTTCAATCTGGCACCGCCCCGATCGCGATGTTAATGTAGGAGCGCCGGCTTCCCCGCCCACACAGCCGGCATCATTAATGACACCAGCGGTGTGGAGAGCGGCGGAGGGAGTAAATGGCAGGCAGTGTACTCTGTACAGCGGCGCGGTATGGGCGGTGGCGCTAGGGAGGTTAAACTCGCCATTACAATCATTCACCAGTAGTACAGGTTTCTATCTTTTCCAGACAGGTAACACTGGTCACTCTGTGCACAAAAAGTTCTGTGCGAAATGAAGGGCGCCTGCAAAACATGTGCACTGTTGGTAGGACTTGAGGACAGGTCTAGGAAACACCCCCCTAAGGGTGGTGTTTCCTAAACACTTCAGATTGCCCCTGATTGTGGCCGCAGAAAAAAATTGATTAGGATTGCAGGAGATCGCTTAGGTCATGGGGACATAGCCTTACTTGCTTAAAAATGGTTCGCTAGCACTCAACCGTTATATATTGATGATTTGTTAACCCTGATCTCTTCACATAAAGTAATGAGCATAGAAAAAGTTGTAACTGCACATATAAAAAAACTCAAACTCAAGAGAAATTCAGAATGAAACACGTGTATGTAAGAGTACTAGAAACTTGACATTACCCTGTCGCCTGGTTTTAGCCCCTGTTCATTTTTGGTTCCCAGTTTGTTGAGTAGCGTGTATGCCAGCCTCACACTCCTGGCCCACAGTTTACCTGAAATACCAAAAAGTGACACAGTTCAAGAATAAAATGTGTACAGCCTCTTCCCCTCTGAATCCCTAGTGGAGAGATTTACACTCACTTCCTTTGCAGAATGGTGAGGAGACTACTCTCACTTTTTCCAGTAAAGTGAGAAAAGGGCAGAACTTCTTATATTCTAAGAATATTTTTATTGCATCTTATGCTAGCCATACATGTATAGATTTGACAATCGACCATCAATTTGGATATTTGATCATTTGATTGAATATTGATCATACATATATAAAATGTATACACTTGATTTTGGTTCGAGTGAACACAATGTGGAACAAAAACTTGCATGTATGTACTCGAACTATTTTTCGATTTTAATTACTATTATTATTTAATTAGATTAAACATTAACAATCAAATAAATGTTTTTACATGTTCAATATGCATTCGATAAAAATTTACCAACCTGCCTGATAACTTTTTGTTCGATATTGATAACTTATCGTTATAACAAATTGTTTGGTACTTGATTTTTCGCTTACTCTACTAAAAATCCGTTTCAGTAGATCAAATGAAAATATCGAACCGTGTATGGCTACCGTTACTCTGTCTGTGCTTCCCTGTTCTGGTAAGAATCAAAGCTTTATATATTTCTAAGGACCTGTGGGTGTTGTCTCAAATATGCTTTTGAAGAAGAATTCCAATTAAGGGCATGTGTTCACTGTGTCTTTGTCCCTGCTGTGGACGCACATGGAAAAAGACGCAGAGAGGACACTTCCCATTCTGCTGAATGGGACAGTGTCCACTCTGCGTATTCTTAGCTGCTTGCGCACTGTGCTGTTTTAAAGCTGCGAGTGGGTGCGTTTTCAAAGCAGCAAGCTGAGCTCGGGTATCTCCTGCATGCAGCAGTCATAGGCTCATGGTGAATTGTGATTTACCAGCTAGTCATTTCTTATCATAGCAATGAGGCTGGGCCTACACTTAACCTAGGGCTGGACGATATGGCAAGAATTTATATCACGACATATTTCTTATATTTGGTCGATAAGATATAATTCCAATATCGATATGGACAATATTAAAAAGCCTTAGGAAAAAACTGCAGAGGATACACACAATGGATGTCTGCGAACTGAATTTGCAAAGTCTATAATACCTCCAGGCTCCTCCTATTAAGATGATTGTGAGGCTGATCTCTATGTGCTGGGTGGATATGAGAGGTGACACAGGGGAGGCTGATCTTAACGGGTCCCTTGCTCCCCAACACACATGGAGTGATCTCTCTTGAGGAAGGGGGGGGGGGGGGGGGGGGGGGGGGGGAGCAGGGGACCTTTCAAAATCAGCCTCCCCTGTGACACTGCTCATATCCTCCCAGCAAATGGAGATCAGCCTCCCAGTGTCACAGTTCCTTTTGCTATGGACCGTTCTGTCTGGGGGGAGGTAGGTACACTGACCCCCCTGGTGCTGTAGCGCTGCCCATAGCGTAGCGCTGCTGCCACTGCTCCGCACATCTCAATGGGGAAGCATAGGATGGCAGCATGATCATTCTCTGGGAAAGGGGGGGAGGGGGGAGAGAACACATTTCGATATAAAATAATATTGCGATATATATTGATCTTGAATTATTGTCCAGCCCTAACTTAGCCCCAGTAAACACGGGTGTGTCCATAGCGGTCACCAGTGGTTTGCCCGCTGTTCCCCATGTCGGCAATACCGCATCCTATAATTTCCATTCCCTGTGAATGCGGGAAAAAAACCATAGTGTAGACCCAGCCTAAGTCTTAGGTTTGAATTTGCTACATCCAATGCCATGTGGAAAATCTTTAATTGTAAAATATTGTGTATTTGTATATAATGTGTTTGATTTTCTTACCATATGTTAATGTGTAGACAGGTTTTCCAGTCACATCTAGAGCTGTGAGACAGGAACATTTAGCTTGTGTTGTGCCCCACCTTTGCAAGGCGGCTTCAATAGATGGGGGCCAATTACACACCACCCCAAGAGGCTCTCCCTTCACTGGGGTCATTTGGCGACCTTCTGGTTTTGGTTGGTTGGGGTCTGGCCTGGGTACTGTAAAACAAAATGCATCCAAAGGTAAATGTGTTTCATCCTAAAGGTATCCTACACAATTCTGAGTACATGCATTCTATATTGGGTAACCAATTCACCTTCAACAATCTCTTCAAAATCGTCCACAAAAAACTCTTTTAAAGGTGGCCTTTTTGGTCGCTTTAATGTATTAAGTAGCTGTTGGATTTTTGTTGACACTCGACTATTGACAGCAACACCTGCAACAACAAAAGAGTAATAGTGTTTATTCTCTTTAAATAGTAGAAAAAATTATGAGATACAAGGCAAAGGTTGGCAAAGCAGGCAGATACTAAAACGTCTCACAGAATTGTTAAAAAAAAGTTAAGGCGCTAATACGGAAAAATGTTTTTGATTTTTTTTTTAAAGTTGCTTGTTTGAAAAAAGATTGCTTTTTACCTAAATTGATCGACCAAAAGTGTTAACAAATTTAACATAGAATCGATTGAACAGTGATCGGCCATGTTTGTTGGAGCACGCACACAGGCCGTAAGGTAGGTTTACATGAGTAGATTTTTTTGTTCAATCAAATTAGAGCGAATGTTTTTTTGGTTGATTGAAAAAAAATCTAGAATGGCCAATTTGTTCGATTGATAAATTTAGTTAAACAACAAATCATTTAAAAAGGTAATTGAACTGGTTGGTAAATTTTTATCTGAATGTTTGATGTCTGTGATGGACGAACAAAATCTAATTATACATTTGATAAATGAACGAACAATGTTCGATAATGGCATCGCACAAAAAAACGAATATGGCTGTTTTCGAGCGGGATTGATTTGACCCGCTCGAAAACAGCGATGGGTTCGAAAACAGCGATGGGATCGAGCAAAACTAGGTATGTGTACAGTCACCCAAGCAAATAACCTTTTATTTTCCCACTGTATTGAAGAACAAAGGTCCAAGAAGACATTTTCCTCCAATGCTGATGCAGAAATGTAAAAGTTCACCTTCTTATGTTCTGTACTGATCCCTGAGGCTTCCTGATGTCTAGAGAATGGATGGGAACGAAATCGCGCCTCAATGAATTGAGACACTATTTTTAAACGCGTCCATTAATGTCACGTTTAAGATCGCGGGCCACACCAGAATGCTTAGAAGAGCCCATTCAAATGCATGGGTGTGATTAAAATCGCAGACGATCACCAAAGTGGGGACAAGCCCTAAAACTGATTCCTGCACACCTGGTACAATTGACCAAAAGTGATGGAAATTGAACATAAAATCTATTATAGGTGTCCTCCATGCAAATTCCATGTATTCCCACATTAGTATTGACAAAGACAACGACAATCATTATTACATTAAAGATATAACATTCCTTTCTAAGACATTGCCACTAGAGCAGTCAATAGAACGCTTGTGGGTTGTGTGGCTTTACACAAAATAGGACTGCATAAAGCAATAAAAATGTCTTGTAGTATACATTACAACCTTATTCAGTATATTCCTCGAATAATGTAGCATGGCATCTAAAACACAAGAACCATTACCATCTGCAGTGTCCATTAGACTAGACCTTCGCCCTGCTTTGTGCATCCCTTTTACTGGCCCAGCGGGAGGCAGATCAATATTTGCTGGGCGTATAGAGGACAAGGATGAGGAAGAAGAGGAGGATGTAGTTGTGTTTGTGGTATTTGTGGTGCTTGTGACATCAGGAGGAGCCAAGGAACTTTCTGCAAACAAACAATAAAACCACAAATCAATAAACATATGTTAACGTGAAAAAGAAAAACACAACAAACCATAAACCACCTGGGTATTTTGGTTGAAGTTTTCCACACAACAAACTTAAAATTAGGAAGATAAAAAAAACTGTGAAGATTATGTACATTTCAAAAACATAACACTGAATAAAAGCACCTAAAATAAAAACAATTCCACGTATCTGTTACAATTCTACTAAATTTACAATGTACAGCTCATCAAAAGCATGTCCAAATTGTTGCTCTACTTCCTACAAGATAAACATCCGAGAATTCCAGAACAGGTTGTAACATTTCACTGTTATTATTTAGAGTTAATACAGAAATACAAAACAAAATCCAGATAAAAGAACAAGATCACCAATTCCAGGTAAACTAGTTCTCTAAATCTGTCATTGATCTGCATCGCAAATTTTTCAACTACTGTATATATTCTCGAGTATAAGTCGAATTTTTGAGCACCTGAAATGTGCTCAAAAATGAAATTCGGCTTATATTCGGGTCAAAAAATGAAAATCGCGGAATTTTGAAGGTGGTCTTTATGAGTTAATTGCAAAGCCCCCAAATATGCTATCATCACCAAATTTGCTGGAGATATAGAAAAAGCCAGTGGGAACATTTGAAAAAAAAAATATATTGCTCTAGCATATGTAGTTTTTGCATAAATTAAGTTCAAATTCATGTCAAATTTTAACATTTTGTGCAAAAACTTGATATGCTAGAACCATACTTTTTTCTTTACAATGTTCCCACAACCCTTCTCTACATTTCCAGCACTTCTAGTGATGATATCATGTTCAGGGGCTTTGTAATTAACTTACAAATCTGTTGAATTAAATAATTCACCTTTCATTCTGGTTATGTTGCAATCCACCATCTGTACGTCTGTGTGTCTTGTGCATTGCAGAAAAATTATGTATTTTTTATGCAGTGTAGTATATATCAGCAAACGTACAAAAACATATGTGCAGTTTCTAGGTACATGTTTAAGCCTAAATAGGCCTATAAAACCAACATATCATATTTGAAAGTGTTGCCAATATTATACTAAAAGAAAACAAATGTGTTCATATAAATTTTGGATAATAGAGAAATATTCTGAGCACAGTTGGCACTGGTACTGTGTGGTTTCTTAATTGTTGGTACCTGGAGTTACCTTAGGATTGGATTCAACATAGCTAGTCATTAACACAATTACTAGCAATTCTGGGACAGAGCGTAGAAATATATGGGTGAGATTACTCACTTTCAGAGGTCCCAATCCTTGGCAAAGGGATTGCTGCACTCAGCTATGGATTCGGAGGGGGGGGGGGTCTATAGAAACTATGTTCAGTTGAGGGCTGTAATGACTATGTTCTGCTATTCGGCTTGCTATGCCACTGAAAAATTGAAAGGAACTCTGGGAGGGTTAAAATGTTTTGACAGCTTCTCCTACTAGAGGGGGATACTAATAGTTGGGGTGGCTGTTAAACTACTCACATGATGGAATTAAAGGCTGAATGGGACATAACTGTGGAACGTTGAAGGAAAAGGGGGGGGGGGTGCTTTTTGCCTGATTCCGGGGCATTGTGGAGGGGGCAGTTTATTGGGTTTGTGGGAAGTCTTTTGCTATGTTTAGTAATAGTAAAAAGGCCATCTGAAAGCAGAACAGTATTTTGCGTATGTTGATCTGATATTCATTGTATATCTATAGATAGTTCACACGGCTTCATATATGAATACGGACATTGCTTTCATGTGTAAATGTCTTCATTGTGCAAATTATATGCTAAAAAAAACTGGTGTTTGTGAAACACATAAAGGGGCAGGAAAAGCTTAGAGAGGTTGTGTATGACATGATTTTAAAATAATACAAAGTTTTATTATTAGCCTTCCTGGTGGTATTCCCAAGTGTGGAACAGGCTATATTTTCACTGCTAAAAAGGGGCAACGGTAACAGCTTACTTGCTCCAAGCAACCCCTCTCACTTCACTCTCGGGTCTTCTTTGGAAACATTTAACAGTCTAAAATAATAGGCATAAGTTCAGGCACCCACCCATGTTTAAGCCTGTATTATGTAACAGGCATAGGCATGCTTAGTCCTCACTTTTGCCAAAATGGGCACAAAATTTAAACAGATAACTTGGTAATCTGTCTATTACTTTTATTATTAACTTTGATTTATATAGCACACACATATTACGCAGCACTGTACATTAAATAAAAGATGTGAGGCAACACAAGACAACACACAGGTATACGTATCAATTTTGTAACCTTAATCCCAATGGAATTGGCTTGCCAGGGTAATTAACCTCTCCTATCCCTATCATTTGGACATTTTTATCTCCAAGTCGGTCTTCTCAAACATACAGAAAGGCAGTCACTCCTTCATCCCTCTGACTTCTGGTCAGGGAGCCTTCATAAATGTTTTCACAGAAATGGAGAAACCCCCCCCCCCCCACACCTGATATGATGTCATGAATGACAGGGTGTGGAATCTTGAAATGATACATCCAAAATTAATCCCTCTCTTAGAAGTGAGGAAATTAACAAGACAAGTCTGAACAGGAGAGCCCAGGCCTTGGGTTAATCTATTTATTAACAGTAACTGGAGCTTCACTAAACAAGTATTGCATCTTATTTTAGTACAACTTGTAGAGTTAGAAGTGAAAACACCACTCTGATATGGTCAGTAGCACTATAACCCATCTTACACTTCTGATTGGTATGCAGAACAGAGACACTTACCTGTCCACATTGGTCACTTCTATGCTTGGCAAGGGTGGGGTTGTTTTTTGGTTTTTTTTTTTAGACTGACATTATTTAGCATCACTCATCTGATCAGAGAGCTATGTCAATGACTGAGTATTTTCTCTATGTCTTTAGCAATACTGTCTCTGGCAAGTTGTATACAAACAGAATGATAGAACTTAGCTGTTTAGATTAAGCTGCTTACAGAACTGAAATTAGTAAAGCTCTGCAGAAAGTGCAAACCTCCATTACCCATGATAACTTAAATACTATGAATATATTATTTTCATCTTCAGTATTGTTCTTTAAATACTGATGCTGAACTACCATTCTCCAATTTTTTTATTTAAATTTTAGTTTTTTTAAGAAAGAATAAAATTGTAGGTCACATTATGATTGTACAAGTTCCATGTGTCAAATACACAGGAATTAGTGGACTGACTCCCCGTGGAACAGACTCTATAAAAAGCCATGTGACTAAACGAGGAACTTTATATTTCATTTCATATTTCAGGACAATAGTACATAGATCTATTATGTCTTTTCTGCAGTAGCTATGCTTACTGGGTACTTAGGGTACGCTTACTGGATTGAATCAACTCCTGAGCATGCACAGGGAATTAACAGTACATTCAGGGAATTAACAAGAATGGCTAGATGGCCAATAATCCCAAACTCGTAAAACGTCTAAGCCAGGGGTGTCCAAACTTTTGGAGACAGAACCAGGTTTGGTGAAGTGACAATGTGTGGGGGCCTCCCATTTAGCCTGACATTCTTTGCATCATCATCATTAAATGCAAATGAAGTGTACCTTTGGGCAAGATATCTTGCAAAACATTAGCCATTAACTGCTGATAAAGGATTCCCCAGGCATGCTGGGACATTAAGTCCTCCCAGCTTGCCCCTAGCTATGACATAAAAAATTGTTAGCCAAAGATTGCGCTGCAGATATTGAAACTGTGCTACTTGAGGGAGATGGAAGCGTGGCAGTTGAAGCAAGTCCTTTAGCCATGCACACAAAAGAAAAAGTAAGAAAGTTTGGTCTCAAACATTCCTCCTCTGGGAATGAAATGGTGCCCCCCAGTGGGAATCGCTGGTTGAAACACAGGCTGCATTTGGCCCCCCGGGAAAGATTTTGGACATGCCTAGTTTAGGCCATCTAGTCAGCACCAGTGAAGAGGTTTGCTGATATCATGTTGGACATCCTTCACATTGCTGTATTTCCCAAAGTGCTGATCTATTACTAAAACAAGAGCAATATTGCACATAAATGTATAATGAGGGCTTACACAACATGCATTAATGCATTATTAAGACATGCTGCAGACATAAGCATAGACTTTATTCCTAACAGTAAGTCCAAGGATCTCAAATAGATGGTGGAAAGGAAGGGTATAGTGACACATATCCACAACCGAGAAGAGATCACATTTATTTAACAATCAGGGGTCAGGAGAAAAAGATTGCTAAAACAATTCCCTTTGTGCCCCCAGTGAGTCATGATACTTACCTAGGTGAGTATTGGAAAGCATATCAGCAAGGGAACTGCTGGTACTCTTCACATCTCCATGTGACAACGTAGATGAGGCTGAGGATGATGTTGATGATCCCTGCACAGACTTGTTAATCCAGGATTCTGTATTTTGTAAACTTTGAGCAAGTACTGCAGAAAGGGCAGCTTGGCGTCTCAAGGAGCCTTCATCCTCAGAGGCTGATGAAGTGTCTATAGGATGAGAGAGTTATTGGAATCAGCATTTAGATATTAGGAAATAAATCTAAAAACACATAGAATAAATTTCTAAGAAACTTTGAACACACTGGGGATGATCCTTAGCATATAGGAAGCAGCAGAAGTTGTTTACTTTGCATCATGAAAGATGGTGGTCTTGCACATGATAGGTAAGCAAAATAAAAAGTGTCAACCAAACTTAGAGCTGACCTACCACATTGTAGGACACTTTGTACTATTGGGTAGGTCACTGCCCCAAAATATAAGCCAGCAGGAGGAGTGATTTTTCAGATATTGCCCCTCCCACTGTGTGACGCTGAGGGGGGGGGGGGCCTGGGCATATGTGGTCACCAAATCCTGCCTCCCCCAAACATGCTCATTGGGGGCAGGGGTGTGTTAGCCAAGGGCACTGATCGGTCTAGGACAACCCCTGCTGAGGGAGGGGGGGGGGGGCTCTAGAGATTATGAAGTATGAGCGGAAGTGGCTTCGGTTCACCAGACCTAAACATGCTTGAAAAAGTGAGGAAGGCAGGCAAAAACTATATGAATACCTGTGGTTAGGAGGTGGTTGCAAAGTAAAACAATTACTGACTGAACAAAGGAAGATAGGAACAGGTTCATGCTAAAACCCAGTGCTTTAGCAAACTAAAAGGAACAGTGAAACTGGTTAAGGTCCAAACTGACCACAAGAATGACCCCACCTATTATGCATCTACTTGTAATATTT
The DNA here is from genome assembly GCA_036250615.1 of Ptychadena robeensis. NCBI lineage: Eukaryota > Metazoa > Chordata > Amphibia > Anura > Ptychadenidae > Ptychadena > Ptychadena robeensis. The sequence continues at coordinate 37,451,846 of CM070033.1, read as the reverse complement.
TTGTTTGACCAGCACATTAGTAAGTTGTAGAGGCTCTCAATACATATGAAAACTTATATATTATTTATTTATTACTTATACTATTTATATAATAATTTCTGAATCTGGCTGTAAGGTAGGAATTGTACACCATTAGAAATGAATACTATTCTAAGGTATTATATTCTTTGCTCTCTGTAATGAATCCAAGATCTGGGTGTGTTTGTAATGTAACCCATTGAACTACTTCATATTGCCGCAATAAAATGCCAAAACTAATGCTTGCCATACACCCACAGACGGGTGCAGACAGATGAGCTCCGATGAGCTCTGGAATGCAGCCTGATGACGTCATCACGTTGCATTCTGGGGCTGCTTTAATAGGCCGGGCACCCTTTGTGTGCCGGCCATTACCTTCAATGAAGACGCCGGTCTTCGTTGAAGTTAATGGCATCGGCCAGAGAACATTGGACATGTCCGGCCGAGCTGTGGGACAACAGGTCAGCGGAAAAATCGCCCGCTTATCGGCATGTGTATGCCAGGCATTAAGCAAAATCTTTAACTAAGCCAAGCCTCCCCTGATCCACGGTCTCTAAACGGAATCTGACGTTGTCTAAAAGCAAACCAGTCACTAGATAAAAGTAGCAGATGTTATGTTTAAGAGCAGCTTTCAAAGCACACTGAATATATCCCTGAAGGCCGAGAATATATAGGATTAGGTTTGCATAGACCTAATGTGTACAGCAAGTTTTGAGAGGGGGGGCACTAGCTCAGGGTTAGCCGAACCTTTTGACTCATGGGCCACAATGTTTTTCATATTTTACAGGGGGGGTGAGACATAGACCCTGTAAGTGTCGCTGGTCCCAAGTCCTCCCAGCCTACTGTTTGAAAAAATCTATATATATATTTTAAGCCGGGCACACACGTTCAGAATTTCTGTTGATCTCCCGACTGATGGACCAGGCGTGAGGACGTTGCCGGTCCTAATCCAAAGTGATGGTATCACTCAGTAATTTCTTAGATCAATTTCCCAGCCGATATATGGGCGAATTTATTCGGCCATATTGCAGGGAAATTGCAGGGAACAAGTAGAGGGGAGCCAAAGTGTCTTTACACTGAACTGACAAACTGCCATACTCATTTAGTAAATGGGCCGGATATGGCCCCGCAAGCCGTAGTTTCCCCATGTGTGCACTAGTTTTATCTATTATAAAGCTATATACTTTGTTACAGCTTTAAATTAAAAATAGACACTTTTCTATTAAACCTCTGCAAAAACTAAAAGAGGAAATAATACTTAAAGTGTACAGATACATATATGTGCACAGTAAACACTATGACAAGACTTGGAATACAAGGCTTCAGGAAGGAGAGGTCCTCTTTCATATGAACTTGAAACCCCTGCAAGTTTTTCCTATGGCTGACAGCCCAGGATAATCATATGTATTGCAGATGTCAATAGACAGGCTTTTTATTTACCCACCCTGGTGTATTTTTAGAATTGATTTAGACTTGAACACAGACATAGACCAATATATGTGCCAAAAGACAAATTAAAAAGTATTGCAGTCTGTGGTTAAAAAGAAAAAAACTTTGTTATAGCTGAGTATTAAAACAAATGTTTGTTCAACAAACAATAGAATGTTCATACTAAACTGTGAACACTTTGTCTCACTGAAACTGCTTGGAAAAAGATTGTGGTAGAGAAAATGTGGGCCAAATCCTCTTAGTCCCTGCACAGAAATTGCTTTCATGTCCACTTGTATACATTGTATGTTAGATATTCTCTTATGAACCAGACCACCAATATCTTTAAAACATCTGGAAAAGTATTGCTGTTCTACTGTCCCAAGGGAAATCTCTCAGACTATTGTCACCAGATTAAATGTCCCCAAATGGAAAGTTGGGCCTCTATTCTGGTTATGGGACACACTTTCATAGGGCTCACTAAGCTGTAGGGATCGTAGTTATTTAACTAACAAACCAAAAACTGACTCTGGACTCTAGTCCAGGGGTGGGCAAACTTTTTGACTTGTGGGCTACATTGTCTTATTAAATTTGATAAAGGGGCCGGACCAAGTGCCTGTAATGGCCGACCCACCATAGGTGTGCCAATTCCATGCATCACCAGCATCACTAACAATGGTGGTGATATTAAATAGGTTGCTTTTACATTTCCTGCAAAAGAAAAAAAAATGCTCATTCTTTGCAATGAGCAGAGGTAATTCCCTAGAGACTGCCAATTGTCGCGAAGAGGATGCTCCCACAGTGTCATGATCACCTTACTGCATCGTCCCCAAGGCAATGTTTGGACCCTGCCAGGCATAATGTGCACTCATTGCAGAGAACAAGCAGAGGGGAGCATCTTTTCAACAAGGTGACAAAAGGCTGGGAAAAAAGATCAACGGGCCCCCGGGCCTTGGTTTACCCACCCCTGCTCTAGTCCCATATGAAGGGTATTGCCCTAATCCAAGTTGCATTTCTTTATCAGGTAGAGTATGGAATCAAAAGAAAACATTATCCAATAAAATTTTTTTAAATGTATTGAAACTGCATGTGATACAGACAGCCCCATACCTGGAGGTGTACATGCATCTGCTGGAGACTGCACAAACGTTGAGCGCCTTTTGGTTGGCATTGGCAGTGCCATTTTCTGCTCCTTGTGTTTGGCCAGTGCAGCTTGGACTGCTTCTGTGTGAATATCTGAAAAGAAATCATTCATATTCATTTCAAAGAAAAAAAAAAGAAAGAATACATATTACAGTTCACCCTTGACTTACAAACTTAATTTTCAAGGGTTGGTTGTAAGTCAGGACTTTGTATCCATTAAAAATAATGACAATTACCATAATGTGTTCTATACATTCCACCCTTTACCTAACCTTTTCACAATACAGAGTGATGTATAATATGTATAATCTACCAGAAACACCAATCATTTTCCTGGTGTTTTCATCAAAAAGTTAAATTATGCTTAGCCTATCAGAGAAAAAAAAAATCACAAATCAAGTTGACATCTTCGGCTTTTAGGAAGAGATGGTGAAATAGAAGGTGGTTGAAGAGGAAAGTCACCATAGGAACATCAGGAATCTGGCTTTGTAGCCTTTGGTAGAGATGATCCGTTTTGACAAACTGTACTTATTAGTGGCAACGGGTCACATGGATGCCACCATGCAAGTAGAAACATGTTTGGCCATAATTCTGGTTGTAAGCCAAATCTTTGGTTGAAAGTTAAAACAGAAATTTTGGTTGTATCTCAAGTTGGTCTTAGGTCAAGCTGGTTGTAATTCAAAGGTCCACTGGTTATGTAATTAACACCTGCTCTATGATACCAAAAATGTAAAATAACTGAGCTGACAACAGAGATCCTCCATCAGATGCAGTCAGAAGTCATGAAGCATTTATCTCCTTCAAAATACC
>CM070033.1:37402984-37416609 GCA_036250615.1 Ptychadena robeensis | reverse complement strand
ATTGATCGAATTACATTGATTGTACAGTCAATTGAACCATGTGTGGCTAGCTTAACCAATCTGACCATACAATTTCTATACAATCAACTTTTCTTCTACCAAAACCATGTAATAGGAGACCGTTCTAATCCTTGCAATCACTATGTATTCTATCAGAGAGGACCTGGCACTACATAGTTGTTGGCAGATCTAATGGAAATTGTATGGAGTGATCTAAAGCTAGGCATACACAGTTTGATTTTAGCATGATCGATCATAGATCTTGTTCTTTTTATCGGACACCGATCGTAATGACATCCAAAGTAGTACCACATGGAAGGTTCAATCATAATACGGTTGTAATATGACCAAAATTGCTGATTTCCATTTCTATCAAAAAACAGGAGAGAGTCATATATAAATGTGTCATTGAATACAATCGACCCGACCAACAAACACAACACTACGATTTTTGGTTCCATCGTTGTACAATCAACGAAAAGTTTCCAACATGTCCGGTCACTTTTGATGTTTTGATCATTATCGAACTATTTTTGTCGATCGAACCATGTGTACAGTATATGATTTAAATTAGATTGATGTGAACTTTGATGGTTATAAGTTGATCGAATGCTAATATCGAACCGTGTTTGCCTAGCTTAAAGTCCAAAATTTGTAAACGGATTCCTTTTTCTGGATCAGAATGGAATTCTGATTTAGGCTGGCCATACACAGGTCCATTTTATAATAGATAAGAGCACAATTGATCGCTGTGCACTTTTGCAGTGATTGATTGTTCTCGAATTGCATCCAGCCTTTCTTCGAGCGGGACCGATTGAAGAAGGATGCTCGGTCAAACAGGGAATCATTGGTAACTAGGCAGCACCTACCCGGAGCCTATACTACGGGATATTTGAATGGTGTAGTGACTACTGTAGTGACCACTGTATTATGTTGTAGATCAATTCCTCCCTAAAGAAGCCCAAGTGGGGGAAACATGTTGGAGGTGGGACTACAGTCAACCCAGTCCAGTATATGAGTATGCCGCACATATCAATGCTTCAGTTTTTAATGTAAATTGGGGTCATCCACAGATGTTCGTGGCTCTGATCCAAGATACTGGTTTTATTATATTCTATGCTGAACAATAATTAATAGAGATTGAAAATTTTATCTAATTGGTATATTCAAGTGCCTTAAAAACCCAATTATTCGGGCAAACCCCAAGGACCTTCCTGGACCCCTTGCTTAATTATTTACTTACACAGTATGTGGCACTGATCAAACGGCTCCCCTTTCTATTATCCTTTTTCCCAAATGTTAGCAAACCTTGTTTGATTGCCAAAATATCGTATGGGATCGATTGCTCAGAAGTGCTGTGCATCAATTCTTCGTTCAATCAATGAAGCTCAAGCACAGGGCGGTGACGTCATCGTACTGAACTCAAGGGTTCATTGACTTAACGGGTATTGACCTGTGTATGGCCACTTTAAGACATTTGTTGAGTAATGGGACATTTTCCCTTTTGCAGAAGACACGGTCTTATATTCATTTTAGGTGAGAAAAATGCACTAGGGCTTATTTCTGGGTTTAGAAGAGGTGACAAAACGACTCCTGCCATGTCTTTTCTAAATATGGAAGCTTGTTAGCAGCTAGGTCTTTCGTGGTAGGTCTTACTTTCGGGGAAACAGGGTAATAAGCGGAGATCTCTGCTCTAGGATGTCGAAGTGTGGCTACAGACAGGCCATACACTTTTAGATTTCTCTGTCAGATATCCTTTAGATCTACCAACAACTATGTAGTGCCGGGTCCTCTGCGATTGACCACAGGTAGACTTGATGGTTTAGAAAGCCCCTCATATTACATGGTTTTGGTAAAACAAAAGGAGATCTAAATGAAATCTGACAGAGAAATCTAAAGGTGTATGGGGGTCCTTAGTCAGCCGTATCCCCAATAGATGTAGCCGGGTGATTAAATGTAGTCATTTTTAGCAATAATATTGCTCTTTTCATTTGATCGACTTCTCGAATGCACTCTCCCCGTCCAATTATTTTATTCTGCTAAACCCTCCCAGGCGGCCTGCAGCTCTGCGCAGAGACCGGTTTACTCCATTTCCCTCATCTTTCTTGCTCATCTGTTGTGTAATGAGACAATTTCACAATGATTCATCTGTCTGGAAGGCCGGCCATCAGATTAGGTAGTAGGCTTTCACTAAGTAACTTGTAATAGAATTGTTATCTCCTGAGATAGCGTCAGCGAGGGATGGCCAGGGGGATCCTTCCTGCAGCTGCCTCGGCCAGCACACCCACCGGCTCGGCTTCTCATTGATTTCTATGCTAAGCGGCTCCAGGGGCTGGAAATCAAAGCACATATCTAATTTGTCTGATATTTATCACAGGCCTGTTCACAGCTACATGAAACGACAAATCAATGACATCTAGTTGTGCTTTATTACAACGAACAAATATTGCTTGGCTCCCACAACATGGCAGGCCTAACCAAGCATGTCCTTATTACAATGCAAACTTACTTCTGGACAAATCGCTCCTTATCATTGCGCTCCAATGTTTCATGAGATGAGATGATTTTAGTGCACTCAGCATAGTAGCCTCCATTCTGGACACGGCAGGAAGCATCAGCAGGGGTCAATGGCATGGATGAACACTGCCATCTGGTCAATTCAAAGGGTTAGCTCACTCGTGTATTTTAACATCTGATTCTCTCAGAGCTGGATGTCAATGTGCCCCCTTACCACCCACTTTATATTGGTTTCCTTGTGACGGGAGAGTATGGTTGCTGCACATCCCCAAACACCTTGATACAAGTACACAGCAAATGTATTAACAACTAAACCCACATACCACCATTTTCTTTAAATCAATGTATCAGTTTTGCCTACTCTATATACTTACAGAGCTCAACAGTACAAATATAAGGCATTCTGAATATAAGCCCAGGTACACTATTTTACAAAAACAAGACCTGGAACATCTGAATGACTCAAGTATAAGCCTACAGCTGGGAACTCAGCAGACAAGGCACAGGGTGTCATTATTTCATCTGATTTGTGAGTAAAGGTACCAATAAACATGTTTCCCATTTGATCAATCGCAGCATGGCAACGCCGATGCACACCACTTTGCGTGATCGATTCCTGGTCCCATCCAAAGTAATGGCCATAGAATAGGGTTTTACCTGTTCTATGGCCATTTACCTAAGGTGTAACGTGCTTGATTCCCAAGAATCGAAAGAAAAATTAATCCGTGTAAAGGTACCTGTAATGGCAATGTGGAGAAAGGTTGTAGAAACATTATATAGAAAAAGGTATTGCTTTAGCACAGGTAGCATTTGCATAAATGAAAAAAATTATGCAACAACTACATGTACTAGAGCAGCGGTTCCCAAACTTTCCTTGCAGGGCCCCCCTTTTCTATGTAGGAACATTATCGAGCCCCCCCCCCTCCCTATTCAAACACAGGTTAAGAATGGGGGCCCGCACCCCCTAGAATACCTTCACGCACGCCCCCCAGTTTGGGAACCACTATACTAGAGCAATCATTTTCTTTAAAATGATGACTATACCATGTCCTGTAGCTTTGCAAAAAATTTACCAAGTCTAATTTCACAGTTTTCATCTACAGATACAAGTATAAGCCATATTTGTCTTATATTTAAGCATATACAGTATTTATGTAGACAAGTTAAAGAATCCGAGGAAAATTCTAGTTACTCAATTTACATTTCAAGGCAGTTTAATTTTGACTTGTTTCACTTGTCTGACATTCAATCTTCACTGCTCAATGAGCAAAAAGTTTTATAGGTGTATGAAGTTTAAAAAAGGATTTGTGTGATCACACTTGTGGTTGGGGCAGAGGTGTATGAATACAGGAACAGACACACAAATCCCTTGACAGGTAAACAATGCAAATATAAATATTTTACTGTGTATTCCAATCCTTTTTTCTTTTTGTTGAAACTTCTCGTCTTCCAGTAGAAAAGTGACAATATCTGGAAATATGCCTATATATCACTATACCCCAAATAACAGCCTGCGACCCCCCACCCCCAACAGGGTTTTATACTAATGAAACTAACATGACAGCACCTCTGTTTAGCTTTATTCAAATAAAGAAAATCGGTAAGATTTCTGGTAGATTTTTCAGCAATGCTTAGGCAGCCATACACAGGTCGATTTTTCCTTCGATACCCGAACACTGCAGCATGTGTTCATGGTGAACAATTGTTCAGAAATCGATGGCTGGAGACCATGAGCGATTGACCAGAATCAAACAAGAAATTGTTCGAACAGGAATCCAACATGTCTGTATTTTCTGTTCCATCACCGTTACATTGGATTGGGACTTTCGATCCCCATATAAAGTATTGAGCAGAAATGTATTACCCAAGGTGCTGAGCACTGTCATTGTAGTACAATCTGTGATTTTGCGCTGGCATGTTACGATTGATCGTACAGCGAGCGCAGGGGGAATCGCAACGTGTGTAGCTAACTTTACCAATAAAGGAGGCGAGAGAAGATTCCCCATATAAAGAGGAATTACAAAACTATATCCAGAGCCCGGAATGCCATCCGTCCCATTCCCCTACGTAAAGTAATACACTCTTAGAACTTCCGTTTGCTCAGCTGTCAGCAATATATTCGGAAGATGTGGACTTTGCACAGAGATGAATAGGTCTCATTAAGCACAGGATAGTCTATGGCACGCTTCGAAAATCAAGATCATGTTTTCACTTAATGAGTTCGATGAAAGCGATAATGTCCTTCACAGCTAGATAAATACTGCCGACAACTTATCCGCAAACTGATCAGTCTGAAACCTGAGCCGATAACTGCCTGATATTCATAAAGCAGCCAATCCTTCCCAGGGAACCCGAGTGACTGGAACCCATGAATAACAAAAGGCCAGGTGGTAGAAATTGCCCATATTCATCAGAAACATGAGGAAATACAAATGAGGAACACTGAATAGACACGGAATCATTTCTGTTTGGTTTTACATCACAGGCTGTGTGAGATTATCTAATGAAGAAAAGAGCAGTTCTGAGGAGTTCTGGGCTCATTCCACAGAGAGGTTAGTAAAGGAAAAGTACGACGGTGATGTGCAAAGAAATAAAAACTAGCATGTATGCAAAGTCACTCATTGTGTTATTAAAGCCGGCTATACACGTGTTGACTTTTGCCGAATTGATTGCCATTTCAGTCACCTAGTGCAATTCGAACTTCGATTGATCATACTATCACACAGTGTAATCGCTTTTTTGTTTACTATAGTACTATAGACCGCATACCACATGAATGAACTCCGAGGTATTCTGGCCATCATGATGAATCTGGCCTAAGGTAACCTGGCCACATTAATGCACTACGGTCATCATGGGTATATCATGGGTATATCTGCCACCGTCATGAACTCTGGCCTTGGGAATATTGCTACATGCATGAACACTGCCTAGGGTATTCTCAGCCACAGGATTACTCCGGCCATATTATCTGGCCACATTAATAACTCTGGCCTTGGGTATATCTGGCCCCATGAATTAACTCTCCGGCCATATAGGATATCTGGCACAAATGAATGAACCCGGCCTAGGTATATCTGCCCATGAATGAACTCTCTCCAGCCATATGTATAATCTGGCTACATGAAATGAACTCGGTCTTGGGTAATACCTGCCACCCGGAATTAGGGGCAGTCAATGCAGAAACACAGGTAACAGGTGTGGTAGCATTACTGCTAGCGTGTCCGTTACAGTACAAAAAATGCACCATAGCCACAACATGGCTAGTGTGAAATGGTTCTCAAACTTGAAATACAACATCCCTATTTAATACACTTCAATCATGCAAAGATGGCTCATATATACACACACCAATCATACAGAAACAATCATCATTTACTTAGAGACAGACACAGAGACACACACATTACATGCACATCAAATAATGCCTGCAGCTAGTTCCTCCATGGTTGTCTTAATGTATGCTCACCTCTCAGGCTTGTCTAATTGGCAGTGGTATGGGAGGACTGTGTGCAATCAAATGAGGATATTCCATAACAACATTCATTCTAACAACTGTATGAAAAATAGTATATTCTATTGTGTGATCAGTTTAGGAGAAGTATTTTTTTTTAATCACACTGGGGAAGTTCCTGAACTTGGGTCCAGTTTCACAGAAGTTATATTACTGTCTCATATTACTGGCTACATCACATACACCGCAGACAGAAGTTCTCCTACTCTTCGCTATCTCCACAAACACAATGAGTCACTGAAAACTGAGTAAATACTGAACCATATGCAGATAAGGTTCTGCATTATCAACATTGGGAATGACACAGGGTTAACCCCGTACCTGCTGGGGACACCAGCCCTACATTGCTGGCAAAGGATAAGAGGTCAACAAGCACATGAACATCTAGGCTGAGATCATCCTCTCTCCTCATACAAAGAGATGTGTTTCATCATTTGTCACAGGCAGAGCTGAGAACACTGCCGCCCTTATTGTCCACCAAACGTTCCGTAAACAGTGGAAATATTTCTGCAGATGCTGCTGTACAATATATCACAGGACACAGTCCACTTGTTGGCACAATTTAAAGGTACACAAGCCTCAAATGCTGTGTTAGCACCAGAGCAACAAACTATACATATACAAGCCAAACAAATGCAATGGCCAATTGTGAAAGTGTAATAACCCAAACCAACCAATCATAAATCATCATCATTAAAGCTGACATCATTATTTAAAGCTTTCGCAGCTTTACACTTCGGTAGTTGAGGTGTACTCTTCTAATGGAAAGTTTTATCCGTGTACTCTCATTTCTTTCTCTTATGCTAATTATTATTATTAAACATCTTATTTGCGTACCCTACTAGAGACCCAGGGAAGCCATCATTCTGTACTCCAGAAAGGTATAATTGGTGGGACGGGCTTACAGGGTGCAGTGAAAATAAAAGCAGAATGTTGTCTTAATAGAAAAAGCTTGGAGCATAGGTGCCAAATTTGTCCCACCAAGCAAATATTCTTGGCCCTTCGGCAGCTTTACCCTCCTGACAGCACCACTACCAACTGCTCTCACTGCCTCTCCATCCTCCCACTCAGAGTAGGAAACTACGAGTCCTGGCTAATCAGCAGTGTGTTCCAGGGACATCACTAAGCACCCGCTGTCTGAAGTATGCTGGGATCCATAGTCCTTTATCCCACATAGGATAGAGGCATGGTTACATCATTATCTACCATTGTCCTATAGGACAGCTGTATATATAGGTCTGTATTGGTTACGCCAAATTAATTTGGATTAATGCAGCATGTTAATGCAGCTGGTAGTGAGGCTGCAGTGAACCGTACATTAGATAAGGGTTGAAAGTCAACACAAGTTAAAATACAGGTACAAACTTTGACACAGGATGAGAAGACTGGCCAATCGGACTTATGAATTTGCAGAATATATAAACAATGCTGCAGTATAATATAATTCGAAATAGAATAATAAATTAATAACTGAGTGACGTGATGGGGAAGATTCAAATGTAAATCACACCAGAAATGTTTTCTATGGAGAAGACTGTTCCCAGTGTGATTCCCAGATGTGCCAGCATGGCACCATGTTGCAGTTAACCCTTTCTCCCCTGGTGTGTTCATCACACCAGAGCAGAGAGGTTGCCAAAGGGAATTTACACATAACACATTTCCAATTTAATAAAAATGTTATTCTGAATATAAAAAAAACATAAATATAAATACATACTGTTTTGAAATACATCATACAAAATACATATTCTAGAGATTTTATCATTCAAATGATACCTTTTATTTATTTATTTAAAAAATTATATATATATTATATAATATATATATTCAGGATGTCTATTAGACCCTTGAATGGACAGATTTTGGGAAGTTACTGGCCTACAACATAATAAAATTCCATTAAAGTCCATGGTGCGCTTTTGGTACAGAAATCTGGACCTCAGCAGTGTGCTAGGGAGGTTAATGGACTGAAAATACTGGCTAGCCTTTGTCTGGTCAGTCAATACTACATTTGTAAAATACAACTATTCCAGTGTGAAGGTTCCAAAACTGTGGCCTAGCAATAAAATGGCCGCCCTTACTTGGCCAGGGTGAGTAGATGATTCGATTCATGAAATCATTCTTCAGCTATTTAAAAACAAAAGCTACACCCTGGTGTATCCTGGAGGTTGTGATTTTTGGAGCACTGCCCTATTTACTACCTGTTAATAGGCATTGCCTATCCCTTCCAACACAAACACTCATTTAAAAAGAGACGAAATAATCAAAGAGCAATTAATATTCAGAATTATGAATGGAATACCTTCTTAACTAGTAATCCGTCAATGATCATCTATACAAACAAAGTAAAGACAGGCCCAAGCACCACCTCTGATCAGACCAGACAAAACATAACATGGTGTGAATCACCATTCAACTCATACAACAGGATGCGAAAAGTCTACACAATCAATATGCTTCCCATCCATGAATGGAAACACACAGGGGGCCACCGCTACTCTTCTCCAAGGATTGAAGGCAGGAAGCTCTCACAAGAGGTCCAAGTAGTTTTTTTGGGGGCCCAGCTGGTCCCTATTGAAATTTTCCAATTAGTTTATGATTTAAAGTAAAACATCGAAAAACTCACAAAGCTGCTGGCTGTAGACACATATGAGCACACATGCTGCCCTATATTATCAGATCAAAAGCCCAAATAATGACTAAACATTGCTAAAAACGGCACCATACATGGTTTCATTTCTCCTTTTGATCAACAACCTTCAAAGTTGACCATTTGAAAATTATTCTTTCTAATGAAAATGATGGATATTAAAGGAAAATCGATTGAACAGTGATCGGACAGGTTAGTAAATTCGAAGGATTTGTATTAGATTGTACCATGAGCAGCACGGTTACTCAGGTGGCCATACACCTTTAGATCTATCTGTCAGATATCCTTTAGATCAACCGACAACTATGTAGTATAGTGTCCTCTGCGATTGAGCACAGGTAGACTTGATGGGTTAGCAAGGCCCTCATATTACATGGTTTTGGTAAAACAAAAGGAGATCTAAAGGAAAAGGAGAAATCTAAAGGTCTATGGGGGCCATGCAGCACTAGTGTCTTAAGCTAGCCACATCGAGGAATTCAATCGTCTAGTCGAAAATCGATCTTAATCGCATCAACATACACCCCACATTGAGTTTGCGATTGTGGTGAGATTTCAATTAAAAAAAGATAACTAAAATCGTCGATTTTGATATGGAAATGATTGAAGTTCAGATTGAAGTGGTGTATGTTATTATATTGAATCTAATCGATCTAGGAGAAACACCATCCTCTTCTCCTCTACGGTTGGTGGGGTATAGGCAGACAGGTGAGTGCTTATGCTCCCATTATTTCACCAATGAACATGGGGTGATTGTATAATATATATTGCGGCACATAACCTTTTAAGGCAGTGTAGATTGAAAATGTTATGTGCGGTCTTTTAGTGATGCTGAGGGTCGCACTTGTGGCCCTCCATATCGACTCAGTTGCCCACCACTGATTTAAACAGTCACTCCTGTCTGGGTGATTTGTCTCATGACACATTCCCAGAGGTGGCTGTGCTTATCGGGGGCGTTTAAACTGTCCTGGGCCCTGTTCTCTATACTCTGTCCTATTATAGTGTGATCCGGGTCATCAGCTGCATAAGAGTTTTCTGGTAGCTGATTCGACACTGCTGACCTCTCCTTCCGAAAATTCTAATGAATGGTCAGACTGATCCAAAAGATTTAATAGCTTCTCCATTATTAGCCCAGAAAACACACAGCAACAGAATTCAGTTTGTAATGTATTTTAGCATGCTTATACTGGATTTATTAACATCACAGCAACTTATAGTGATACATTTCATATTTCAGAAGTGAGGGAGCGATGGCAGCCCACATATCTGGCGTATAACAGGTGTACTTTAAAGTTAAAGCAGCTGCCAGTGTTTTTATCCACACAAAGACGTAAGCCAGAATTCAGTGCCATAAGGCAACGTGTGATTCCCTAATGCAGATCACCAACTGCTAACACTCCTGTAGGCTGTAGGACATTTGGGGTACTTTTTTTTTTTGTTTTATTGCCTGATTAGATGAGTAACTTTCACAAAAACACCACCAACACAAGGCTACAATTCTGTACAACCATGGTACAAAGCCATTACCCTGTCATGTATCATGGAACTCCCAAAAATGTACCTTAAATATGGTAAAAGATCAACGTTGGATGAAAGAAGTTACTTTTGCGGCATCTGAATGAAGATCGATGGTCTCCTGTCACTGGACGCAATCACTAAAGATGGTTTATTAAATGTGTCTATAAGACCGATAACAATTGTCAAAAATAATCAGCGAGGAACGTCCATGCTGGACAACCTATTAACTAGTGATTCCATGAACATATTTCTGATATAATCAATAACTGAGGTTGGGAGGCAGTTGTTCTAATAAGGTTCCATGGTTATTAAGTAATTTGTTTAAAAAGGAATTGATGTACGTCAAGGGCTAGATTTACACAGTGATTTCCCTGGCTGCAGTCGCGTCGTAAAACAATCGGGCGCTCCGGACTGCGAATGCTGGCAAACTTGTGAATGATAGGTCTATCGGGAGAGAGCGCGAAAACTGACCGTTGAACACCTTATGTTGCATATGACGGCAGTTGTGGCAATCGATCGGCTAACAGCAGTTTAAACAAGTCCTTAGGTTAAATTTACACAGTGTGCTCCAGCAGCTGCACGGTAAACGACTGCCTGTGAGCGGCCGCTAAAACGTGCAGGAGCTCACAGGTCGTTTAGATAAGAACCCCATGGAGGGCATCAGGCAAAAGCCAGAAAACCTACCGGCGTATGCCTAATGTAGGTAGCAATTTATAGTCGTTTGACTAGCGGTTAAAAAACGCCAGTGTAAACGAGTCCTTAGTGCAAGATCACTTATTTGTCTAATGATTTCACCAGGATAGATTGTACCTTGTCTACATGTCTTTATTCTATAAATGCTAATTGTAAGTTGTTGACCAATAGTTCTGAACAGCTTTTATCTAATGACTGTACAAGGTCTTAAACTGAAGCTTGATATACACACATCAACTTTAGGAAAAATTTGTGATTCAATCAACATGAGCAATATTTAATATTCACAGTCAGTGTAATGTCGATTGTACTACGGCACGAATGCAAAAAGGAGTTATGAAGATAAAGGTGCGGGCAAAAAATCTGATTGGATACAAATTGATTGAAAACCCATTACAAAAATTTTATTTTTAAACAATTATTTTCCAAAAATGTTCCAATCTGAATTGACCTGGGTATGGCCAGCTTAAGTTCACAAAGGTCCGCTCAAGGATGGCTGCCACCCTGGAGCCATAGCTGCATTAAGGCGGGCATACATGGGTCGATAACCGTTTAATCAATGGTGTTTTAACCCTTAAAAATTTCTATGACCTGCCACCTCCAGACTGTGAATGGCAGTGGCGACTGGGCAGAAATCATTTCCTATGTAGTCTGGTACACACATGAACTGCATACAAACAATAATATTTCCGTTACTGTGTACATTTCTGAGCTTTATGGTGTAAAGCCGACCATAGACATGTCAATATGTCTGTTCGCTATAACATTAAATAGTTGATTCCTTTCTTTAGGTTTCAATCGACCCAAAGCGATGGAAATGGAGCATAAAACAGAAAGAGCCATGACAAATCAGGTTGAAAAATTACAAATCAGTAGTACAAATATCGGACAGGTTTTAGGTATTCTGATGGATTTGTATCTAATCAGTTTTGCACCAATTACACTGCGTGCTAGTATCATTGCTATTGGCAGGGGTGCACATAAGGTTGCAGTTAGGGGTGTGAAACTGGGAACATTTATTTACTAATCCAAAAAAAAAAAAGATTGGACTTCTAAGGGTGTTGGAGATCTGGGGGATGAAAGTCAGAGTAGGCATATGTAAGGGTAAAATCTGACTAGAGAAAAGCACTGTGTGACAGCTGGAATATGACTATGAAAGGATGACATTTGGACTGCAGGTAGTCTCAGGGGTTAATTGACCTGTGGCTGGAGATAGCTAATCGGAGGCTCAATCAGGAACAGGGAGGTCTATCTGCAGCAGAACCTACCATACAGGAGGCTGAAGTGAGGCACAGTGAGGGAGACCACCCTACATATGGGGTGAGTACCAAACACCATCTCCTGGTACTCATCTGAGGAGCTCGCTAAAAAAGTTATGTGCACCCCTGGCTATTGGATTGTCAGCTGATATATTAATTGCAGTAGATCAAATCTAAAATCGATCTAGAAAAAAAGTTGATTGTAGTATAGGCAGCTCGATATAACACATGAAGGACGACATTTTCCTTTATGGAAAAACTCTTTGTAATACAGTCCCCTTCCCTCCGGCATTTTGCCTAATAAAGGCCATTCCAACATTTCCACAAATCTAGATGTAGGCTTCAAGGTTTATAACACTGAATAAATGATTGTCAGGCCGCACAGCTCAGTGTATTAGGAAGCTCAGATCTGAACGTCTAAATATAGAAAAATGAAGTGCCGTAGTCACACACAGAATAAGTTATCAGCAATAGCTTTCAAGGATAAATGAGCACGTTATCTTCTGACCTAAATATGTCTACCCTCAAATATTTACATTTCTGGGTGTCTTCTATTAACCTCTCAAAATTTCTAATTCATTGATCTTACACGTTTCTTTTCTTTAGAAATGTCAAGGTTATTGAAACGTGAATACTTCGGAAAAAAGTAACATGAAAAGAAAACGATGCCTATGATAGTCAGAGCAGACAGGCCTGTAGGTACCATATTTATTCGAGTATAACGCGCACCCGTATATAACGCGCACCCCTAATTTTCGCTTAAAAATCTGTATATTATACACGCACTCGTGTATAACGTGCACCCCTAATTTTCGCTTAAGATGCCTGAGATGCCATCTAACGGGTACCAGTATATCATTTAATGATCAATCAATTATGAAGAACGGTACACAAAACACTGAATTGAACTGAACAGGATACAAAAGCAATGCTTACCGTAACGTGGGTATGGTAACCTGTACACTGTACTGTACACAGGTGACACTGTACGCGACGTTTTTTTCCCTCGCGTACAGTGAGTGGCTGCAGCCGTCAATGGATCTGCTCCCCCTGTAGGACAGACTGGCCAGCAAGGGGAGCACATGTAATGCAATAGGCGAAGTGGGAGCTAATAGAGCAGGGAGTCATGCATAGCAGTGGCTGCAAAACTGTCACCCACGGCGGCTGCTAAGTCCATGTTCCCCCGGTCTTCTTGCCCTCCGCTCCCCCCTGCTACAGGGGGAGCGGAGGGCAAGAAGACCGGGGGAACATGGACTTAGCAGCCGCCGTGGGTGACAGTTTTGCAGCCACTGCTATGCATGACTCCCCGCTACAGGGGGAGCAGATCTCGGCGGGCAGAAAACGTCGGTACACCCGGCCGCCACCCCAGCCCTCGTGTATAACGCGCACTCAAACTTTGCCATCTTTATTTGGTATAAAAAATGCGCGTTATACTCGAATAAATACGGTAAGTAAAGTAACAGCCTAAGAAATCAAA
>CM070033.1:37381324-37395504 GCA_036250615.1 Ptychadena robeensis | reverse complement strand
CCGTGACGCGATCAGTGAAGCCGCAGAGCCCCGGAAATGCTGCGGCTGGATGCAGCATCGTTGTTCTTCACAGAAACTCTGGACGAGATGGGCTCGTGATGAACACTAAGGAGGTTAATAAAAAAAAATTTATTTTACATACTGTAATTGTTTGTTTCAAACATTATTATAGGTAGGATGTCTATTAGACCCTTGTACGGACATATTTTGGGAAGTTCCAGGCCTACAACATAAAGAAAAATTTACCATTAAAGTCTATAGTGCACTTTTGGTACAGAAATCTGGACCTCAGCAGTGCGCTAGGGAGTTAAATATCTCATAAAACGGTTATAAAAAAAAAAAAAAAAAAAGAAAGAGCCAGATAACGTACTGAACTTAAGTACTTAAAAAAAAAACTAAAAAACAAAACTTCACTTAGCAGTTGGGACCAATAACACAATATTGAACCAGCATGAACTTCTCTGACAGGAAATACAAGAACAAGCAGAAACGGAAACACTCGCTTGTGTTTAACTGATAAAAGAAGGCAGAAGGATTTCATAGTAAAAGTGAGAACAAGATAAAATGTACAGCAGAAAAAGTAATAAATATATAAAAAAAATCTTGGAAAAAAGATACTCAATACTAGCTTAATTTGGCCCAGTTTATATTTGAAACCCCTGTTCTACAGGAACAGACTGGGAAATAATATGCCACTATTCCAATGGCCAGTCAATTATGAGTAGAGATATACAATAAAGGCCAAGGATTCCGGTAAGATGGAGGTCAGAATCGACCATATTCATCTCAGTAAAGCAGTGGTAGGCAACTGAGTTGATTTGGAGCGCCACAAGTGCAGCCCTCGGCATGACTAAAGGGCCGCACATAACATTTATATCTATACTGACTTGTTTAAGCATTTTTAACCTCCCTAGCGGTTTGCCCGAACTCAGTTCGGGCACAGTTTGATCGGGCACAGTTTGATCGCTGATCAAACTGTGCCCGTGCCGGGATCGGGAAAAAACGCCGTCTCCCTGTGTGCCGGCGGTCACGCGGAGCCCTTCCAGCGTGTCTTCACCGTCATCTGTGACGCCGAAGGGGGCGCCGCTCTCCTCTCCACACACCGCCGGCGTCTATTTGATGTCGGAGGTGTGTAGAGGGCTGGGCGGAGAGCAGGCAAGCACGGCAGAGTACAGTGTACTCGGCCGCGATTGCCGGTAAAACAGCTTTTCATGCCATAAAAAATGGCGCGAAAAGCTGAAACCGCCCAGAGGGTTAATAAAGAAAATGACAGCGGGCATATAGCTAGAAGACACTGTTTATTTTTTTTAAATAACAAAATACTGGTATGTTTTAAATGATACTTCAAGCATTAGGGAACACTGTAGTCATATCATCAAAAGGTTATGTGCTTCAAAGCCATTGATTATATGGATTGGTATATAACCTTCAATTCGGCAGACAGTGAGTACCTATCTCTTATGCCCTAATAGTTAGGTTTTAGGTGCCTCATGTAGAAGACTGAGAGGGCCGCCAAAGAACACCCAAAGGGCTGCATGTGGCCCCTGAGCCGCAGGTTGGGCACCTGGGCAGTAGAGGTTTATTTTGAAGTCATGGTTTATTATAAAAAGCACCTGGTGCTTTGTGGTGCCTTCATACTGATCTCAGAACATCCCATATGATCCTGTGTCCAGGCTGGACAAAACATAAAGCTCTGCCCCCACCCTCCATGTGACTTGGTCATTCACCTGCATAGGGCTCAAGTACCAATCCAGTACCCTCAACTAGCGATAATTATTTGTGCACAATTCTTGAAGCATTTTCATTATTACCGTATTGTTTGGACTATAAGAAGCACCGGACCATATGACGCACCCAAAGTTTTGAAAAGAAAACAAGGGGGAAAAAAAAAACAACAGATAACTATTTAGATATCAAAAAAGTGGTAAAAAAGTGAGTCTTATAGTCCGAAACATACTTTATTTTATTTTGATCATTTAATAAAGTGAACAAGTTTCACTACTGGTTGAGACCAGGGTAAATTCATAGCCTCAATTTGCTCTCATGACCATGCAAAGAAGGGATTTAATAATTCCCTTATCTATCAAAAATAAACTAAAATAAATAAGTATACATTTCAATGTTTGAGAAACCCCAAATCTCAGAAACGCTCAGGTCTAATTGGAGGTCACACTCACTACAGGACAAGTTTATTTTAGTTAAGTGAAAACAGAATGTAGCTTCAGTGGTTACAATCGCTGGATTTTTGGGGATAGTAAACAAGGGTTCCCAACGTCTGATTCATTTACAAAGCACAGGGACATCTGACAAGAAGTGTCATCCAGAAATCACAAATCTGTCATAAAATTGGTGCATAGGAATGCATTACATTAATATAGGACAGCTACTTTAATTTACATTTATTTAATTTTTCCAAGAAAAATGAGACATTGAGTCCTAAATACCCAACATATGAAAAGAAACCGAAAAAAATATTTATATTAATGCATAACCTACAATAGTTTGCAAACAACCATTACAACCCACTCAACTATGTCTATGTTGCGGAAACACCAGCAGTAAACATTCCTTTGTATGTAAGCCCCTAGGGTAAAATGCACATACTTTCAATCTTAAAATAGAAAAAGATAAAAAGACTTAATAAATAAAGTTACTAACAGTGCAAAGAACAATGTTTGTAACTAAAGAACTGCCAGTAGATAGATCATTGGTTGATATAAGTTAGAGAATTAGATACTACGATCACAGTTGTGGGGGCTTGTGAGCCCCTACCCATCCTATCCTTCTAGATCAGGGTTGGGCAAACTAAGGCCCGGCGACCGGCCCGTTCAGCTTTCTTTTCCGACAGTCTCTAGGAAAAAGTATTGTTTTTAAGTGCAGGAAATTTTAAAAGACAACGTCCCCTTCACACATCACCGCAAGCATGAGTGATGTTGGCCATGCATGGAATTGGCACACCTATGGCGGGTCGACCATTCAAGACTCTTGGTCCGGCCCCTTTAATAAATTTAAGAAGTCAATGTGGCCCACGAGTCAAAACCTTTTCCCCACCCCTGTTCTTTACTCTTAATAGGGCACTAAGCTTGAACGCCCAACATGAAGACTGCAGAGATGGGAAATGGCAATAGGATCTGGCATTGACTTGAACATTATACTGTGCCTGGTTTTGAGTGCACTTTGAAAACATAGTTTGTTGATATGTAGACACATAGAAATTAAGCAAATGTGAATAGAGCATAGGTTCTCTTTAGGGTAAGGAGACTTCCAATCTCTAGCTTCTGCATTAGATGTTCTATTCACATCAAGCCATTGCACTGAATGAGTTGAGGAGCATTGAAGAGCCTGTTGATGATAATGGCAGAGCATGTTAAAGCATGACAAAGCACCTGCCCATGGCAATAAGAAAATAATGGCACATAATGACACAGATGTGAAGAACACAATATAAATGAACAGTGCATACAATACATCACACGGATGTCTGTGTTCATATACCTTATATCGTCTGGGGGGGGGACTGTTATTTTTAGGATCAAAATCACTTTCTATTTTTATGTATGAATGAAAGGCCACAGAAAAGCAAAATCTAAAATCAGAGCGGTAAGGAAATGCAATCACTGGCGGTGTCACAAGGTGGTCACGGTTCTGTCAATCTGAGTGATTCACCATATGTTCTCTCTGACCTACAATGGTACAATGGTAATATGGAGAGGTCTGCATCCCACCAGCAGAATCATTGAGGAGGCGTTATTCTTCACAAAGAAACTCTAAAAAGCATCTGGAACCAATACAGAACTAATAATAAATATGTATAAATAACATTTCAGATTTCTTATATTTTAGTAACTTATGGAGCCAAAATGTAACCACAAAATGAAACATACATTTTGAATTTAAGATTAACAGAGCCCCTCATGGTTGAACAACAATTACCCATGACAATAATATGAATTGAACACCACATGGGCTGCAGAAGTACAATGTGACCTGGGTGTGATGGTCATTAAAAAAATACTACTGAAGGTTCTAACAAATCCTCATAAATCACAATCACCCAACTGACATAACCGTAAAAGTAGATCTAAACCTTAACTGAATGACAATCTAGTCTGCAGTGAGCGTCATGGGTGGCTGGACCCCGTATTGCCTGGTTTATGGCATGTTAATCCCCACACAACAAGGCGATAACACCCCATTTCAAAACCTTTGGCCTTTTTTCGGCCATGTAATATACGAGTCACTGGACTAGTGGACTAGTCCATTTATTTTCAACTGAAGCATCCAGCTTCATACATGCGACGTGGTGAGATATAGCCCATAGGAAGTCAACAATTCAAAGACAAACCATCATATATCAACTTTATACTACATGAGGTATCTGCAGGTAAGGGCCAGATTTCTGATAGTGACAACTGAAAACCATGCCTACGCTTGGGTGGTTCACATTGGAGACAATGGTCACCCTTTAACAATAAAACCAAACAACTCCAAACTATAATATAGTTTATCAACTTTATGCTACATGAAAGTATCAGTGGGACCATGTTTTGGAACATATGCCGTTAAGCTTGGGAAATAGCGAGCTTGGGCAATACCATTATGAACACCTGATTAGAATGGCTGAAATAACAATACCAGTGCTGTAAACTCTAAGTTCGAAACTAGTCTTTCCTCAGTCATTCTTTCCACAGGATACTTCTATAAACGGATTATGAACAAGAATCTTCATCTGACACAAGGGAGTTTCCAATGTTTTTTTTTTTTAATTTTTTTTTTATTTAAGAGCAAGCATCTACAATGAGCATTCTGCAAAGTCCACACATACGATAACCTTAGAGATGCATATCTATTTAGATTATCATCTACATCATACAAATGAGCAGGACGACACATGAACAATCACTCACTCAGATAACCATCTTCACTCCACACAACACACTTCTACATCTTCATCTTAGCAGCAGTGATGTAGTTCCTTTTGCAAGCCAGTTTGTATTCACACTGCGGTACTGTCCCTTTAAAGCAGATACTTCAAAGTGAATCTACTGTCAGAACCTTTTCTTCTCAGCTTTTAGCCCCCCATACACCTTAAGATCGATCCATACAATCTCCATTAGATCTACCAACAACTATGTACTGCCGGGTCCTCCCTGATAGAATACATAGTAATTGGAAGGTTCAGAAAGGTCCTCATATTAGGAGAAAAAAAAGGAGGGGGAACTGTCGGTAGCCTAACCCACCACATCCAATCTAAGAAATTGGTTGGGGGAGGGGGGAACTAGACCCAGGGGGCGGCCAAGCCCTGTGGACTTTCTAGGTGGGTATCTAATCAGATCAAGTTCCAGTTGAGAGATTGACGTAATATTTTTATTTGCAAAGCTTAGCATAGACATGTACAGAACATTGGCATTTCAAAATGTCCTTATTAACAAAACAGTGGTTTTTCACATAGATTCAATTTCTTTGAAGGAAGCTTGCTCCTCCATACATACAAAACAGTAAATGATTAAAAAAATGTCCAATATCTTTGTGGTCCGGAAATAAGGTCCAATTGGTCAGCTCCAAAGCGTTTCCAATGCATTTAGTCCCCTAAGCGGACTTCATCAGGGGTCTTTGGAGACCTTCCTATAGACCATCAAGATATTAGTGTACAAAATACATCACAATTTATCATAATCAACAGATGCATGGATTCATCTCCCTTCTTTGTCTACCTTGTTCATTCTACATCTCTATCACATGTAATGCTATATTTTTTCACCAAAAGCCTTAGTTCTGTGTCCTCTGTTCTAAGCTATACTTAGTCTTAACTTCTACTATTGTCAATTTCCCACATTCCCTTCAGGGATCTACATTAGGCATATTCCATCATGTTGTTAGCTTACCGGCATTTAAGGTCATTCAGCGTTGCAGGCGGTAGAGTCGTGCCAGGTCGACGTCCCCACAGATCTCCAGTCCTTGGAGATGGAGTCGCACCGACAGATAATAGGTGCCTGGTGTGTATCACCCACTGGGCAGCACTGCCGTGGGTGAAGCATGATTGTATGTTATTGTCTGTATCATTTATAATGAATGCCGTCACCTTGCTGACCAACTAATTTGACTCATGCACAATGTGTCCAAGGCATGTGGGAATAATCACTTATCACACCATGACTGGTTCTTATATAGGTGGGACATCACCATCTTCCATGTATGGTATAACGTCTTAGTGCCTATGCCTATACCATTCACCAATCACCAGGGCATGTTATAATACTCACTCCCAAGACTTCACCCACCTTGTCCACTCACAGAGCTGCCTTCCTTTGCAGTTTCTCCTAATAGTCCAATCATCAAAATAGTCCAGTCATTATGTCCTGTTTGGAGTGGGTCGGGAGGTTATTCAGCCCCATAGTCATTCTAGTAAGTTTGACACCCCGTAGTGCACCAGGGCGGCGTTCCCTCGATGTGTGCATCCTTGTGCAGGCGTAATGCGCCTGCACTGAGGCACATTTCCGCCCTCTAAGCCACATGACTTCCTGCCCGGCGTTGTGCCGACCAGGGGTGACGTGCCGGCGTCCTCCATTGTCAAGCCCCATCCATCCCCGTGTCTCCCCTCCCCTACCTCCAGCATTGAACCTGTAGGAATGTGAGCTTAGTGTGGGGGAGCGATTGGGTGCAGTGAGTGTACGTGATGCCTTGTAGTGTTGCACTGTGGTGTGTGTGATGGTCTGTAGTGTGTTTGTGTTAGTGGGCTTAGTGTATAAGGTGTTACACCCCCATACACCTTACAATCTTTCCATACAATTTCTGTACAATCAACTTAAGTTCTACCAAAACCATGTAATATGAGGAGCTTTCTAACCCTTCCAATCACTATGTATTCTATCAGGGAGGACAATATACTACATAGTTGTTGGTAGATCTAATGGAAATTATATGGATCGATCTTAAGGTGTATGGGGGCCTTTAGTTAGGGTGGCAAAGGATTAGAACTCCCAACAAGTCTAACTGCATGGTCAGACACTGTGTGATACTTTCAATTCACAGAAGACTGTGCCCCCCCAGGAAGACAAATTATAAAATAAATGGTGGAATGGCCATTTTTATCGAGGTATATATTTCCCTGCTGCATATTTGCCCTCAATTTCAGGGCACCAGATAGAAGTAAAAGCAGAAAGCTGTACAATTCTTCACCGATTCTATGAAAAACTAAAATTTGGGGGTTGAAAAATACTTTTAAAGACTTTGATTTTAATAGTCATTCACACCAGTTTGGCCCTGTCTACACTACTAAGAAGGCCTCCATTCTGTGCCGTGCTATGCCAATGACAAAGTAAGGCCTCTCGTTGTCATTGCTGCAATGCTGAGACTAACACCTAAAAAACATGCCCAATGGTTTTTGGCTTGATCATTCAATTCAATTTAAATAGAGCACTTTAATGCCATTGCAGCACCTAACGCACCTCAACTGTAGGTTGGGAGTTACGCACATGTCCATTACACCAGGTGTAGACAGGCACGGGTTTCCTACAGGCTATAATGTGCCTGTATATACATACATTGAAAATCAATGGACATGCCTAGTGGCCTCAATGAGCGCAAGCCACCCCCCAGGGACGACCATTGGGCGACCTAGATGCATCCTGCCTATGCGGCAAGGACGCCTGTAGGAGCCGTGGCGGAAACTAGGTCTAAAGCTTGAATTGTCTTATTAGACAAAGACATTTATTTTTGTTAAGCTGTCAGCAAAGTTGTCTATAGCTGATGCTAAACTCTTTCTCATTTCCCAGCTCATTAGAAAGAAAGGGAAGGGAATCAAGCTCATTCCATAGAGCTACAACAGGTGCAACTGTAATGGTGATGGACAGCAACACTATAAATCACCTCCATCAGAAAGCACCATCACATCCAGATCTGTGTTCAAAGCATTTTATCGATCCTGTTAATGATGTTTCAAAGACAATAAAGTGACTTTTCCATCTCTAGCTCTCTCTTCTTATCGCTGACAAACAAGTCCCGATAGGCTGACACTTTTCTATGTGGTCAGTACATCCCTCCGGACAAGCGTCTGGCTATTGCAGTAGAGTGCTGTTTGAATGCCACCATAAATGTATAGTACAGTCATAGAGAACCTATGGCACGCATGCCAAAAGTGGCCCTCGGAGCCCTCTCTGTCAGCCAGCACAGAGGAAAAACTGCAGCCTTTTAGCTTTCAATGCTGTCAGTTCTCTTCCCCTCTTTTCTTATTGCACACAGTTCCCCGTACCCTCTCCTATTCAATCTTATAAGAAAGTACAGTGTGTGTATATGATGTGTGTGTTCATGTGTTAATTCAGATTAAATTGCCATGTTGGCACGTTGAGATAAAGAAGTGTGGTTTCAATTTCAGTTTGGGCACTCTGTCTCAAAAAAGTTCACCATCACTGGCATAGTACAATGTCCACCCATGCTTCCCTGAGAAAGGCGCTTCCAATTAATTTCAAAATTAAATTTTTTCTTGTAAACAATCACATCTTAAATGAAATAATCATCAGATTGTAAGTATGTAAGTAATGTATTTTTCATAACAAGTGTTGGTATTGATGGAAATTGCACAATTCTGTAAAAGATTTAAGAGAGCAAAGATTTGTACACCTGCATGCCATGCTTTGGAACTTTCAAAAGTGGCTTAATGGGTGTTTGACTCAAAAATAATTATCACCCAGGTTGCAGCAATGTTTTTCAACCTTTTTTGGGCAAAGGCACACTTGTTTCATGAACAAAAAAAAAACGGAGGGCACCGACGATACGCATAATCGCGGCGCACTTCCGGTCCCCGCCAGAAGTACGTCATCAGCAGGTGCCCCGCTGGAACGCAGATGCGTACCAGCAGAGCAAAAACACCGCCCCTGGTCTGTGGGGACGCGTGTTGCTAAGCAACCGCATCGTCACAGAGCCGGTCCGTCCGTATAGTATAAGACTTATACAGCCGATCTGTGTTATACACGGACCTGCTCTGTGAGGATGCGGTTGCTTAGCCCTCCTATCTAGCTGCCTCTTATAGTATAAGACTTATACTATAACAGGCAGCTAGATAGGAGGGCCGAGGGTGGGGTCAAAAACCCACGGCACACCAGGCAACATCCCGTGGTTGAAAAACAGTGGTTAAAAAACACTGTCTTAGAGCA
Source organism: Ptychadena robeensis (assembly GCA_036250615.1). Classification (NCBI taxonomy): domain Eukaryota; kingdom Metazoa; phylum Chordata; class Amphibia; order Anura; family Ptychadenidae; genus Ptychadena; species Ptychadena robeensis. The sequence continues at coordinate 37,386,352 of CM070033.1, read as the reverse complement.
CGAGGTAAGGACCCTTTACTATCAAAAGAGCCGTAAGAGGTGGGAGAGCAAGGAGCCACGGCTGCTTTTGAAACCAGTGGTGATCATGGTTGCTGGGGTGCTTTTTTTTTCGTACAGCATGTATGCAGTGGTGGGAGGGAAAAGGCTCGCTGGCATCCAGGGAGCCACAGTGAGGCTGCTAAAGAGCAGCATGTGGCTCTGGAGTCACAGACCCCTGCCTTACTTTCACCAGCAAGAAAATTGGTGCATCCCCTGCTGTTCTCCATCAAACACTCTAGTACAGCATCTAAACATACCTGCTCCATTTATTCTTTTTAAACAAATGTAAAACCATCCAAGGATAAACTGTGTGGTGTACACTTAAGTATTGCTGCAAAACCAGAATTCCTTTGTACATTAGGATTTAATGCTGGATTACACGTTAGGATGATTGTACCAATTCTAAGCATCATGCCATATGTTTCCTGGCTCCAAGTTTGATAATAAACAAGAGGACAGTCTATTACAGCCGCACAAGAATCTATTCCACACCGGAGAAAATGATTTGGCGATGCTGACTCATTGGCTTTCTTTGTGTATAAAACTCCCATATAATAAGAGCGGAACAGGACTGAACAAGTGCATGACATCCCAGGACGGCAATCATTGTTCAGTGTTTACCTCCAGGTTACCAGGTGTGGCCAGAGCTGATACATACCAATGTTGACACTTCTGAGTCAGGGGATTGGTGAGGGGCCTTTCTATTGCGGATATGGGGATGGTGGATTTTAGGTTTATTTAGGTTTCTAGGGCAGCAATGTTGAATCTCTGGCAAAACATCTACTGCAGTGTCCATATATATATTTTTTATGTATAAAATTAAAAATTTTAATAGAACGGGGATGGAATAAAACTATCTTGGCTCATTAAACTTGACCCCTAAAAGGTGGGCATAAAAGGTTCAACGTCTACAATCAAAATGATTATTTCAATCTTTTTTTTACCTGAATGGACTGACCAAACATAAACTAAATTAAGCGTAAAATGGAAAAAGCAGTGGTTAGCCATATTGGAAAATGTAAAAATACCTGTCTGATGGGTTTTCTATGTATTTTGATCAATTTGTATCCAACTGTACTATGGACAATCCACACAGGAATCAATAGCTGTGTGGTTGTATGAAAGGTTGAAACTGTCAAATGTAAGTTAATATTTAAATTGCACAAAACCTTTAAAATGAAGATCAATTGAGGAAAAGTTGATGTGTGTATGGACGCCTTTAAGCCCCCCATACATGCATAGATCCAGGTGCGATCGAACGGCCAATGGTTCGGACAAGCGAAGCGCATTATTTGCATCTGCGATTTGTTGGCCAATACTGTGGATAGGATGCGATCGACCAGAAAAGAACCAACAATTCGGATCAAGTGTGACCATTGTGGTGGCATCCTCGATGATTGCTCCAGGTGGGCGTGTTGGTTTTGTGGATGATCATTCACCGATCGCCGCGCACAAGCATAACGATCGATTCTCCTCAGAATCAACCACGAATCTATGCGTGTAAGGGGGGCTTTAGTCTAGCCTCACATTGACCACTAACTAACCGTGGAGCAGACAAGACATATTACAACGAATCTGAAGTTGTTCATAGAAATTCTAGGGGGTGATAAACAACTGTCTGCCCATAAAGAAAGAAAAACCAAGGGATATGTTTACCACCCTATGATCATAAGTCATAAATCCATACAGTTCCCATTAGATCTACCAACAACTATGAAGTGCCAGGCCCCCCCTGATAGAATACATAGTGATTGGAAGGTTTAGAAAGGTCCTCATGTTACATGATTTTGGTAGAATGAAAGTTGATTGTACAGAAATTGTATGGTAAGATTATAAGGTGTATGGGGGGGGGGGGGGGGGGGGGGGGGGGGGGGGGGGGGCTTTTACTTTCAGCCATGCTGAATAGAGTAATTCTAGCCTACCCCGGAATCAAAGAATCGAATTCCCTTCACTTCCTGTTTGGATGACAAAACATTATGGGAAATCTCTACCAAATAGAAATGAAAGCTTTAAAGGAGTTTTAACTTTTGCAACTATAAAACTAATTGAAATAAAATAAACAAAGACTACCGGATGTTGCGCAGCATCTTGGTTTTGGAGGTAGGATGTGGTGTGACCTCAATATTATACAGGTAGAATATATGGTCACTGAAATTTGCATTATGTCTGTCACAGTTGAAATAATCTTCATCATTACCACTAAGTAGTAGTCGTTTGTCTAGCACATGTGTTTGGTTAGGCAGTTGCATGTGTGTCCACAGCAAATCTCATCTCCATAAAGGTGCAGAGAAACCACACACAAACACTATGGAAAGTGAATGTAAAATCTGTCCCCATACCAGAGCATGTATATGTTGTGCAAAATAAGCACATTGCTCATCCACTGATCATCAACTCTAAGATGTAAAGCTTTGTTCCTTTTCACTACTTTTTCACCAATGTGAATACAAGTAGCAGTTGATTTCTTGGTTTGACAACCACATGCCTTCAGTCTGAGAGTCTCTAATCCTTGGGGTATAGTGATGTCACTTTGGTGTCCTGGCAGGGGGCTCTTACATGGGCAGGAAAAAGTCCTGCCTCTACCAAAATGGCCATCTCCATACAGAGGTGGTGAAGACAAGTCATAGGCAATGCTAATGACCAGTCTTTTGTTCCCCACATACCTCTTTTTATGAATGCAGCGTCCATAATTCAGGTCCTCTAACAATGGGTTAAGTAGAAGTAAGTGGTTAATGGTGCTGATGTAAACATACTATATGGCATTAAAAATCACCAGAATCCCAAGGATTAACCATTTTTTACACGATCATATAAACACAGCTATTAAGTGGATATACACCACAAACACACCCTAACAAATGCACATAAATGTGCTGATACAGCCTCTATCTTTGTGCAACTGAAAATTCCAACCTTACACCCCCCCCCCCAGCTTACACAATAGACATTTTAGAGGATCATTCTTTAGAGATGTCTGAAGTCAATGCCTACATTTAACAATGAAGCAGGTTGTTTAAAATAATCATTGTTCTAATGCAACAGGTAAAACTTTTTTTTTTTCCAATCAAATTCAGAGAAGTAATATGGTACAACTTAATAAATGTCCAAGTGACAGGCAAGGCCCATCAACTCTCCCATATGTGACCAGAGGCAGCACTAATGCTGGGAACACACCTGTAGATATGGGTCTGTAGATATGGCCGCTTTGAGCGCCGTACACGCTCACGCCCATCTGTCTGGCCCATATCATCACTGTTTTCAAGCGAGATCAATCAATCCTGCACGAAAACAGGGATATCGGACATGACCGTAAACCATGGTTGATGTCAGTTGCTTTGCATTTGCTTAAAGGGAACACACGGCTCAATATTGGAACCGTTCTAGGTTCCCTGCAGCAGCGCGATGCACTACATGACTGGTCTCCATGCAAAGAAACGGACATTAACCGTGGTTTACAGTCATGTCCGATATCCCTGTTTCTGAGCTGTATTTATTGGTCCCACTTGAAAACAGGGATGGCCACATATGATTTGGGCCAGACAGAGGGCCGTGAGCATGCACGGCGCTTGAAGCGGCCATCAATCTGGCCCATATCTACACGTGTGTACCCAGCTTTACTGTATCAAGATTTTAAATGCCAAAACAGTACAATTATTTGTATCCATTCTTGAGGTATTTCATGGAACATCCAAAGGTCTCTTTCTAAACTAGAACTGACCCAATCTAAAGTAAAGTAATGCTGAAATGTAGGCATCCTGCTGGATCTCTTTATGTGAAGCCCCACAGCCCGATTAAGCTGCCAAATGACACATGATTTGATGGGCAGAAGAACTGTAATTAAATGGACAATAAACAAGACTGGAGGTGTATGGGCTTTCTGCTTATAACTTCAAATATCCTTAAAACGAATTTCCCCAAATAAAGTATAAGGTGGCCAGAGAGCTTCTATCCAACTCTTCTGCATATGACTGCATATTCTGCAGTCATCTCCAAAGCCAAAATCTGGGGGTCAATCCAATAATCTCTACATAGTCAGTAGGGACTGGAAAGTGGAACCATATTGAACAGTGGGGGGCACAGGCGTCGAACACTTGCAGAAATGTTGAATGCTCAATAGTCAGACAGAGCAGCAGAGCTTGAATATAAAGAAGGTAGGAGACAAAGAGAAGGGAGGACACTATATCTTTGTTAGCAAATAAATATTTTGGATGTCATATTGGGTGATGACAGAGCCTCTTTAAATGATGTCCTCTAAGTTCAGAATTCTTCTGTAAGTGAAATTAAGTGAAAGTTATTGAAATATTCTTTAATCAGTCTCAGTAACAATGACTACATCAGTATAGCAAATATACAATAATAGTACTCACTACATAAAATGCTAACAAAATTGTGTTGAAAAACAAATAGCACATGCATGATCACCAGGTTCCATTCCTATTTTACTGAAATTCTATTACTTGTAAGCCAAAATCTAGGCTAAAGGCTGATTTACATGTGTTGGTGAATACAAATAAGCCCCTCCTAGGGAGATCCAGAGCGTGTAATTACATGTATTAGGTAGCAGAACAAAACCAGCTAAAAATCTGACAGCAATAACATGACACCGGCTCTGCGCACCACACTATCAGCTGCTACTGAATTATTAATGAACTTTAATGTACAACAATGATTGAGATGTCTTAAAGATCAGGCACACAAAGTCTCTTTGTTTCAATCGCACATGGAAAGCACAAAGCTCAATTGAGGAACAGGGAGCAACTAAACTTTAGAGGAAAGTCTATTGTAACGCCCAATCATAACTACTCTATAGACAGACGTAATAGGGCCAGTCCGCTGGGTAAATGGCAGAACTGCACCTTGGCATGAACGGAAGCAGTCTCACTTACACGGATGGGTCCGGTTACACAATCATCAGTGTATGTGTACATACAAAGAAAGATGATGGGTAGTTGCGCACAACCTTTAGCAGTGATTACACAGCTATAGTAA
>CM070033.1:37359319-37381224 GCA_036250615.1 Ptychadena robeensis | reverse complement strand
CCATTTTTTAACCATCTGTTGTACTAGGTTGTGCGCCTCTGTCCTTGTTCTTATGTGTACATACATACTACCAAACCTAGTTGTGGTTAGTCAAAAAGTGGGTAGGAATTCTTAGATTACAAACCGCAACCTAAGTCTACCTCCTGTTTTCTAATGTCTAGAATGGGTGATGCAAAGAATCAGATCACAAAATCACTAAAAGTTATTTGGTAATTATGTAAGCTGGGGGGGGGGGGGTGTAAGGTTGGTAAATTTTCAAATTTTTTAAAATACATTTTATATATGCCCTTTAGAATTTCAAAACCATATAGAAATCACTGTTTTTTTAATTGGTTTGGTGTTCGTGGTCTGCAGAGACTGCATAGCAAAAACATTAAAACTACTGGCAGGTGAACTGAATTAAACTGGCCATCTTGTTGCTTTGGTAAAGCTGGCCATACACCTTTAGATCTCTCTGACAGATATCCTTTAGATCTACCAATAACTATGTAGTGCCGGGTTCTCTGCGATTGAACACAGGTAGACTTGATGGTTCAGAAAGTCCCTCATATTACAGGGTTTTGGTAAAACAAAAGGAAATCTGACAGAGAAATCTAAAAGGTGTATGGCCAGCTTAAAAGGTCAGTTCTCAAATATGTGTTGGAAACAGGAAAACTAGGCAAATTTTAGCAACTGGGTGACCTAAAAAGGCCAAATTTTTAAGCCTAGATTGGGAAGTCTAATCATCTCCACTGGAGTGGGACATACCTACCCAGCCATGGGAAAACTAAGGTCGGGGTGCCCAAAACAGGCCCTTTAGCGTTTAATGTTGGCCTTTTGTCAGCTCCACTCCACTCATTCCCTGATATAAGTGGAGATAATGTTTCTAGAGGATGATTGTTCGGGTCTCATAATGGCCATAGTTTGCCTGCAATAGAATGTTTATTATTTTTCATGTACATTATTTATGTTTACTATCAAACGCCTCTATTTATTAATATTGTTTTATATAAGATTATTGGGCGGCCCTTCTGTCAAACTTTAGAAACCATTATGGCCCACATGTCAAAAAGTTTGCCCACCCCTGTATTAACCAAAATTCGCTTATGGAAGGGACAATAGAGAACCAAGGTCCCAAATGAAAGAACTTGATCTTGGCATCAGATACCATAGGAATGCTTCCGTGCTTGCAAACAGGAAGCAGTGCAGTAACTGTATGAAAGCTATATTTTCTGCCTCAGCATTGACTGCTATCTGGCCCATGATCAATGCCTGTTCCTGATTGGACATTAGAAGGAAACACTCAAAAGTAAATATTGGCCAAGCATGGAGCAATAAAAGACCAGAACTTAAAATGTAAAAAAAAAAAAAAAAAAAAAAAAAAAAAAAAAAAAAAAAAAGAAGACGACTAGAGCTTTTGTCACTGTAAGTCAAAGTTAAAGAGTCAATATTGAAATACAGTGCAAACTGTAGTGAAAAACTAGATTTCAAAGATCAATCAGATTGTACTGGAAATGTTGATGAACTGGTAATCATACTAATGGACACAGCTCATTAGCCTCTTTGTGGCAATGAATCTATTATTAAAAACTTCTTACACCGTTTTTTTTTCTTAGTATAGTCTTCTATCTGCATTAACATTGCACAATAGTACCAACTATTATTGCAGATGTCATAGGGTTATGGTTCCCTCACTAAGAAAGATCGCAAGAGCGCTCAAGAGAGATAGAAGGTTTTCCCACCCTTTGTGCCCCCACAGTCAAGTTGAAGCGCCCAAGGCCATGGCCCAACCTGCCTATCCTTAAGTTCAATCATGTTGGGGGATTATAACAAAATAAATGTCTCCTTAGAACCGACAAAAGTCCATTTACAACACACTTACTTACTGTTGAGAAAGGTTAGTGAGCAGTACCAGAGAGAAGTATGGCATGCTGTAGAAATAAAAACAACAGACAACCCAACAGCGAGAAGAGAAGATTAACAACAAGACCAGCTGCCACGCTCCCCATGCCCTTGATGCAATGGACTTAGACAAAAGCCCCGGGCTGAAGTTAGGAAATGAAAGAATGAGGGCAAATCATGCAAACATGCCACAAGTACAATTTAAGATGTTCTCCGTCACTTAGAAACACGCTTTCAGTGGATAAAAACACGAAGTGCACTGCGTTCAACATTTTACGATAAGAGTAATGCAAGCAGAGAAGAATTCCCTTTTTCCAACTGGAAAACCATTTAAAAGCCAACATATGGGAAAATGGAAACATTCTTCCACTATGCCAGTGCTTACAAAAAGTCATTATTACAATAATGCTCATCTGTTTAGTACAAAATAATAGTTCAAAAAGTAGGACCTGAAATAGATTAGGAGAGGTCCATAATATATGCATGCTAATAAAGTATCCAGTAAGTGGAGTCATGTGGAGTGAACTGGTAATAATACTACTGGGCACAGCTCATTATACTTTTTATGGCAATTTATCTATTTTTAGGGAGTGTGTTGATTGTTTTGTAAAATATTTCCAGATTGTACCCCATTTCTTTCTTGGTATAGTCTTCTCTCCCCATTAATGTTTCACAATAGCACCAACTATGAGCTACACTACACCATTCACGGTTCAATATTTCCGTTCGGCTTCAGAGAAAAATTCTGAAGACCATTGTTTTCTGCCCACCTGGTTCGATTGACCAAAAGTGATCTAAATCAAACCAAAAATCATAAAGAAGGTGATCGGTCATGCAGGGAAATTTTAGTTGATCGTACATGTATGCAACTTGTTTTCAAAAGGTATTTAGATCGATTTGCATGCAATCCTACTATGGAGCATGGGCACTGATCTACACACAGGAATCAATAAAGCTAGGTAGTGTTAAAAACCAAACAATATTAGACTGACAATCTATATTTAAATCGCACAAGAAGTGCGAATTGAAGAAGGAATTTAAGCTGTATGGCCATTGCAAACTGAGACTGTGACTGTTGGACAGCAGCGTGGCGACGTCTTCACGCTGCCCTCCACAGCTCATCTGTTGGTCCCCACTCGTTACATGTGTGAGGACCTAAACACTAAAACAAGTCTAAAGCCCCCCCCCACCCCCTTACACTTTTTGATCTCTCAGTACAATTTACATTAGATCTACCAACAAGTATGTAGTGTGGGGCCCTCAATGATTGGATACAAATCAATTAGACAGTTAACAAAGGCCCTTATATTACATAGTTTTGTACAAAAATGTGGAATAAGTTCTGAAATTATTTATCTTAGTCTCATTTTTGTACAGCACAGGAACCCGACATTGCATAGCATTTTAAAGGACTTCTATAAGAACTTTTCACCAAGGACAATGTCTCTATCCAATGGCAATAAAAACCGGTTAGCTGAACATTTCTCTGGTGAGTCTTTATCACAAAATGAATTTTCAGCTCCCTCTAGGAGTCTAGGAGCCATGCAACAATGCCTTAGCTTGGATCACACTACTAAATCAATGTGAAAATATGTATAAACTCCTAATAGCAATAAACCTGGTGGAAATCTTTACCTAATTATTCCAACATGTTGCTTCCAGCCTGAGATGCATGTGGGTGTAATGAATGTCTATTCATCATGAAGAAATATAAAACATATTTAGATGTAGCATAGAAGATTTAAATAGAACATGTACTGCTGAGCTAACAGACATTGACAGTTCGGCATTCACCCTTTAAACCCTTGTTTTGTTAAATGTTTTAATTGCTGGACCTAAAATGTAGGTCTGACCTCAAAAAACCCAACATTTGTCTACACAAGTAGCACAATAGAGCATATAGCAAAACAAGGTTGTTAGTAGATCTAATGCGAATTGTATGGACTGATCTTAAGGTGTATGGGGGGGCTTAAGTCATTCATTCTTTTCTACCTAAAGGCCCCCCCCCCCACACACACACACACACCCCGAGTGGGGGCCGAGAGAGCTGCTTAGATCAGCTCTGTAAAGCAGCATGATGACATCATCACGCTGCTCTCCAGAGATGACAGAATCGGCGGGCACCCTTTGTGTGCCGGCCGTTACCTTAAATGAAGATGCCGGTCTGTACAGAATAAGGGAGAACAAGGAAAAGGCGTCTCCATTGACAATCATTTTAAGGCCCCCATACACGGGTCGGATTCCGACCGGATTCTGGGACGATCGATTCCGGTCGCGTGCACGCGAAACGATCGTGCCGGAATCGCGTGCAGCCCACCTTGTCCGATCGTTCACGTCCGATTGATCAGGGGCTCAGAATCGGATCCGACAGAGAACCAACATGTTGGTCTTTCTCATCCGATTCTGCACACATCAGGGGGAGTTGCCATTTGGGAAGTAAGCGATCGGACACGGAATCGTCCAGGAATCCGTGGGACAAGGTGGTATGCAGCGATCGGATAATCTTAATTGGCCGATTGATCGGAGCTCCGATTCCCGCTGAGATCGCCGGATAAGTGATCAATCGGCCATGGAATCCGACACGTGTATGGCTAGCTTTAGAGGGTTCAGAGGAGACTTGGTGGACTTGAGAACAGATCCTTGCCAAAATCGCCTCATGTTAAGTATGCACGGAGATAACCATATTGGGAATGTTCAGTCTATTTTGTATGTTTGTTTTTATTTTGTACTCGCCAATAAACTATTTATATATAGCTTTTTAGCACTTGTATAAAATTTGTTACATTTTGTAACAGAAAGCACCCTCACACAAGACTTAAAACAAATCTACACATTTGGGAGATCACTGATAGGTCAGTGATTTTTTTTTTAATTTGTAAAGAAAAAATTAAATGTTCTAAAAAAAAAAACAAAATCATCTTAGAGGGCATTTCCTTTTTATATCCCATTATGCCGTAAGGACGTACAGGAAATATCTGGGACCACGCAGGAAAAAAACGATGGCGGGTTTTAACCATTCTTCACAGCCAAAATGTTGCTTTAGTTGCACATTAAGCTGTAAAACCCTCCAACATCTACAGAAGACGACATAAAAATTTCTGGGTCAACTGACTCTTGAAATGATAATAAACATAAGGAAATTGTATCCTCCGATTTTCTGCTATAATGCAGAATTTCTTGTGCTGGGCACATCGGAATTAGTCCTGTGGAAATATTCAATCTAATCCTCTTTATTATTAATTTACGGGCTAATACTTACAGGAATGCCTCTTTTCAAGATGCTGGCAGAAAGGCGTTTTCTAAAAATAACTTCATTTAGAAATATCAGGACTCGAGATTTGCTCTGCTTGCTGCGGAGGCAGACACGCCATTACCCATTTAGGATGAAATATTGATTGGGATAGAAGTAGCACATTCTGGGGAGGCGGCCTGCTGATCAATACTGCTGAATATGCAAGAGGCAATTTACACAATCAAATGGCCAACGTGAAATAACAGTGATATATATATAGATATATATATATATATATATAGATATATATATATATATATATACACTCCCTGGCCAAAAAAAAGTCTCCACCCAAAAAAAAAAAACGCACACTGTTATATTTCGTTGGATCTCCTTTAGCTTACGGCACGCACTCGCTGTGGCATTGTTTCGATAAGCTTCTGTAATATCCATTCAGTGTTGCACTCATTTGGTTTGGTATGATGGCATTGATGATGGTAGAGTCTGACCGGTGCGCAAAGCCTTCTCCAGCACATCCCAAAGATTCTCAATGGGGTTAAGGTCATGATGTCTAATGCTCCCTGAATCCTGGCATTGTCATCTTGGAATATGCCCGTGCCATCAGGGAAGAAACAAATCCATTGATGGAATAACCTGGTCATTCAGTATATTTTGGTAGTCAGCTGATCTCATTCATGGAGCACATATCATTGCTGAACATGCAGTAATTATCCAATAGGAGGCTCGTACCTTTTTGCTTAGTTAAATCCAGGTGGTGACTTTTTATTTTGCCGGGCAGTGTATATACATACAGTACATACATATATATATATATATACCCTGTCCCCCCCCCCCTGTGCTTTTAATATAAGCCCTTCCTCGACAATAAGACCTACCATGTCCCAGGGAAAGCTTCCATATTTAGAAAAGACATGGCAGGAGGCGTTTTGTCACCTCTTCTAAACCCAGAAATAAGCCCAAGTGCATTTTTCACACCTAAAATTAATAAAAGACAGCGTCTTATAATCAGGGAAACATTATATAGCGCCGACATATTACACAGCATTTATACTCATATCCCTAAATCTCAATCTAATGTCCCTGTCATAGGTCACATGTAACTAACATAGGAGAATCTTTATTTGGGGAAGCCAATAACCTACTGGATTTCTTTGGAGTGTGGGAGGAAACCGGAGTACCTGGAGGAAACCCACACAGACAAGGGGAGAACATACAAACTCCTTGCAGATAGTGCCCAAGCCAGGATTTGAACCTAGGACTCTAGTGCTGCATGGTCAGAGTGCTAACCACCTGAGCCACCAGCCTACACACACACAAAGCACATACATACATACATACATACATACATACATACATGTACACAGGCCACTAACAATGACAACCATATTGAAGTCTTCTATTTATTATCGTGACATATAGAATTCTTCATTATTGATCCTAATAAAAAGTGATTGGATATATATATAGAAACATTAGTAATTTAGCAATACGCCACAAAATGCTGAATGTACCTAAAAAATACAAATAGACCAAAAGATTTGGAATTCTATTTAGAATGTTTTAAAATCATTGTACTTATTACCACGCAGGTATGTCAACCAACAGCACCCCATTGTATGCATATTTCAGTGCACAACATCCCATAGATCCAAACCATGTCTGTAAAAATACAAAAATGAACGGCCCGTATTACTCAGCAAAATACTGCCCACCAACATCCGTAACAACACTTTAGCACGTCAGGCCAGTCTGAATAGTACCTCAAATCTTGATATTTTAAGACAGTTTCCTCATTAGACAGCCAGACATGCAAGACATGAATTTCCTGATTAAGCAATTCCACTTCCTGTGTCACCCTTTTGCTTCAAAACACATAAATAAGGCGTAAAACAGAATAATCCTCTTTCTCCAAAAATATCTCTGTATTTAAAAATGTTTGTACTGAAAGGCAAGATACGTCAGTCAATGCTAAAGGAAGAAACTGGAACATTTATTTTCGTTAGGTGTAACTGAGAAAACTGGAGAAGAACATCAATATCCTCACTATCCGTGGTGTTGATCTTTGTAGACGAAGTGACTCAACACACCGGTGCATGCTAATGAGTACCAGGTACAAGGAGAAGTGTTAATTTCATGCAACAGATTTACATACATTTTAACAAGGAATACGAAATGTTTTCAATATACGAAATTTCTGCTGTGTAGAGTTACCTGCTGAGATATGGGATCTCCAAGGTAAAAACCAGCATGAGTAGAACACCATACACCCCAAGTACTAGACTGTCTAAGGAGGACTGCACCGACTATTTAAAATAATCTCATACTTCATTTATAGTGGAAGTACTACATATTAGGCCTAACATACTTACTTATGGCAGATGTATAATTATTCACCTGTTAAATTTTTTTGGGATTTATTGCTTTGGGAAAGAACCTTACCACCCTCTCCACTTCTCCAGTGACCTACTTATGACATTCTCACTCATAACATCATCACACCTGTGGCTTTAAGACTTCTCTATGGCTTCTTCTACTCTCTCCCTTATCCCCATTGACTCAATTCCTCCTACTTTTAACACTTTCAAAAAAGCCCTGAAAACCCATCTCTTAGGTCTGGCCTACCCTTCTTTTCATTCCTAACATCCCTACCCAGTGTGTCCCATCCCCTCTACCCATTGTATACTCCGTTCCGCAACCTATTAGATTGCAAAACCAGATTAGGAAGGGTCCTTGCCTCCTCCTGGGTCATAATCGTACCTGTGTGTTATCTTGTGTTGCATCTCAACTCTAATGTAATGTACTGCGCTGCGTAATATGTTGGCACTATGTAAACAAAAGTTAATAGTGAAAAGTTTTTAGAACAAGAAAAAGTCCTGTGCAGCAGAAATTAATGTGGGGATTGGAAAAGCAGCACACAATGTCAGGTTTGCTGGAGTACAAGGAGAATGCAGACAGGAGAAGATATTATGGTAAAACAAGGACAAAGCTCATCATTTGGCTGCTTTTTGGCATATTTTTTTAGCATTAGTCAATCAAAAAAACAAAAAAATATATTTTTTTCTTCAAACATCTGCAATTATTTATATACATGGGGGTGGTCATATGTTCCTGTTACATATACAAGCTCCTCTTGCTGGTAGGGCTGTGTAAATCGTGCAAAGACATGAGATGACAGTTGCCTAATCTCGCTATTCTCTGCCAAAACAGGTGTCTACCTCCAGTATATGGGTTGAGGCACACGTCTGCCAGCAAGCCAACCACTCTGAATGGGATCGTTGACAGGACAAGTTAAACCTGTTCTGTTCCCCTGCTACCCTTCAAAATAAGGAATGCTGAAGCACTGCCAGCCCCAATCTCCCCCCACATCCCAAAAGAAGAAATGGCCATAAAACCTCTTCCTATGTCTGTTGGTAACCTTACCGTTTCCTAAGACAAGACTACCACACAGGCCCTGATAACAAAGCATGCTCTATGTTCCTGAGATACCCATCTCTGCTCTAGTAAAGTAGGGAGGCCACTAGGAACCAGATCTATAAACCTGGAAAGAAAGAATAGAACCATAAAACCTATTTTCCCTTTTTCAGTTTTAAAGAACCTTAGCCCAATTCCAGTCCTGCAGCCTAATCTTAAAATTTACAATTGACCAGAGGAAAGAACCTCAAACACAGTGAAACAACAGACAACAAACAAACTTCCTGAGGCCTAGACTCTACCCGTTCCATAGGTTCGCCATCACTGGTCTATGACGTGCCCTTGTATACAGGAGGGTCATAGCCCATAGAAATATACCAAATAGGAAGAAAGTAATTTCTCTGTGTGACAGAGGCTATGGGACTTCGCAGCAGGGGACTTGCCAGCTAGGGGACTTAAGTGACAATGGTCTGCTTTAGAAAAATTCATATTATTTAATAAAGAATACAAGTGCAGGTTACACTAAGGCTTAGTTTCCACTTGTGTGGAAGCCGGCGGCGCGGTTGCTGCTGCTAAGAACCGCATCTTATGCGGTTTTTAGCGGCGGCCATTCACCCCTATGGCAGCGGTCAGTGCTGGGCGGCCGCGGAATCGCGTGGACCGCCGCCTAAAAACTCAGTCGACCGAGTTTTCAGGCGGCCGTCCGCGCGATTCCGCGGACAGGGGACTAGCCCATTGAAAAGAATGGGCGCGGATGTATCCGCGCCGTGCACAACTGCGGGCTTCCGCTTCAAGTGGAAACAAGCCCTTATGCAGTTGCATTGCATGTGATATTAAATAAAACAAGGAAAGTCTACATTTTCATGTATACATAAAGCTTTTCCAAACATGTTTTAAGCAGTGTTTCCGCTTCTTCAGGGTATATAGTTCATGGATTAGGTAAGTGGATTGTGTGATCAACAACTAAAAACAATAAACCTCAAAAGTGTTGGCCAGTGCCAAAATGTACTGTTTAATGTTATTGATGCTCTTTTCCGTTCCAGCCTGTAGATAGGGAACGGGGGGCTTCCCCGGTGTGATGCCGAGAACGGGGATTTTCAGCCTGTTAAGATATTCCTGATGTGGACTTCTTAATAACAGGCTGAAAATCCCAGTTCTCGGCATCACACCGGGGAAGCCCCCCCGTTCCCTACAGGCGGGAATGGAAAAGTCCATCAATAATGTGTTAAAAGCACAACACTTAGGCACTGACTACCATTTTTTAATGGCCGCATCACAAAATGCATGGCCTGGTGTTGAAAACAAAGCGGCAGAGGTTCAAATGAATGGGAAATATTGCTTCTGAACTGAAATCCTCCTGTGTCAGGAAAAGACGCAGTGGACACAGGCCTTTATTATGAATAAGCTTTGTACAATATAATAACTGAAACATGTTTTTATACAGTAACTTCTCCATAATCCTTGGTTTCCCCTGTGCCATAATCTCAGGATGGTTTCTTGGAGGCTGTCAGGAGCCTCCAACCTTCATGCACCCAATCCTGCTACAAACTGACATTCCCATTTGCAGTTCAGACCTGAATTCTTGTAAATTTCAGGCAGTGTCAATATGTGCGCAAGTGCCAAAGGCAGTCGTGTTGTTGCGGGGCGATCAACTAAATAGCTCTAGAGACATTCCTGCTGCCGGAGAGATGAAAGCAAGGACAAGAGAGACTCGGAACCAAATTCCAGGTATAGGTTATGACAATAAATACAGATTACACAAAGAAGCTAAACCACCTACATCATTCTACATGAACATGTCACGTGTTATTACTAATGGGGGTCTACAGATGATAGCGAGGATTTTTAGCACTTGTTTCTGTTAACGTTCTCTGACATATGGGGAATATTTCCCCGAATGATGGTGGAATCTGTCATCATTTCTAAAGCTGGCCAGACACGTGTAGATTTTTGGACGATGGACCATAGATTTGAACAGAGTTTTCATAATTATATAGAACATTGATCGAAATAGAATCAAAAGCTATACCACATTGGCTGTAGCTATTTTCAGTCAGCAGTCATTTGCAACAGAGCACTTTAATGGTGATTATTTTATTTATTTTTATAAATTTGAACATCAATAACATTTTTAAAAATTACTGACATGTTTGATCACTTTTTGACCAATTTCATGATTTGGTTGATGGAACCAGGTTAGCTTCCATCGATTTCCATTCAACCAACATAAAAATCGATCACTTTAAAATCGATTGAAAGGAAATTTCATAGCCTGTATGGCCATCTTAAGGCTATGGCTCCACTATGAGCTTACCTCAGCACATTCAACGAGCAGAAGACCCCCTTTTCCTCTCCGTTGGGGCTGACTTATAAGCAACGTGCGTCATTGATTATCAATGGACACATCATCCATCAAATCTCCATTGCATTGATGTCGATGCCCTGTGTAGACATTAACGTGACAGATCAATGGATCGTGGGTTCTGACGGGCTGTGGAGACTGTCATAACTCCATTGCCGTCAAGGGGCGTGTTCTGCACTGCGTTAAAATCCCGTAGGGTTTTAACACATGGTAAAGTCCAGCCCTAAAAGTATGAAGCTGGCCAGCAGACCACATAGTAAACAACGTATGAATAGAAACGGGAAGGCCAGGGATCCTTTTATGGACTAATAAATATCAAATTGACATTACCAGCTCTGCTAAGAGGCCACCACACCTTGCTAGAATTGCTCTTATGTCACTTCTATGAAGTGGTGTCATTGTCAAAGTTGATGAAAGGACAGACTGTCAAACAGATCAGCTGGAAGAACAACTTCAAACAGCAACCGAAACCTCAGAGGACACAAGCACTTTCATGAAACGCTCATAAAGCCAAGAACCAAAAACCAGTTCCATAGGTGTCAAATCCCATTGTATACCTGAATAAACACTTTACAAGCACTTACACCAGCTGGGAAAAGTTTACAAAGCATTAACAACCACAGCAGACTAAAGCAGGGAACACACTTGTAGAAATGGGCCAGATCGATGGCCGCTTCGAGCGCCGTGCACGCTCACAGCCATCTATCTGGCCCATATCTAATGCGACCATCTGTTTTCGAGTGGAACCAATTAATCCTGCTCAAAAACAGGGATATCAGACATGACCGTAAACCTAGGTCGATGTCCATTGCTTTGCATGGAGACCGCGGTGTCTCCATGCAAAGCATCGGCTAAGCTGGAGACACAGTCTATATCGGGCAGCGCAATGACGTCATCTCGCTGCTACTGGGAACCTCAAATGGCTCCTATATCGAGCCGCGTGTTCCCTACTTTACAGGTTTTAGGTACAGGTATCATAGGAAGGCTGGTCAGGAACTGATGAGCCTCAATGGTTTGTCCTAACGACATCAGAGGTATCCAACAGGGACAACTGCCATGCGACCTTCAGCTTAGTAGCGATCTCTATGGACTGAACACAGCAAGAACTGTTCACATTGTTTGCACCAACTTCACAACAGTGTGCGGACAGTGCGACTGCACATCAGTGACAGTCAGGAATGACCATTTGATTTGAAAGATTTCAATCTAATTCTACCTATTGTTGTTCCACCTATGTAAACTGTGTGTGTGCAACTTAAGAATTTTAAATGGTTATCAAAATCTCATGTAAAAAAATGTAAATATTAAATAAATAAAATATACATACAGTTATACTTGGACTGCTTGAGTTTAACTTGTTACTTTACAGTTCCTGCATTCACTCTTGTTTATAAAGCAGCATTAATATGAGCGCCAGGCAAGCCTGGTATCGTAGTGTCTACCTCAGCTATTGGGAGTCTATGGGCCCCAAATATAGTCTGCGCATCTCAAACCAATGTTTTGCACATGTATGCACAGCATATATTTGGTTGGTACCACGTAGTGTGCAGCTGCATGTTAAAAAGTGGATTTTATTCTTTATCACCGGTTTTAAAAAAGGAAAGACTTCTCAATGGAAAATATGCAGATTAGTTATTGGGAGGATATGAAAAAACTGGCAGTGAAGATGTTACAAATATAAATAAACCACATTATAAACTTTAGAGGAAGAAACGTACAAGAAGGATTTAATGGCCAAGAATGAGCATTGATGTCAAAGTGCATTAGAATAAAGTCCCATACAGCAGAGGCAGAACTCATAGTGCTGACCCCAAACACTGAGCACTCTATCCCAAATACCATTTCCATGAGTAATTTTCCACTTCAGAAAGGAAAACAATGTTATCAAGACAAGCTCAATATCTACACAGAACAGGCACACAATGTGGGAATTCTAAACTCTACCCAATAGGTATCTTGGACACATGATTTCCAAAGATGTGTTATTTTAACATGGGTGTGATGAAAGCATGGCAGCCTAAAGCTGGCCACACACGGGTAGATTCCCGTTCAATCGACAGGCGATCAATTACAGCGTGGTGACGTCACCACGCTGTAATTGATCGCGGGTCAATCGGACAGTAATCAATGTGGCTAGCTTTAAGCTCCCAACACACCTTTAGATCACTTCATACAATTTCCTTTAGAACAACTATGTAGTGCCGGGTCCTCCCTGATAGAATACATAGTGATTGGAAGGTTTAGAAAGCTCCTCATATTACATGGTTTTGGTAGAAGAAAAGTGGATTGTACAGAAATTGTATGGAAAGATTGTATCGGGGGCTTTACCTGGAACCTGAATAGGGCATGGTCGCTAAAATGAAAATATTTGCCAAACTTTACATTTCACCAGAGCTCCTATTACATTCAAATGGGGGGTTCTGACTGATAACAAGGACATATCACAAGGATGTGGTTGTTCCTAATAAACACTAGGTGATAATCTGATGTTGGTCCTGGACTATAGGCCCCTCTGCACCCCTCCAGATCAGAGAACACAGAGGAGAAATGATGCATGTCTGATTTATTGAACATTTTGGTGCCTTTGTTAAAGAGAATGATCAGCACTGGTAACATTGATGTGGTCGGGGCGATCTAGTGATTGTCTTGGCCAAATGTCTATCCTACTAAACCTGTAATGTGTAATCAAAGAGGGAGGATGCAGAGGGTTGTTGGCCACTCATCCGTTCTCTGGTCATTGGAAGGGCCAAAAATTCCAAATGACCAACATTGTGATGTAAAGATACCAGTGTGATTGTCATATGGCCGACTGCAGCATGATGACCATCACACTGCAGCCAGTTGTTCACAGAATCGGAGGCACCATTTGTGTGCGCTATTCGCAGGCCGATACCTAGGAAGGGGGACCCTGTTCCTCATCCAAAATAATGTCCAATCTATGCGGTTGTGTGCAGACAGAACCACATCTAACCGCCCAGTTTCGTGCTAGTGGAAACAAGCCCTAAAGCTAGCCACACATGATACAATTTATCATTCAATCGAGGTTCGATTAGATTTTGTACTTCGATTTAAAAAAATCGAACATCGATTGTCATTTAATCGAAGTTCTCCACATGGGAAGCATGATAATTTAACAATTTCGACTGATATTAAATCGAAGTAATCCAAAATCGTCGATTGAATTCCTCTTACGATTTTAGTTTCAATTGGAAGTTAAAGGGAAGTAGCCTAAAAAAAAAAAAAAAAAAAAAAAAAAAATAGACCACTCGACCAAAATTTTCCAACTTGTCCGATCACTTTTCAATCGACGATTGTACCAAAAATCGTTCAACGATCATCGATTGCACTATGTGGCAGTACATTGATTAATGTTCAATCGATCTTTTTTTCCATCGAAAATCGTCGATTGAATGCTAAAATTGTACCATGTGTGGCTAGCTTAAGAGTGTATGAGGGGGGCTTAAGAGTCTGGCAACACACTGCCAATAACTTACATATTAACAGGAACTGGTGATAACTGGCCCCAATAAAGCAAGACAGCTGATCTCCTGAAAGATGTTGGGACGTGTAGAATAAAGTTATTGCAAATCTACTTTTTCACATTTCAGGGCACTGGAACCCCAGGTACTTAAACTTGCTGCATTACATCACACATAACACAATCAGCTAGTGCGGACATATTCACCCTAATTTTCAACGTTGCAGGCTTTCTATGTTCCACTAGATCTCACCCATAAAATGGTCTATACCTACCTTTTATTCATAAATTTTGGGGGCAAAATAAAACAAATTAACAGAAGTATCCCTTTAGCATGAATCTACGGTAGCTCCAATATTTAAATTTTACATTTAAAAATCACCTGTGACTTGCTTAGCCGTCTATGTGTCCCCCTCTACAATGCAGTATGCTCAGTCACAATGCTTAGTAACTGCAATCACACAGCAAATTTACATTGTGTATGTGCTCCGTATGACTGGAAATACGATGCAAACAGATGAAGAATTTGTAGTGTATACAGTCGTATGTTTCACTCACAAAAGAAAGGAAATCAAGATCAGAAATGAATGACTAAGCTGATCTCCCACCTCGCAGCCAGAAAACACTTCCGGTTACAAAGCGATACGATAATGAGCTCCTATTTCTCTGTATTTGCCATTCCAGTAACACGGATTAATCACAATGGATGTTCACCAGATCTGCTAAGTCATCCTGGAAAAGTTACCCAACTCCAGTGACACAGGCAAGGTATCAGAACAGAAACCAATGAGATCATGTATTGGCTGATTCGATTAATGACTATCACTTCAACATGCTTTCAACATACCAGATTAAATATTAATAAGGGATTTCTCCGCTATAGGAAAGGGAACTCCCAGATTTTAGCGGAAGAAAACCCTTGAGGATTGGTATCTACAGAACAAAATAGAGGTGGGCAGCAATGGACTACTTAACAGAGGCAAAAAAGTCTGAAATTTGATGATTTATAGTAAATTAACCTAAACTTTTTATTATAAAGGCCCCCATACACCTTACCATACAATTTCTGTATCAGCTTTTCTTATACCACAACCATGTAATATGAGGACCGTTCTAAACCTTCCAATCACTATGTATTCTATCAGGGAGGACCTGGCACTACATACCCTGTTTCCTCCAAAAATAAGGCACCCTTACATTTTTGCCTTCCCGCTGAAATATAAGGCACCCTGAAGCTACAGTACTATTACTCTGGACAGGGGGATCAGAGGGGGCAATAAAAATGACACAGGAGGATCAGAAGGGGTTACTAAAATGGTAATCCCCCCCCCCCCATGACATTTTAAGTGATCCCCCCACCCTGATACCCCAGTGCCGTATTCGTCTTTATGGAAAGATAAGACATTCCCGAAAATAAGACGTAGGGCATCTTTGAGAGCAAAAATTAATAGAAGACACGGTCTTATTTTTGGGCAAACACGGTAGTTGTTGGCAGATCTAAAGGAAATTGTATGGAGTGATGTAAAGGTGTATGGGGGGCTTTACTCTTAAAGGGGGTCTCTTGTCCAATCATTAAGTGTTACCTAAAGCTTAAAACCAACTAATAGAGTTTTATCATAGAGCAGAAGAGTTGTCATTTTCCATGCGTGTTGAAGCGTGGCACGGGTGTTTAGCTATCCCATAGATTTGTCATTAGGCAGTCATGACACCCAGAGAAATAATTACAGGTTTACACAAAGGGAGTGTCAGCCTGTAGGATACAGCAGGGGTACATGGATAGAACTGAGCTCTGTTAGAAAACTTTTTAACAAGTAGCAATCATTGCTGCGACTTAAAAAATATGTTTCCTGGGTTTCTGATCTGGGCTAAAACAAAGAAACTTGAAATAAAGACTTTCTCAGAAACCCACCCAATACATAGAAATGGTGTTGTCAAGTTATAAAGAAGGATCTATGTTTCCATGACTCTATATCCGACGTGCTGTCCAGGGTTTTGTATCTCATACAACACCTTACACAGCGGCAAATCTTCCAACGCTGAGGTTCAGGGCAGATAAAAGCTCTGGCAGGTCTCTGCTAATCCAGCAGATACACGGACCAGTTAGAACATGCCTGAGCCTTGGGAGAAAGGAAGAACGATCCGTCAGCTTGGATGACACCCTCCCTAGTACAGCCTTTCACTTTACATGCCCATTGTTTTACCTTCTACTGACAGAACCATTGGCCCAGGTTAATATTCATGAGGCCCGCCTGCTTACCAGACGCTCTGTTGGGAGCATTTCCTTGTTCCAGTTGGCGTGTATTGTCACATACAGATTTCTCATAGCGGCTGAAGCAAAGAGGATCATTTACGAGTGGTAGATTGCTTATTCATTATAAATGATGAAGAAAATATGTAAAAACCCAAGGTTTGAGTTTGTGAAATCATACACACAGGTCTACACTCCTAGAGAAGTGCCGTGACCACATGGGATGGAATGTTGTACATTAACACAACTGCACTTTTCATTAACTGTACACAAGGTAATCATTACCACAAAGGGTTAATCAGATGCAGTGCCAACTAAGGGTCAGAGCTTTGTCACATAATGTTTGGTAGAATAGTGCATGGTAGCATTTATTGACCAGGGCATTAACCAAAACCTCAATATAATCCCCAAACATGGGTCTAGTCAAGGCATGGGCAAACTACGGCTCCCCTCCACTCCTGTGATCATGGGCCAGACTAAAACGCTGTAAGCCCCGAAAACAAGCAAATGGGGTCCAAGGTGACCACAAAAAACAGTCAAAAGAGCATAGAGTAGCAAGTAAGATTGTGATCCTCTACAATACCACTCTGTTGCTTACGGTCAAAAAGGACATCACTGTTATAACACATAGGGGCCCTTTCACACTAGCCGGGCTGCACTTGCAGTTGAGTTCTTCGCTGATAATGGATGTGAGGCGCTGCACATGTATCTGCCCCAAAAGTGTATGGGAGATGCAAAAATGCAGTATGCAGAGCATTTGCGGAACCGCATGGCATTGGATGTTACCAGAAATGCAAGCGCAAGTCTAGGGTGAAAGGTACACAGGTTTCCATAGTACCTTGCATTGACTCTTGCTGCACTGTGCTACATATGCATTGTTGCACCCATAGTTTGTATGGAGAACACTGAGGCAGCATATGCAGCACATCCGTTAAGATGTATACTGTACCCCTAAGTGTTAATAAAAGCTACATTAATCTACTCTTGGTCCAACCCTTCTGTCAAATTTAAGAACCTACTGTGGCCCAGAAGTCTAAAAGTTTGCCCACCCCATGTCCAGTCCCTAGCTATGTAGATGATGAAGAGTGATGGGGATTATTATAGGGGTCACTTGAAACTTGACAACAGCTCCAAGTCTTCTGGAGTTGCTTATGATATCCAAGATGGCAGCACCCAATACAAGTCTCTGGGCTCTTTCACACCGTGCTCCTTGAGGGAATTTGCAGTTGGAAATTAGCAAAAAATGAAATTTCCATCCCCAACTTGGTAGTGCAGTTCCATGTGCATTATAACAAAATAGCACCCAATGACAAGAGAAAGCCCAATCAAGACTATTAAAACACTGCTGTTGGAATGAATGGTCTGGTGAAAGTCTCTTTGAAGAGCACTACCATCATAAAATACTTCTTTTTCATGTTCCGTAAATCTCCAGCAGTCTGTGGCGAGTTCGGTGCGTTTCCTGGCGCATAACGTGTATGTCACAATGACCATCTGCAGTCTCCTTTGGAAGCTTGAGTGATTGGCCAACAACCCAGCCAGAATAGTAGGAGTACCTCAACCACCAGCCAGTGGGATTTCCATCTTTCAGCGTGTATTATGCCCTAATAGCCAGTTTTATGAGTGTCTCCATTAAAACGGGTAGTAAACCACTCTGATGGAAGATACAATCATTACATTCATCCATTTCTTCTTGTCCATCAACACGACTCATTCCCTGTAAACACGGCTGGTGTGTGCCCCGGGTGTGATTATTTAAGAGGTATGGAAACATTTCATCATGTATGCTAATAGCAGGCAAACAACAGGAGTACATGAGAAAACACCCAGAGATTAGAGCCCTGAATCACCCGGAATTACACAAACACCAGGACCCGACACCACTGATAACATTGACTTTTACTCCTCCTCATCTTCCCAGACTCATCACACATCACGTCAGTGTCCCCGCCAGCCAGCTTATTACAATATAATGCACACCCAAGGGACGACCGGCCTCATAATACCACTGTAAATCATGCTGTCAGCGCACTCCGGGTAATGGCGATGGGCTCACACGTCTCATGTGTTACAGTCAGCACGTCCAGGAACACTGCCCCTGGGCTGCGGCGAGCAACTCACATCAGGCCTATAACTCCACTATTACCATTATACACTGTGGGCATTGCATTCTGAGCCATAAAGATGTTGGAATTTATTGGTTAAGGTTCAGATGATTTTCAGGATGCTTCTCAACATTCAGTAGTCTTTAAATCTGGATATACACGTGCAAATATTTGTTTGCTCGATTGGAATTTTGTTGAATATTTGTAATTAGTTTGATCGAGGGAAATGTAATTGATATCGGACTGAATCTCCAATGGAACAGTATCGGAAATGTCCGTAAATTTTAACCAACTGCACTGTAATCGAGACATGAATTTTACCAACCGATCGAGAAGGCATTCAAGGCATGCCAACCACTACAGCACTTCCGTTCGAATTCAATGATTAACAGAGATCGATTGATTACTCATCGTGTTGTACATTTATAAAAAGGACGAGGTTCCACAAATCGATAAAAATTTAGCTATTCAATCGAATATCAATCCTCTCGAAATCTTTACGTGTATGGCCAGCTTTAAAGGTTCTCAAACACCCACCACTACCCTGTGACTTTTGTCCTTACAACCAGAATATTATTTCTCCTAGAACATCCATGTTAGAAGGACAGTAGATGGAAATATGTCACCGCATGGCTACACTGAATTACAATCACGTCTATACTATTGTTATAAAAATACAACTTTCCATGACCTGGGCCTCTTCCTTTGTTTCAGCTAACAATACTGATAGGAACGCTCTATGAACTTACATAGGAGACATTCCACATAAGAACAGAATGTGGCCTGAAGGGTGTCTAGGTACAACAACCATCCGACATGGACCAATTCCCTCAGCACCATGGTTCTGATAACAGGAGCATATGAGGATCTGTAGTAACATCTAAATAAATATAAAGAGCCGTTCCAACAGCCGAGGGTAATGTTATTCTGCCTAGACGTTTTACTGATTCACACAACTGATACTATTTATAGCTGGTAGACGATTCCTTTACCTACCGGTGACTTTGTCCAGTCTCTATCCCCTGACTATAGACAGCAGAATCTTGCTGATAAGTACAGAGGTAAGTAGTAAGGAAGGACTTACCTTCTGGGAAGCCATAAAAAGATACAAAGATTTTATGAAAGGGTAAATGCACTTTACAATGAAATATACTAATATATATACTATACTCCCTAAAATGAACCACTGTCCCTCTATACAGATGTACAGGGGTGCACATAAGTGGTACTCTGGTACTCGAAAGGGGCCACTAGCTATGCGTACCTTCAGTATTGTTACAAAGCTCATATGCGTACTAGCAACTTGGAGGCACTACGTGTCTGGGCAGCCGCAGATAAATGTTACATGTATACAATTTATGTCACTTGGATAACTGCAGGGAAACATGAATAGCTATGAAAGGTTGCAGTCAGGGGTGTGGAATTGGGAATGTAAATTAATAATCCCCCCCAAAATTTTACTTCTAAGGGTGTTGTAGATCTGGGGGTTGAAAGTCAGAGCATATGTAAGGGTAAAATCTGACAAGAGAAAAGCACTGTGTGACAGCTGGAATATGACTATGAAAGAATGACATTTGGACTGCTGGTAGTCTCAGGGGTTAGTTACTAAGCCAGAATATATCAGGGTTGTACTACTAAAGTATGAGATCTGGGGGTTTAAATGTGTTGTACTGTGAGAGTTACATTTTAACCAAAGCCAGCTGGTGACCTGTGGATGGAAACAGCTAATTGGAGGATCAATCAGGAACAGGGAGGTCCATCTGCAGCAGAATCTACCATGCAGGAAGCTGACACAGAGAACAGTATTAATATTATTGTTATCATTTATTTATATAGCGCCAGCTTATTACGCAGCGCTGAAAGTAAGGGAGACAGTGAGGAAGACCACCCTACATATGGGGTGAGTACCAAACACCATCTCCTGGTACTCACCTGAGGAGCTCACTAAAAAGTTATGTGCACCCCTGCAGATGTATACTTACCTTGACTTGAGGCCTCCCATTTGTTTACATTCAGCACTATAAGTCCTCAGTGTCCAGTCTGGCCTATACAGACATCTATGGGACTGTCTCTAGCTCTGGGCAAGGCACCATAGATGTCTACTGGCCTATTTACAGGTGCGAGGGAGTATGAAAACATACAGCAGCGCAGTGATGGATTGAGGTAAGTATGTACCTGTAGGGGGAGAGGGGGCCTAGTCTCAAACTCCAGTGTTTGATGACACAAATATTTTGATACAATAAAAACGATTCCATTAAAAATTAATGTAATCCTACAGACGGAAACTTTAATGTCACTTCATTGTGTCCTTTTCAATGCAGCATTGCCAGTATTATTATTATTATTATTATTAACATTTATTTATATAGCGCCAGCATATTACAAAGTATCTGCATGCCCATTGAAAATGCAGAATTTCACCATTTCCATCGCAGTAATGGCCTGTATGCATGTGTATTAGAGGCGTTAGAGCTTGAAGCTCCTCTGAAGCCAGTTGAGATTATTCCCAAAGCCCCACATACACATTTAGGTCAATCCATACAATTTCCTTTAGATCTACCAACAACTATGTAGTGCCGGGTCCTCCCTGATAGAATAGATAGTGATTGGAAGGTTTAGAAAGGTCCTCATATTACATGGTTTTGGTAGAAGAAAAGTGGATAGTATGGTATGGTATGGAAAGATTGTAAGGTGTATGGGGGGCTTAAGGCATGAAGAAGGATAAATGCGCTGCAATTGTCTTTTATCAGATTTACCCGGAAATGAGCCCAACTGTAGGAGAAATGATAAATACACACAGATACGCCATTCTATACAGACATCTGTATAATCCAGGCACACCTGCCAGGCAAACATCCAGACACTTATTTCTCTGCACTGATATATGGATTGATGAAGAATGGGATTGGATAATATAGGGACAGCAGTTTACAGATTAGCCCATCTTTACTCCAATCAGAAAGAACCAACCCAAATATTTTCTAATTTTCAAACTGTTAAGAAAGAAAAATACACAATTTCCCATCCAGGAAGATCAGAGAGGTTACAGTATCGTAGTCATATTTCATCTAATACACATAGAGCAGATAACCTATGAACACATCACTGAGGGTGGCGGTGCTAGCTGTACCCCTGCTAATGAACACATCACTGATGGTGGCGGTGCTAGC
>CM070033.1:37314865-37359219 GCA_036250615.1 Ptychadena robeensis | reverse complement strand
ACCCCTGCTAATGAACACATCACTGAGGGTGGCGGTGCTAGCTGTACCCCTGCTAATAAAACACTGTATATACCAGTGGTTCCCAAACTGGGGGGCGCGATGGTATTCCAAGGGGGTGCGGGCACTCATTCTTAAGCTGTGTTTGAATGGGGAGTGGGGGGCTCGATAAGGTTCCTAAATAGAAAAGGGAAAGTTTGGGAACCACTGGTATATACCAACCTGACCTGCACTAAGTACATAGCAGTGCCATGCGGAATGACAAATACTTCTGTCCAGGATAAAGGAGGCCCCCAGCCCATTGTTCCTCTGGAGGGACTTTCCAGTCCAGATTTAGATCAGTGACACTACTTACATTGGTCCAAAGACTGAATTATTTACACCGATGACATGCGTATACCAGGATCACAGGTACCAATCTATATAAATCCTATAGGATCTCTCATTAACACTCTCACATTACAGATCTAGAGCAGCACGCCAGATCACAACCCAACTATGCAAAATGATCCAGCCACAGATACTAACAACTGTTGGTCCCATAGCTCCCGGAGAACTACAGGTGTCAGCATGCCCCCACATAATGTTACTATACGCTCTGGGTTTATAAATGGCCCAGGTCTGGCGGACATGTAGAACAATCCGATAGCCTACAGCCCATTTTGCACGTTACGCCTCCTGCTTGGCACACAGGCATTCATTCTGCGGAGCGACATTCAGAGGGACCCTCTTTGTTCCCCCAGCAGATGGAAACCTCACCCACCCTCTATTAATTAACACTTATTGATAAGATGCCAACGCATTCCACAGCTGAGTCAGGAGACAATGGCATATCATGCAGAAATCTCTGATCACTAATAGTCATCATTGCCAATCATCACCCTATTCAGTGTCTGGCAGACTCTCCATGAGCAGGCAGCAGGAGTCCTATGACATGAATGCTGTATATACAGTGGGGGCTCAGCATTGTCCCCCCCCCCCGAGAGTGACAGCTGATTCAGATGTGGTCACTGTGGACATGGTGACAACCCACCACTACAATGGATGTAATGGTGACAACCCATCATTACAATGTGATCGGATCTGGTGATCCCCCGTGATCCCTGGCAGCCCACCATTCATTCTCCGGTGTCAGGGAAGGATCCCTGTGATATGCTGGATGAGCAGCGTCCCCCCCTCAGCCTCCTCCACTGGATGTCAGTGCACTCACCTTCTGACAGCTCGAGCTCCAGCTCCGCCAGCTGTTCCTTCACCTCCTTCGGGAGGGCTGACAGGTCGAAGCCTCTCTCCGCCATGGAGCCGGCCGGACACACTTTATGAAGCCCAGAGGTTTGAATTGCCGGAGCTCAGTGCATCGCCCTCGCTACGGCCGCCATGCCAGGCCCAGCCTCACGTCACATGACCACAGAGCCGCACACAGACCTGCCGGCTGACAAGCGTGTGCACTGACACCGTGAGGGGAGTGTCGGTACTGCATGCTGACGACGGAGAACCAGAGGTCACATGTGCTCTACAACAGGAGCGTCACTGCCACCTGGTGTTAATTCTGGAAACTACACCTGAACATTGCTTCAATTCCTATGTTTTGATGTGGCTTAACCCCACATCCGCGATCTTGCTCACTGCTCGCGTGCCATTTGGACCGATAGGGCTTGTTTCCACTTTTGCGTTTTTGCGCGTTTGTAACCGCGTGGCCGCAAGCGCAAACAACCGCATCCATTGGAAACTTCAATGTAGTTTCCACTGGTGCGTTTGTGCGGTTTAGGGTGCGGTTGTGAACGCTGCCTGCAGCGTTTTGAAACGCATCCGCTTCCCAACCGCATCCGCATTCCAAAAACGCATCCATAGGAAAGCATTGGATGCGTTTCAAAACGCGCAAAACCACATGGCAGAGCTGACGCGGATGCGTATTCTGGGCACGTTTGAAAAAAAATCACGTCGCGAAAACGCAATAACTATGCCATGCGTTCTCGTGCGGACACGCATGCGGTTTCAGCCGAGTGGTTACAACCGCACGAGAACGCAAAAGTGGAAATAAGCCCAGACGCGATCACAAAACGCGTTTGGATGCAATTTTATAATCACGTCCATTCATTCTCTATGGGCCCGATCAGGGACAAGCGAGCAGTTGGACACTAAAAATCGTGTCCTGAAAATTCCATCCTAAATCACGTGCGATTGCTACACATATTTTTTATTAAAATTGTGTCGCACTATGGAAGATTGCCTAAGCGGGGACAAGCCCTTAAAGAAATCCTACGACAAGTCAATCGCTAAAGAGGTAAATCTACTTTTAAATGTAAGTGTACAAGTATAAAGATAGGATCGTGTCAGCCATCGAGGTGCCATTTTTAGAGCCGGGTTCTATTGTATTGTGGATGCATGCCCATTACAATTAATGGGATGTGACCATGTTCTAAATATCGTTCCACAATAAGACACGCCCACATGGCAGGTACGTGCCATGGCTTTAGGCTAGGGTGCGCTGAACGCTGCCCACTATAATCACGCCACACTGTTAAAAAAAATTTAGCCAAAAGGAAATTTATTGGGGTGTTTTAAAAATGCACCCAAATAGCACTGTGTGCCTATGCTCCTCAATTATAATGGGCAGCAGTTTTATGAGGTATGCAGATGTACTGGATCCCCCCCAACATCACTTCCTGCGACTATCTCCTACCACATCTGATTTAAAAGCTGCTTGCCCACATGAATTATGTAAGTAACAACTAATCTGTAGGCAGAGAGCATGGGGCGGTTACAGAACTTCATAGAGAAGTGTTTTGTACAATTTGTGCTGGGGGGGCTAAAAAATGGCATGATGTGCATCCAGTGGGTCTGCATGTGAATTCTATTGGAGCCATCCATCCCCCAAAAAAGGCACTCAACAACATGTCCGATGCAGGGCGCTTCCATTGAAAAACAATAGGCACATCCTGTTGACTTGCACATGCCCGTGTAGTGGCTGCATGTTTGTCCATTGGTTTTCAACCCACCCATGACCTGGGGTCACAGGTAGGCCAAGTGACCCCCAACATTTTTTCCCTGTGAATGGTGCAGACTGAATATGGGGGGAAATGTAGTGGGGGAAGCCCTTACGCAGTTCCGTATTCCAAATTTTTACCATATTAAAGACCGGAGTCTCTGGTCAGTGAGCCTTGCAGGGATCTAAAAATTTCTTCCAAGTATTCTTCCACCAGCCGGATCAGGCACACAGGGATCCAAAACAGATCCGACCGGCGGAAGAATACTCTCCCTCGCCAGCAAAGTGGGCAGGTCCAACACTCGTACTGTTTGCCGGCAAGAAGAAAACAAAACATGAGGTGTTCGCTGTGGACTGTCTGGTGCACAAACACTGCAGCCATCTCTACTGATTACTCTATGAATAAGCAGAACTCTAATCAGTTTAGGTCAAGTCCTGAGAATATAAGAACCACAACATAAATATATCCGACTGTATAAGAAAACAGGTTCTCTCCATTTTGTAACTAGCGCCAAAGTAAAATAATCAACTTCCACAAGTTGAATAATGTTATCTGTATCTTTACCTTCAGGATAAAGACATCTCTTGAAGTCATACAGGTTCCTACCAACAATGATGGTTTCAAAGGGGGTTGGAGACCTATAATCCAGTCTATTGAGTAGTCTCAAATCCTAGGTAGGTTACCCCAGGGATACTTGCCATTGGATTTGTAATGGTAATGCCTTTTACCAACCCTTATCAGCAAGGAAAGAAGGCAGTATGCCAACAACCAGCGCAAGGGCATCTACCATACTGTTCCCAGAACCTGGAAACCATGCAGACTCCGTGTTCTAAACAAAGCAGAATGGGACGTGTCCTCTGTTTCTTTTTCCCCTGGACGTATAATCTCTCTATAGAACAAAAAGATTTTTTTCCCCCCAATATATTTATTTTATGTATTGTGTAATTTTTTTATTAGTGGCTATTGCTAGGTTTTTACCCTTTAGGAATGAATATAGTAGTCAATACAACCTATGACGATTTCCGCTCGCCCTGTTCTCCAGCTGTTCCCCTTCCAATACCAAGGAGGACAAGGACCTATCGAAGATCGGCTCCCTCTACTGGTGGTAGTAGGGATGGCACTTTATGTGTTGTGATTATGTTTCTACCTGCTACTTCTGCATGGTGGTTCCGGTATCTTCTGTTAGCTCCCCCTTTCTCACCGGGAAGTCCTGGCCAATCAAGTCACATGACACTGTATATAAGGATGTACCTGGCAGCTGTGCTGAACAAAGAGGTCTTCTACCGCAGCAAAGGCATTCATGTCTTGCAGGGTACTCTGGTGGATACGGGGGGGGGGGGGGGGGACTACACATGCCTAGTGAGATAAACTCTGGACGAGCTGGGCTTGTCATGAACGCTAGGGAGGTTAAACACACCGACTAAAAGTGCCCATATGAATACAGCCTATATATACAGTGGACCCTTGACTTACAACCAACCCTTGAGAACGAATTCAGTTTGTAAGTCAGAACCATTTTTCCCATGAGAAATAAAGGAGATGTCAATAATCTGTTCTGGACCTGCCAAATTACCATTTAGCTAACATTTTCATAATAAAAAAAGATGTAAATTATGTGCAACATACAAGAAACACCAATAATATTCCTTTTCCTTTTATAGCAAATAAAGTTATAACATGTTCCTAGCCTACTAGAAAAAATACAATTTAACACTGTACTCACTATTCAAGTAGACATCTTGTTTTTCTGCTCTATTGTAATTGCCCCCTTTATTGGGGTCATGATGCACGGACAATGCACTGATCACCCTCAGCACAGAGGGGAATTCCTAGACACCTATGGGACCTTGATTACACCGTGTAAGCTCATATATCTGGGCTCAGAGACAGGTTTTTTTTAACACCTTTGGGGCCAGTGTATGCAACCCTGAGGCTGTACTGGCTTTAAGTGTTAAAGCGTCATTAACACTTTCTTTTTTTTTTCCAATAAAGATTTTTATTAAAGTTTTTAAAAAGAACAGTACAAAAGACATATGCCGTAATCCATATACAGCAACCAAAATGCAAACAGTACAGAAAAAATGACAGATATAAAGGCATATGTGAACACAAATATAACCTGGGCAACAAAAAAAAGAGGGGGAAAAGGGGGGAGGGGCAGGTGGGGTGCAGGGAAATGCTTGACCAGCGTACAGAAGAGTCAGGATGGGGTGACCCCATCCGTAGTGGCCTCCCGAGTCCGGCCTAGCGCGATACAGCCAAGCTACCCTCTCAGAACAGGGAGGGCCCTACAAACAAAGAGTTCACAGGTCAGGTTCGACCGCAAACAAAGTGACCGAAGGGTTAAACTCTCTCTAGCGCAACACATTCAGCAGATACCACAAAATAATTCCAGCACCGCCATAGCTTACTGAAACGGGACACCTTGTCCAATTTGATATGGAGGAGCTCCTCCATCTCATACACATATTTAAGCTGTCTGATCCAGTCTCGAACCGTGGGCACCACCGGGGACCTCCAGAGTCAGGGGTTAAGTGCCCTCACAGCATTCACCATATGACCCTTCAACGACAAACTTGGCCCCAGAGGTAAGCCTAGAAAAGACCAGGAGACAGTACTCCAGGATGAAAGGGACTTCGGAGTGCAAGATACTTTCCATCAGGCCGTGGATCGCCGTCCAGAACGGCTGGATGGCAGGGCATTCCCAGAAGATATGGAGCAAAGACCCCGTGTCTGCCGAGCATCTCCAACAGGACGGGATCGGCAGGAAGACCATCTTGTGTAGATGCTCCATTAACACTTTCTGCCACGGAAGGGGAACTGTAAACCATATTGGACACTGGCTTCTGGACGCAATTCTGGTTGTAAATCCAAACTTTGGTCACAAATCGAAATGAAAATTTTGGCTGTATCTCAAACAGGTCAAATCTCAAGGGTCCACTGTATAAGCAAAACTAATCAACTTGGTTAAGGAGGCTGTGCCTAGATTACATTTGTCCCAGTGGTGGCAGCATAATCCATGGTACATGAATAAGAAATACAGGGTTCTGTAATGACCACGATGAATCTAGATCACTGATGGAAGGCGAGGAAGCGTATTTACCCGTTCTTTATGTTCGTCTAATTTCCTTGTTTGACTCTTGGAACAAATAACTGTCTTAAAGGAAAAAAAGAACAGGTGCAGCGTCATATGACACCCACCTACAGCCAGAAACAGATAAGTGTCAGCCAGGAAACGCGTACACGGCCTATGCTGACTAAGTCCTAGATGACAGTTATCAGTTTCTGGCTGTTAGGTAGTTGGATGTTGACTTTTCCATAAAATGCTAGATACAGAATATGTTTGCATACTTGTTACAGTCTGGTACGCTAAGTTGTACTGACATGAGGAGCTATATTTGGGGTCCATTAATGGGTCCAGATGTTCCTAACCCATCAAAACCCATGTGATAAAACTTTCTGGGACACACAAATTTAGATTGGGTATTTGTTAAATAAAATGTACTATTTGTAACACATTTCAGAAAAAATTTAGCAATATTGTGTTTTTCATAAAAATAAAATATTCACTAGTCACAAATTGACATTGCTGACTTTGGCAGTTGATTGCAAGGATCAAGGAGACTGATATTTTTTTGCAGAAATATTGTGCCACATATTCTCAAACTATAGACAGAATGTTTTTAAAGCTGCCTTTCAAACATTTGTGTCATTCTAACTTGCAGTCTTTCATAAATAAAAGTAAAGGCGCTATAAACAGGTTTATGTTAATTGCGAGTCCCACATGATGGTACAGTCCTCTGCAAGTAGGTATCCAAAAGTAAGTGAAAATTTAACTTTTTAAATTTTTTTCCCCAACTAGAGTTCACCTCAAAAATTTAAAAATGCACTTTTCATATAAAAATTACTTTATGTGCTTTGCACATACTATTATTGCAGCCCCCCCCCCCCCCCCCCCCCCCCAAAAAAAGAAAACTTCTGAAAGAGCAAACACCTTGAGTTTACTGAAAGTATCTCAGGCTGGGTTGAAAACATCCCCAAACCTCTGGTCCATGAAACACCCAGCTTTATACAAGACACAACGGACTCTTAAATCGTGAATTAAATTGTGCCCGTGCCGGGATCAGACACATCCGCCGGCTTTTCGTGAGCTTGTAGCATTTCTGCAGAGCTGAAGGCACACAGAGCCTTTCTGGCCCCGTGTCTTCCGCATCCTAGACCTCCATGTTAATGGAGGGGGCGTCGCATTTCTCCCCACACCGGCGGTGTGTGGAGGGCCGCTGTAATCCACCGCGATTGCCCGGGCAGCGGCTTTATGTGCCATTAAAAATGGTGCCAAAAGCCCATAACACCCAGGAGGTTTAATAGAGCTATGATGGGATACCACTAGGGGTGTGACCTTTTGGCAATAGGTAGTCTCAGGGGTTTAAACCCTGAAAATTTCAGGATTGTACTACAAATGATTTAGTAAATCTGGGGGTTAAAGACAATAAAAAGTTATGGAGGGTAATTTTTAACATTTGGGTCCTCCTTAATATCCTTTCAGCACTTAACATTTGCTCATTTTTGGTCTATTATATTATTGTAAGCAAATACACACAAAAAGTGCCGAAAGTGGAGACAGACCCAAATCTGTCCCAAGATTTCCCATTTCCAGAGGAGGTGTGGGACCCCGGGACTTTAACGCCAACAAATACATTAGATGTCATGTTCAGTTTTATCAAGTTTTATACAATTATTCTGAGTATTTAGAATTTTACAGCATATATAAAATAATGTACATAATTACAAAGTGCCGGTGTGCCAACCATCATAGTACATATAGACATGGTAGTTCAAAATTCTTGCTGACATCTCTCAATGCGTTTTGGCTCTTTCGTTGCGTATTTGTATATTGGGATGTTAGGAACTAAAATACATAAGGAGAGGGATGGCTGTTTTTAGATTTGAATATATTATTGTAAGCAGTTTGATACTACAAGCTCTCTTAATGAAAACATCCGTTAGGCCAAATTACATGGTGGCAAATAAAGGACTTTTGCACAGCTTGTTAGTGGCAGACAAATAAGAACAAGGACACAGGCGCACAACCTAGTACAACAAATGGTTAAATCATGTGGATAAGATAATGGGACGCATTTCGAGCAGATGCTCTTTTTCAACCATAGGGGAAACCCCTTTCCCCTATGGTTGAAAAAGAGCATCTGCTCGAAACGCGTCCCATTGTTACTATTGAGCCCCCCAGTATCTGTAAGCAGGAAGTGATCTCATCCCCAACCAGGAAGTGAGGTCCTCCTGGAAAACACATGGCCCTGAGAGATACACCCTTGCAAACCTCTCTCAATGTGAGTATAGTCTGTTTTGTGTCATTTTGTTTCAATTTGTTTTATCTTATCCTATTCCACATGATTTAACCATTTGTTGTACTAGGTTGTGCGCCTCTGTCCTTGTTCTTATTTTCTGTTACAGGGGGCCACACTTCTCAATTTTGAGAGCTGCGCACCTAACTCCATTTTACTCTATAATCCTTTCTTAAGGTGCCCATACACCTTTAGATCTTTCTGTCAGATATCCTTTATATCTACCAACAACTATGTAGTACAGGATCCTCTGCGATTGAACACAGGGAGACTTGATGGTTTAAATGTCCCTCATATTACATGGTTTTGGTAAAACAAAATGAAAACTTAAGGATATCTGACAGAGAAATCTAAAGGTGTATGGGCACCCTTAGGCCCCATACACCAACTGAGGGCCTTTCTGGCCACTGATATTACTATAGCTGTGTAATCACTGCTGAAGGTTGTGCGCAACTACCCATTATCTTTCTTAGTTTGTTGGTGGCAGACAAGCTAGTCTGAGAATTTTATTTCAGAAACTTTCAGATTTTCCCACACCGCCAATCTGTAATTTCAATGGATTCAGAGAATCAAAGAAAATCAGAACAAAAAACATGGGGGTGGGTTTACATGTGTAGATTTTTATTCTTCAATCAACTGCCAATTGAAGAGGAGCTAAGACAAAGGAGCTCAAACATCTCAAAGGAGCCCTTAAAACTTGCGGTTATCCTAACTGGGCCTTTGTCAAAAACGGGAGTAGAAAAAGGAAAAACACCAAGACCTCAGAAGTAGGGGAAAGACGTGATAGGAGAAGGAACATGGTCCTCCCATATGTGGCCGATACATCAGAAAAACTAAGAAGGATCTTTAATAAACACCACACCCCTGTCTGCTTCAAACCTGGCAACACACTGAGGCAACAACTGGTCCACCCTAAAGACCCAACACCTAAACACAAGAAGAGCAACATAGTATATGCAGTGCAGTGAGGAGTGCTCTGACTTGTATGTGGGAGAAACAAAACAACGACTGGGCAGATTAACCTCCCTAGCGCACTGCTGAGGTCCAGATTTCTGTACCAGAAGTGCACCATAGACTGTAATGGATTTTTTTTTTGTGTTGTAGGCCTGTAACTTCAAAAAATCTGTCCATACAAGGGTCTAATAGACATCCGGACTATAATAATGTTTGAAACACACAATTATTATAAAAAAAAAAGTACATAAAAAAAATTATGAAATGTATCATTTGAATGCTTAAATCTCTTGAATACTTAATTGGTATGAAAGATTTCAAAACAGTATTTATTGATTTCAAAACAGTATTTATGTTTGTTTATAATAACATTTTTATTTTGCTTTTGTTTTGAATTGTATTGGATAGAGTTATCACTGTATCCAATACAATGGCATTCTCTGAAAGGGTTAACTTCAAAGATCACATATGGAATGACAATGGGGGTGATATTGCAGGTGTGCTCTTTGAAGATATCCCAATTTGCACATGAAAGTCATTCATGTGCAAATTGGGACATTCATGTGCAAATTGGGACATTCATGTGCAGATTAGGCTGGTAGAGGTGTCACAGCCAGCTTGCATAAGATCGCACAGACAGCACAGAGCAGAGTGTGCAGCCGGGGAGCTTAGCTTGACGGCACTATCTCGTCAGCTGCAATACTGCATAAGCAAGTGCAGGACGAGATGGTGCCGTCAGAAGCGCTAGGAAGGTTAATAACACCTCACAGCTCCAATCATGCTAATGTAGTAACACCTACCTCAATGAGGCACAAACCCAAGGCTGGTTAACACATTATGTGGATTGGAGCTATACCCCAGAGTTCATATTCCCAGTAAGACCTTGTACAGTTACTCTGAATTGAGAAAGCCATTTAGAGGACTAGCGAAGCGTCTTCAAGTAACAAAACACAGCAAGTCCAGTTGATTTGAATTAAACACTACAGATATACAATGATCTAAAGGAATAAGAACCTTCACAGACAACTGCCAATTTATTTTATTTTATTTTTTGTATGTGTTTATGTGTTTGTCGAACATGGTTAGTTCATTTATCGAATGTAACATTAGATTTTTTGTTAGTCCATCCCGATATCGAATGAAAATACATTTGAATGTACAAGGACAGATACAAATTTACCAACATGGTCGATCACCTTTCAAACTATTTTTTGTTCAAGGTCGAACAAAATGTATACATCTAACAAATTGCCAATTGTAGATTTTTGTTAAATCAACCAAAAAAACGTGTAAACCCACCTTTAGTATAAATTATTCTTAAATTAACAGTCCATGTATGGCATTTCATTGGATTACTGGAAAGGGCAAAATACAGAAAAACTGTGAAACAGTAGGATGTGTTGCAGTCCTTTCATTCAGGATTTAGAATATCTAAAATTGCATTTTTTTAAACCTTTATTTATGTAAAAACTACTGCAACACTTTCTCATACAACTAAACAAACAAATCATTTAATTTAAATACTTTACTTAATTACAAATGACTTACTCTATATTCAAAAAAAACACTTACATTACATTGACATAATACTGACCTGTCAGCAGTTTACATCTGTGAAAACTGCTACAGAATAAAAAAAAAAACCCCCAATGCATTCACCTTCATCACTCCAGGGGAAATCATATTTATTAATGGCAGAGAGAAGCAATTCCACCCACACTTCATTCTTACTATGGGGCTGTAATTCTATAAAACGGCCACTAGATGGAGCTTCATCACATTAGATACTGCAGATGTGAAACTGCATTCCAAGTCTTCCTCCCAGATGCCCATTTCCTGATTTAGAAGCTGTTGTGGTGGGTATGTCACACAGTGGGAGGAAAGAGCCAGAGAATCGCCTTTCCTGCTGTAAGGAACGTTTTGAGCAGTGGTTGCCCAATTATCAGCAGTGCGAAGTGCCCAGTGAGGGGGTAGGTCCGCTTTCATTAAATACGTTTTCTTTGCAGTATCTTTTTCCTGGGATCAGCTGTTCCTTTGCCCATTACATTTTCCACAAATGGTGAAAGAGCTGCTAGTTTAGGGTGGTAAAATTTATCATCATTCAGCCAATCTCTAATTCTAGCATCATGTTTGAGCAGTGATCAAATGGCAGGTGTGGGTAGAATGTTGTACACTGATAATTTATTTAATTTAACACCGATACAATAAATTATATTTGAGAAAACATACCATCGTATTTTGGACCATAAGACGCACCCAGTTTTAACAGCAGGAACACAAGAAAAATATATTTGAAGTGTTCAAGCATAAATGGGAAAAATTCCCAATGCAATATAACTTTCAGCCACTAGAGGTCACAAGTGAACACTTGATCAGCATACAGATGACATCATGGCTTCCTTTTTACACATTGGGGGAGAAGCGGCATGCACTTCTCCCCTCTACGGCTGACAGCAGGAATCCGCAAATGTGTGATCTAAAATAAATGCAAGTATGTACTGCCTTGACTATGTGTCGCCTGCCATTATTGACTTATTGTCTCATGGCCCGGAAAAAAGGCAATTAATTTTGGCTTACATTCTTACAAGTGTTGACCATCAGCATACCAGGATTTTATACTTCTATTAAGTCTTTGAACTGATGAAACACTACAGAATTGCTGGGGTAGTGACCACGTAAGACGTCAGTTATGTCCTTGGTGGCCAGTTCGTGCACAGCCCTACCAAGGTCCAAGGGAAGGGTGGAAAACCGGATAGAATTAAGTTATCACTCCAACTTCTAGCATTAAAACACTGTAATTATAATACAGTCGGAGCATTGGCAAAGCATTCTAGGTATGTGAAAGAAAAAAAAAACCTCTGTGTGTAAAAGAACCCTTCCCCCCCTTATACATTTCCTGCACCCCTACACATCACACCAGTTTATTTTCTTACAGGAAAATTGCTGCATGGTCAAGGATCCCCCTTAATGTTTCTAGGACACAGGCCTGGAGATTTTTGGGGTGAGATGCATGGATGAGTCCCCCTTTGGGCTACAAGGACCAATCCTCCCTCTTAGGACTCAGAGCCACACTTCTATCCTCAAGTGCTGCTGTCAAGCTTAGGGTATGTCTCCACTGCGTTGCTTAGGGCACTGTCTCCACTGCATCAGGAGCCCCTGCGTTCAAGCTCAGGGGTTCCGACTTAGCACATACACATTACCTGCCCGGCAAATACTCTGTTCACATGTTGAGCGGAATATCGTAGTGCAGTACGTCAACCTCCAGCCAGACACTGAGGAAACCTGTAACACTTACCCCACAACCTGTGGACACCTCTCTTGACACCGTACAGGCGATCTTAATTTACCTTGAACACTTTGTTCCTACCAATCAGGGGTCCCGTTTTTCTGCGGACAGTGGCCCCCTGTTCCTCCTGTTGTCCCGTGTTCTCTCCTCTGGGCGAACCCCCGTTTTATATATTTACAATCTCCTTTCATCTTGATTGATCTTACCACACCTCCTGAGGAAAATCGCTGTTGAAACGCGCGTCGAGGTAGTGGACCCTTATTAGTCTTATGGTCATCTAAAATCAACCAAGCTTGCCATATGGATCGGCAGACATCCAGGCAACCCAAGGATACGGCCCAGATGGTGTGAAAATCAATAAAGACTTTTAACCTCTCCTTAAATGTTCCTCTGGACATTTGACACTTTGTGTAATGCAAAGACCATTTTGACATGACCATCTAATCGATATAATATATTTTTGTCTTGATGTGTATCTGTATCACAATCTTTCTCTAAATCCTCAATCTGAGGTAACATTTAAGGGTTGGGTTGGCCACATTTAAAGTCCCCGTGTCTTTGCCCTCGGGCTAAGAGAAATAAATTGGAAGGACATTGGGTCCGATTAACTTTCGGAACTCACTGCCCCTCCATACACATTTAATTTGGGATGGTGGCCTTCCCCTTTTAAGGTATAAGTGGTAATTCTCTTTTACATAAACCTCCAGCCAGCAGATAGACAGAAGTTAGAACAGCCGTTGTCCCAGACAGGTAATGTGGATCAAGGAATGTTCAGGGGGACCCGAGGGGGTCGGCAAGGCTGTGGAGACATGCCCTTACTGTCGCTTTTTGGGCTGCCCAGTTCCACTCTCCTAGTTTCTCCTGCATTTGTGTCCCGATGTAAAGGGAGCAGGTCTTTACCCTGCAGTGGCCAGTCATAACTGCTGATGCCCTATCAGCATGTATGCACAGATGAGATTGCCAGCAAGCCCTCGCAACCAGGGAGCCACAACAGTGAGGGCTAGTGTCCACTAGTTAGAAACGCACACAGATTGCAATGGGCCAGACTCCACTGGCGCAACGTGCTGTGCATTTAGGAACACATTTTTCACCAAATTTTTTTTGGTGCATAGAACACATACACATCAAAACACAATGAATGGATTCTTCAATGTGCTTGGGATGCATTTTAGACGCGTCCCCATTCATTCTCTGGCAGTGGTTCCCAAACTGAGGGGTGCAGCTAGTGAGCTGAGGGAGGGATAAGCAGGACGCTCACTATGGAGGAACTAGCTGCAGACAGTAAGTAGAGTGCATGTAACGTATTTCTCTGCATGCATTTGTCTCTATGTGAATGATTCATGTCTCTGCACATCTAAAAACCACGTCTAAAAACACACACACAAAAAACAGGTCTAAAAGGCACCCCAAGTGCGTTTTTTTTTTAGATGCATAAGTGGAGACATGGGCTGAGGCCGCACGTTATAGTCATACTGATGTATATTTTATCGATATTAGGTTTTAGCTTTCATTCATAATGCTTTGAAAATTGCCAAACAACAGTCATGCAAGTGAAAAAGACAAACTTCAGTACCCTTTAAATCAGCTTTATTCTTCTAAATCTGTGTTATTCAATATCTCATAGCACCTTGGCAATGTCCAGAATAGAATAGAAATACATGTATACATTTAAAGCATGAACCCTACTTCACAATTTTAAATTAAAATAAGCTGGAACAAAAACAAAATGCATGTTTGACTAAAAAGCCCCATATATAATTGACAAGATGCCAAGGCAAGTTAGAATTACCAGGTAAAGTGATGATGTTACAATTTCTTTCCGTTCGGCCAAAAGTTTTTGAAGATGGATGTTGAGTACAGTTGAGATTTTAGACATGAGAAGCTCTAAGTGCCAGAAAGTCTATTATAAGTGTATCTCAGGTAAACAAAGTTCAAGATCATGTTCCAGATTGAGGATACAAATATTATGTATTCCTTGATTACAATTATACAAAGCTGACAATTCCATGGTACCATAGTATAGGAAGCCCTGACAACACAATATACAAATAAAAATAAAGGAACCAGATTAATGAAAAATCACACACTGTTATTAACTAGAATAAAACTTAAAAGGGAAAATAGGGAAAGAGAATAAAGGGGAGGACAAACAGGAAATAAAATACATAAAATCAAAAACAATTACCTAGTGCATATGCAACAAACTATGCACTGTACAACAGGTACTGGGGGTAAAACTAACTTTCTCCAAATGCAGATTCTTGTTATTGTATAGCACATCATAATCCAACACAATATCAGCAACAGCTTAATGTCAGGTAACAAACAGGAATGTTACACCACACCATTTCAGATGCAGGTTATTATTGTATGCCTAGGACCTCGTAATGCAAACCTTTATTAATAGTGGTAGAAAGATTAAAATAAAGTAGCGAGTTACAGAAAAAAAAAATGCAAGACAAAACCACCCTGAAGAAAAAAATAAATCAAGGAGAGCTAATAATTCGATTATGAAGAATGCTATGAACAAAGCTGAAGTCTTAGGCAGGCATTGCAAATATTGAATAGAAATGAACGCTTTGATGGTTAGAAAATCACCTATACCAGAAGGGACAACAGTATAGTTAGATAGCTGAAATTTGCCTGAGAATATACATAAATGTGGAGGAGAATATGACAAACTGCAGACAGCCGACACAGGCCGTGAGCTGGTCATGCAACATACTTCATGTGTACATCATACAAAAATCTAAATATTTCACAGCCTTAGTTATACCTTGATAGCCCCAGACCACACAGGAAAGGAAGGGTTAAAACAAAAAAAAATTCAAAGAAACAAGGGCACAGGAAAATTAAATAAATACTTTTTTTTGTTACGTAAAGATCCTAATGCAGCGCTTATACTGAAAAAACAAATGCTGTCACTCATTTTATATAGTAATTTCTGTACATGAACTAAGTCTGGAGAAGAAAAAAAACACAACAGAACGCTATACACATACAAAGCATCCTTACATATTAATCAACATATGCAACGGGATTTCTGAAAGTCACAATCAATGATAATTAGTTTAAATCTACTAAACAAAACAAAAATACAAGAAATACTCAAGTCCCATTTTAAACAAATACGGTTAAATCCACTGTATCCATATGTTCTGAATGTGATTAGAACAAGACACAGAACAAGATATGTTCGATGAAAACTGCATTTAGGATTAGCACAGTAGGCCTGGCATGTCTTCATGTATACATAAGCTAGACATTTCCCATGTCCATTTAAATGGCTGACACTAACCTGAGCCGAAGAAACTCGCCTAGAAAGAGCTACCAAATAAACTAGAACTACGCATGTTTTAGGATATGGCTCGGACCTTGAAAGTGGGTTTTCTGTACAGCTAACTGTATCAGCATTCTGGTGAAGGTCACCGCACGACGCCACTAAGGGCATCCCTAAACTGGTATCTTTCCAGTTCCAATGCCACACACCCAACAGCCACCACTTACAAATTCTACAATTTGTAGGCGACATTAACTCACATTACAAGCCAGTTGTGAGAGCAGCAGCCACCTATGGTCAAATAATGCCATTAAAATCTCATACAGAAACTGGATTACTAAAAACTAGTATCTGTGCGTGTCGGGCTATCTTCTGCAGCGAGCCACTAATTGTTTTCTATAAGTGGGGACGCAGCAGGGTGCTGCCCGCTTGTCCTCCACAGAACAGAACATCCATTCTGTTTACAGGAGAGCATGATTGTTTTCAGCTACAACAAATACTACACTATTGTAGGTGCCTTGGCAGTCACAACTGGTACTGCCATGTGGTGTGTAGCAACAATATATATAGAAAAATTTTGCTGCTCTGGTAGAACTTATTCTTTTTGGCAAAGTCCTTGAGGCAGATAAGTTTTCACCATGATGTATTAGCCCTAAGCTGCATATGGGCGACTTCTGGCAGCGCCTTGACTACTAAAATCACCTGTTGGTGACACTAGGGGCAGAAACAATTGAACAAATGTCACCTATGTCAATCTACCTGGTAGAAAGCAATAAACCGAAAATGATGGCATAATATACCATGTACACTGTATCATTGTTCCATGTTAATGTTTAACTAAAAGGGTAAAAAAAAAAAAAATTCCCATCAGCCATCAAAAGATTTAGCAGTTCCTCAGTTGCCTATCCCAAAGCCTGTATATGCCTTGAG
The DNA here is from genome assembly GCA_036250615.1 of Ptychadena robeensis. Classification (NCBI taxonomy): domain Eukaryota; kingdom Metazoa; phylum Chordata; class Amphibia; order Anura; family Ptychadenidae; genus Ptychadena; species Ptychadena robeensis. The sequence goes on along the minus strand of CM070033.1, from coordinate 37,342,428 downwards.
GTATATACATTGCCTACTATGCCAAGTTAAAGAGCAAACTGGCAACAATAATCTTATACTATACAAGAACATTAATAATGTTTATATATGTGGTAAGCTGAAAAGGCTGCAAATTAAAAAACAAAACAAATGGCTAAATGTAGCCTGCATCAGAGGTGGTATTACTAAGCTATGGCATCTACCCCCCCCCCCCCCACCCCCTCAAATACAGCCTCTATCACTCACCTCACTATTGATAACTTTCATTTGTGTATGCCACCATCACTAGCACTCCAAATACCTATCTCATTGCCAAGACCAGGGACAACATAGAAGTCGCAGTATGTGCCACAATGAGCAATGGATTCACAAGGTAGAAATCTCTGATTATGAAATAGTACAGGTCAGTCCACCAAACAGGCAACTACATTTTTTAGCTGAAGGGGGATTTCAAGTTTTATCTCTTAAAGCTAAGGTAACTTCAGCAGGAACCAATTTGAATCTTTTTTTTTTTACATATAATTCTAGTTACCCCCACCCAAATGTGGGCATAGTGGCCCTCAAACAAAAGTCTCTCAAAAGTAGCTTTGAATGGCAAAGCAATACCAATTTGCTTAAAAAAAAAAAAGCCAAAAAACCCCACACAAAAAGTGCAATTAAAACGCAAAGGAAGGCGTTTCTAGTATTTATCTGATTGAGAACAGAAGTAACACAAGCTCATAACTTAATCAATTTAAGTGTAATTATGTCTACCAGAGGGAAACTTACACAGCTAAACATTTTGGTTAATAAATCAGGCTACTGCCATACATAGCCTCGTACTCGGGTAAGGAGAGAGGAAAACATATACTATACCAGTCATTGGGGAACCACATGAAGTCATAGGTCTGTTATGCATAGCCCTTTCTCAAACAAGACATACACATAGATGGAAATTTTACATTTATAGTTGTGACTGAATCATGCACAAGATGGGAAAAATTAAATTAAAAAATAGGGGGGGGGGGGGGGGGGGAAACGATGCACATGCCTTTGCTGTAACTAAGCCTTTTGCTATCTTTTAACAGTTTTTGAAGAATTTTAAGATTTTCTAAAGATAGTGAAAACGCTTAGAGAAATTTTAGTAAGGTCAAAAGACAAACTAATATTTCAAGCTAACTGACATTACATAACATCTGTACATTCAGTTTTATAATTTGTGACGAAAACAGTATCTGGCCACAGTAACACACTGACCACACACCGCATCCATGATTTTAACTTCAAGGCCAAAATGGCATACACATACTACCAGCAAAGCCTTAAATAGATTAAAAAAGTAATTTTAAATTTCTATATTTTTATAATTTTTTTTTAACATCTATTTTTCAAAAATATTTCTTTTAACCCTCTTTGGAGGGTCTTCTAGGTTTATGTCATAACCCTGAAACTGACATATGGCAGGTAACTTCTGCAACGTAAAATATTTAAGATGGAGAAAAAAAAAAATCCACATTGATTTATCTGCTTTTTAAATCACATCTGGAACTCCCTACCACCTCAAATCTATGATCTCTGAGATGAATTGTGGATTCCATCATGTCCACCTTGTGTTAGACATATTTATTGACCATTTCCAAATTCAAAGTCTTTCTTTGTGGTCATCAGTCCAGTTCGAAGTTTTAAATTAAAGACATGAAGCTTTACTTTGGTGATCTTGGTGGCACATATTGCTCCTTGCCATTACGCCGTGTTGCTCCCTGAGGTGAAGACCTGCGTCCAAACTGTCGCCTTTGTTCCCTGATTTTCCCTGCGCCTCCTCTGGGTGTTCCATTGTTGCGGTGCCCAGGAGAATCTTTGACTTTTCCTTCAAGTTTCTCATGCGGCTTCTCAGTGTTCTTCTCTGGAGTGGAGCCTTCTTCATTTTTGGCAGATGGTGTTATATTAGAGCGAAGCTCACGAAGTGGCTGGACTGGAGCTGGTGTCTCCTTGGGAGGTTTCTGACATACTTCAGCATAACTTAATTTACGTGGTTCCTTGGAAGAGAGAAGACAAAGCTGTGCATTAACATGAAAGACCAACTCGCACTGCTTTTTTTTTGTCCCATGTTGACATTTTATCTAGGAACATGGACATGAGTTTCACAACCTAATGCAACAAAGTACTGTAAATGAAGCAATAAAAGTTAAAACACCAAAAAAAACAAAAAACAAAAAAGGGAGGTAGCATGAAGGTTTAGCAAGGAGGGATCTTTTCAGGCCATGCGGTTACCAGGATGACGTTACTTCTGTGTTACAGATTCCCACGGGCTCAGGATTAATGGGACACGTTTCAAGAGGTAGCTCTTTGTCAACCATAGCAATGGCCCAAAAATTTTACTCTCCTTGCCAGGCTTCCATTCCACCTCCATTAATGTGAGTATTTTTATCATTTACAGTACTTTGTTGCACTAGGTTGTGTGTCTCATGTCCTTGTTCCTATTTGTAACAGAGGGGCTACACTGCCCCTTTTGAGAGTTGCACACCTACACACAACACCCAACCCTCATGCTGACCCATTTTTACTATGTTATCTTTGCCCAGGCCTCATACACCTACATTTTTACATCCAGGCAACGGACATCCTTTAGAATATGTTTCAGGACAGTGGCTTTAATAATCTAGTATTTTATACGAAAAGATTTTTCTGCAATCTGCTGTAGTCAAGCCAAATTTATTATATCAGGAGGAAGTTGATGCTGCCAAACCCCAACTGAAGCAACAAGTACCAAGAACAGGTCATAAATGGAAAATGGGGCCAGTGTTCCAGAACATATGATCTTCACATGTAAGCTTTTAAAGATTAAGAAAAACAAACCACATCATAAAATACCCTATAATAGGGCAAAACCCAGCTGTAATCTGAACGATCAAGTCCTAAATCTCTGAGGCAGTGCCTACTGTGTTATTTATACAATTATAGAAGATACGTTTTCCTGCCATTTTTATTTCAGGATTAAACAAGTACTGCCCAAGGTTATTACATATATTTAATTAATAAATGTCACAAAATCAGGAGGAGTTTTAAAACTGAAACTATTTACAGTTAAAAAAAAAATAAAAAATTATATATATATATATACACACACACACACACAAAAAAATGACACTTAAATCTACTTATACTTTTTCAAAAAAAAATATTGGAAGTATGGAAAGCATGTCATTTTGTGTAAGCTTGTACCAGAAACATTGCCAGCACAAAATATATAAAATAGATTTACGGATACATTTTAAAATGCAATATATACAACATGGTAAATCAAACATTGAACAGAGGAGCTTACCTGCGTGCTTGGAGCAGGAGACACACTTGCTATAGCTATAGGTGCAGTAGTGGAAGGTTTGGGTGGTTTCACAGAAGTAGCATTGCACACTGGTAACACTGCCGATGTCTGGCTAGCAACATCTTTGTGACAAGAAATTTCTGTGGCCTTTTTCTCATTAACGGGATTGCTTTGGGATGGGAAATGGGAAAAAGCAACATATATATTATATGTGTATAGACACATACAAAGAATATATATTGAATTTAGTATACAAAAAGATCCTAACCAAAATGATATTTAAGCACTACAAAAAGCAAACACCCTTAATATTTAATAAAGCAGCCAAATCTAAGGAACAGAAGATAAAAGCCCTCAGATCTCATAATCTTGCAGTCATTGGAGTAACAGTACAGCCACAATCTGAGCAAGAAAAGAAAAAGGACAAACACACTCACAAGCAAAAACTGGTGGAAAAGACACAGAGGGTAGGAAAGAAAGAGGAGGACATTTAAGAAAATCAGACTGACTGCATGTTAAATTTCCTCTAAGCGCGATACTTAATCATCACAGGGCTGAAAACAGAGTGTGAATGGCCCCTACAAGACAAGTGCACTGTGCCAGACCAGGCCCAAGAAAATGGTCCATACATGTTTGGTTACTTAAGCTCTCCCATACACCTTTAGATCACTCTGTGCAATTTCCTACCAGCAACTATGTAGTGCCAGGTCCTCCCTGATAGAATACATAGTGATTGGAAGGTTTAGAAATGTCCTCATATTACATGGTTTGGGTAGAATAAAAGTTGATTGTACTGACATTGTATGGTAAGATTGTAAGCTAAATGGGGGGGGGGGGGGCTTTAGACTGTTTGAGTTAATATTTACTCCAAAGGGGTGCATAATAAATCAATGCATGAAGCAGCAAAATTTCAGGTACTCTGTTCCGAGGCACAGTAGCAACTAACAGGGAAACACTTCACTTAAGCACTAGCACAGAGAATACCAAAAAAGAACACTGCCCTAGAATCCAAAACAAAAATAAATATGTACTGTACTGACCCTACTGCTAAGAGTCTATTACATAGAGTATAGAAGGGCTTGAGTGCTAGAAGTATTGTAAACTCAGTGATAACAGTATTCTCATTTCAAAATAGATTTTCCTTTCACTATCAATTTACATCAAAAACCAAAACCTCCCTCAATCGTTCACCCTCCAAACACATAAGATCGTACCTCGGGGGAACAGGAAGTGGGTTAACGTCCTCTGGAACACTCTGCGCGGAGCATGTGACAGGCTTCTGAAGAGAGTTTTTTGCAGGTTCATCCTGAGCATGTGTAGATATATTTGGAGGCAATTCTTTATTCTCCTTTAAGAATAACAATGGAAAAAAGTCACTAACTATGTCACACATAATGAACTGCACTTGGAAAGTAAAGATTCACACCCTAAATCTTGTCTATCCTACAGAGCCCATCCCCTATTTATACAGAAAACTAAACAGTTATACCCCCAAAAATGGAACTTTAAATGGCTATTAGGATACTTGTCACACTCGTGTTATAATAGTAATATTTATTTGGTCAAATTAAAGAGACAAACTTTTGTTGGGTATCTGTGTATAGACAGACAATGATAAAATAAAAAGATACAATTTCAGGGGACATACAATCACAGTCATGGAGCAGTGTTGTGATGTGTTCTAGTCCAACATGTTTCACCCTTAGGCTTCATCATGGAACAAACACAGAAATCCATATCATGAATACCAAAGTGATGATTAATCTGTGAGGTAGAGATGGTAAAGCCACAGAGCAACCATGAAAATCTCCTACAGGAAGCCCTCCCAGCTATATGTGTTTCAGGGATTATGTCGCTGGAGCGTTGAAGTAAAGGCTCAGTGGACAATGTATCTAACATTCAGGAGTACTTACAGCGAGAGTCTACAAAGGCAGGCACTTATTAAAAGGCATAACAAATGCATTAGGACGTTACATTGACAGAAGGCATACAGTTACATGAAACATGTAACTTGCACTCTGGCTTCACGTTTGTGGTAAACCACAATGCAGTATGCATTTTTAAGGACACATGTAAATGTGAAACGGTCCTTATATTAAATATATATATATATTTGTAAACAAGAACGTTTTTAATACATGAATACAATACATGAGGTGAAAATGCTTCACCGTCCTTTTTTTAAAAGCTTAAAATATTTGGATTGATGCAACATATTTACAAAAATTGTAATAAGTATATGGACTACAAACTGGAGAGAGACATCAGGATCTAAAACTAAACATCTGGTTAGACAATATCATAAAAATCACCTTTTCTTTGAGAATTCCTTTTACAACATCAGCCATCCTACTTTCAAGTACAGGCTCCCCTGGTGTGCTTGCTATACTTCCAGGCAGTGGAGGAAAATTAGAGGCCAATAAGTCAAACTTTGGTGTCTGTGCCATTTCTTCAATTGCAGTCGAAGGGCGCTGAAATACATATTATGCAATTAAATATTAAAATCTAATTAGACCAAACTATATAGTACAAAGAGTGCATGACACAGCCCTCAGATCTCATAATCTTGCGATCATTGAGAAGACTGAACAAACATGGTCTGAGTAGAAGATGAGAGGGAGATCAGAAAGTAAAAGATGGGTGAAAAGAAATGAGCAAAGTATAAGAAAGAAGAAGAATCAGAAGGAGAAACTCAGACTTCTGAATGTCCAATCCTATTCCCTCTAAGCGCGATACTTGATCATCATTGGGCCATCAAACATGACTAACCATGTTATACCAGTCAGAAAAACATATAAAGGAAGAAAGCATTTACATCAGAAGCTGGCTAAACCATTTGTTCAGTGTGTAATGCAAGCACTATATTTGTATAACAAACTTACACTTCAAATTGAGATGTTTTGCCTAGCACTGGAAAGGAAGTGGGTAAAATCCAGAACACCACCAACAGCAACATTTATTTTATTAGGGTAGTTAATAAAGCTTCAGTGTCTGCAATTTTGAAGGCTAACAAAAATCACTCAATTGTAGTTTACTACATATGCAAGCATAACACGATACATTATACGATACATACACTCGGACATTAAAATGTAAAAAAAATACAACTTACGGTGCTGCGGTCATCATCTCTTCGCCTTCTGCCTCTAAAAGTGCTTCGTCTGTGAAAGGAAGGATAAAAAAAAATTGATGTGGAGATTCTTGGATTTATTAATTTAACCTCCCTAGCGGTTGTGACGAGCCCAGCTTATCCAGAGTTTGTGTGAAGAACAAAATCTGGATGAGCTGGGCTACCGTGCATGCCGCATATCCCCGGAAAGCTACGGCGATTCTCTTACCAGCTGCAGCATTTCACAGTGACGCGGAAGGGGGCGGGCAGTGCCATAGCCCTCCATGTTAATGGAGGAGCGCAGGCTTTCCAGCCCACACAGCGGACATCATTAATGATGCCGGCTGTGTGGAGAGAGGCGGGGGGGAGGGGGGAAATTGCAGGCAGTGTACTGTGTACACTGCTGCGATTGCCTGTACCATACTGTTAAAAACAGCACAGTATGGGCAGTGCGCTAGGGAGGTTAACAAAATCAATGAGTTTTAGCTACTGGTCTCTAAGTGTAAGATTTTTTAACTTTGGACAGCTGAAAATAAAATTCCAAAAATGACCAAATGAGAAATAAAACAATGGAAACAGTCATGCCAATTTAATTGGAAAATCCCTAGAAATGAACGACACATTTTCAACTGCATTGAATAATAACATAAAAAGTTCTGAATCCTCTACCAGTACCATGATGCAGTGTGATTTGCATTAACAATGGAGAGATGTGACCGGGGCCTTAACATCCCCAGCGTCTGTGTGCCGGCAGCTCTGTAGAATAGCCGCCGACACACGGAGCCCTTCCAGCCCCGTGTGTCTTCTGCGTCATGAGTGAGGGGGGGGGGGGGGCACCATAGACCACCATGTTAATAAAGGGGGTGCTGCTCTCCTCTCCACACACCGACAGCATCTATTTCACGTCTGAGGTGTGTAGCGGGTAAAACTGCTTTTCGTGCCATATAAAATTGCGCGAAAAGCTCAAACCGCTCAGAGAGTTAATATACATACCCCTGTACAATATATGGGTTTTACAGTGTAAGCCCAACCATGCCAAGACATGACAGTCTCAGGTGACACAGCCAATGTCACTTTCCTTCTGAGGCATTATACATGCCTATAGAGCAGTATTGGGAGGCTAGAGATATCCTTATAAAAGTATACATTGACACTGCAGCCAACTGATCTCAGAAAGCAGGCATTTGTAGAGTGTGAAGATGGGATAGTATTTAAGGGATGACCATTGTTCACACAGGGGAAAAACAAAATTAGTTTCCAATTGTTTGTTTGACAAATGTGCTCTAGAGATTATGACATGTGCCCAGGATTTGGTTTAAATGATTACTACAATGTATGACATGTTGATGCCATTTACCAGAACTTTTCTAACCAGAATCACTTAAGCTGCCCAGAAGTCACAAATTAAGAAGTCCTCACTAATCAAATGCTGTTCTCATAAATTACATGATCTGCACAATAATGGGAAACCAATTATGGATTTGTCAATGCGTATATAAAAAACAACTTAACAAGATTAAAACCCACACAAAGCGGCGATACATACCTGCCTCTGATCCCTCCATCTGTACCATTCTGTTCTGAATGTAGAGATAGTGTATCCTTTGAAAAAACATCTTGGTGCCCTGTTAAAGAGGTGTTGTGCCTTTCTGAAGGGAAGGAGCGCGCTCTGTTTATACTTAGATCTGTTAACGATACAGGAACTGCAGAGCCACTTTCAGTAGTCCTTTCTGAAGAGTTTGGGGATGATCTAAACTGAGACTTCACACTAAAACAATAAAAAGCAGAATGTAGTAAAAATAAGTCATTTATCCTTAAAAACGGATTTGCAAAAGCAATTTATAAACATGAATGGATTCATCTGTGAAGGTTCTCATTCATCCAGGTCATTGGATATCTGTAGTGTTGAATACAAATCAACTGGGCTTGCTGTGTTTTTTTTTTTATTTAACCATAAAAGCTTTGAAAAGTTTGTCCGAGGAATTAAACTACATACCATATTACAAACAAGACCTGTTTGAGACCAAGCGTCCCTGTCTGCTGTATTCATTTCAAAACAGACAGGGATAGTAGGAAGCAATTTATTTTTTGCAGGGGGAACGACAGAACAGCACTTCACAGCTATACTGTAACTTAACCTGCGTTGACTTGCTGTGTTTCTTGGAGACCTTTCACTAGTGACAGTTGGTCACTGTGAATTGAGAAAGCCAGTCGGATGACTAGCGAAATGTCTTCAGGAAACACAGCAAGTCCAGTTGATTTGAATTACAACACTACAGATATGACTGGGTTCAGTCTAACTGCTATCCTTAACTGGCAAATTCCTTACAATAGAAATGCAGGCACTGTTACTATGACAAAAGTACATTGAAGAAGCACTGTAAAATCTTGGCTCTCTCTAGTTACCCTCTTTCTAACCCCTCTCCTAAGTCCCGTGTGTCCAATCATTGAAAAAGAAGCAGACTGCCACAGAAAGTCTATGAAACTTCAAAAACTACAGATGCATATTATATGAAAAATTTTATTTTTTAAGGGAGAACAGCAAGATTTTAGTACAGATTGGCAAGAGATGTTTTCAGTATTTTTACTATGCCTTCTATGGAACAGAGGGTTTTTTGTTTTTAAAACTAAAGGTGCGATATGCAAGGAGATAAATTACCAATAAAACCCCCCAGAAAAACAAAGCAGAAACCCCACAAAGTCAATATAATTTAGCTGAGATTGTCTGACATGCCCTGATTATCACATTTTGGCCCAGACGATGACCTTAAATGACTCTAAAAAAAAAAAAAAAAAAAAAAAAAACCCGATACAAAGAATTGCTAAAAATTTTTTGTTTGTAGAGCTGAATGTTAATCCACTTTGCGGATGTTTGACACGCCATAGTTAGCGAGCAAGAGTAAACACAAAAGAGCACTTACTGCATGCAACAGGATCCAAAATGTAAACAAGCCATATTAAAACAAACCAACACGCACTACATAAAGATTGCGTCAGTTATGACAATATAATATTTCTCACAGCATTCGATTACACAATATAATCTATACATACCGACTTCTGTGGAAAGGTCTTCCTATACTTAATGAAGCAGCACTTGATTTATAAGAGCCTGATGAGTTAAACCCATTTACAAAACCACCATTCGGAAACGGAGCCTGCAAACAAAACAAGAGAAGACTTTAAATCTATAGGGTAGATAATGCAGTCCTATGAGTGATAACACAAACTCCTTCCATATGGACAACAATGTCATCCACAGCACAGACTAGAAAATAGATCATAATGCATATAATAGTAATGCATACAATTATACATTTCCTAAAGGCACACTTATCGGTCTCCTCTCTTGTTCACAAAATTTTTTTGAAGGCTGCGCCTACAGTATCAGGCCATCCAAAATAAAGGGGGTTTAGGTGAAGATTAAAGCTTTAGATTTTGACTCCGCTTATGCAAGAAACTTAACTTACTTAATTGTTCTTGACACTTGCTATAAAAAAATAAAAGGTGTTTAAAATCCCCCCCAAAAAAACACAATATTTTTAGTGGTACAAGCCCTCAGATCTCATAATCTTGCAATCACCGGGAAGGGTCAGCATTCATAGACAGAACAGTAATCTGTACTCAGGCCAGAAAATATCATTGACATTTCTGAGAACTGGACAGATTTTTCTAAAACACAAAAAAATCTATATATTTAACCTGCTTGCGTATGAATGTGTCCCTATTTCCCCTCAAGGCGCAAGTTATCATCATTGGGCCACAAAGAGCATGCTGCTCAATACAGAATCAAGAAAAATGGCTAAAGCAGCTTGTTTAATTGGTAAAACAAAACATATTTGTGTGACAAGAGAAACCCTCATACAGTCCACTTACCAGTGGTGTTTCAAAATAAGGTGCTGGGCTTGGAGACCATGTCTGAGGCACAATGTTATAAATTGAATACTGTTGATGAGGACTATATACAGGCTGCATAAAGAGTGGAGAGGCAAACTGTGCTTGAGACTGAACCGGCTGCGTGTAAACACTGGAGTCCACTGCTCGATAACCATTCTTTGCAAAGAATGTGTTGATGGCTTTTATCCTAGCCTAAAAGAAGGCAGAAAACCAATAAACGGAAGAAACAGACAATACAAATACATGAAAAAAAACCACACATTCAGAGCTAGGTTTCAGGGCTTTCAGGATACAATCTACTACATCTTATATGCCATTTCAAAGCACACAGATTAAGCCTTAATGGGGGGGGGGGGGGGGGGGGGAAACTATTTGTGAAAATCTAACTAGGAAAATGAGAAAAAGCAACATCCCTCCAAAATGATATAGAGCAAGCACTTTAAATTCCTGAAATCTGGCACAAGAACCAAAAGCAATTTCTCAATTTGCGAGTAATGGCAAAAGCCAGATTCCACAGGGACACGGGGCTTGACTGGCACAGATTCTATCTATTCTTTCATAGACCACCCTACAGCCCATAAGCTGCTGACAGATCAGACAATTTTAGCAGGGGAAATACTGAAGCCGGTTGTGGGACTTGGCAGTGAGTTGAAGGTACACTGTACACAGCAGGAGTGTTATCTATTAAAATAGTTAGAACTGGCATAAAAAGGACAACCTAAAAGCATCCAGTGACCAAGGTAGCCAAATCAATGATTAGCCCAACCAGCCAACTCACAGAGTTGATCATTAAGACCAGGACAAGATCTGAGACCATGCAAACAGCACTTGAGAAAATATTCTATGTCTAATACTGCTAGAACAGACGAGCTGAAACATGGAAACCAGTGCCTGAAGTCACGCCAGAGCAACCCATTCTAGGGTTTAAGTAAAAGTTCAAGAACAGCCTTCTATGAACAGCATACAATAGTCTGAAGTAACTTACCATGATTGGCTTGTCCTGAAATGTTTTAACTTCTTCCCTAAGATATTTAAATGCCTGAGAAAAGAAAAAAAAAATTACCACTGAGATGACAGACTGTCACTCAAAAGAGACAACATTGAGCCAGAAGCATGATTTATTGTATTGCAGTGTAGCACAAGGTAGCCGAGGGCGACATAAATAAACTAATCTGCCTAAATTTAACAAATCTGCTTACTATTTTGCACTACCTTAATTGGGGAAAAATGATTGATAAAGTATCTCACACAGGCTAGAACATTACCAAACCAGCAAATGTTCTTGTAAACAGTTTCAACATTGGCCAGATATATTACACCCTTAGACTTTCAGTAACGCAAAGCAGCCCTAGAGCCTTTAATATATTGGTCTGATCTATGCTCCAGAGCCCAACATAAGCATAAAAACTATTATGTAAAAGAAAGGACTGTGTTATTATGGCTGGCTGGTTTGCAAGGTAGCTGCAATGAAATTGTTGGAGAATTAGGGAACGATTGTAAGCATATTACAAAAGCAAAAAGCATTGCTCTAGTACATGTAGTTTTAGCAATCCAAAGCACAAAGATCATTAAGTGATAGACATTATTTTACCTGGAGGACAAATGTCTTATGGCAAGACCATTTATGGTAAACTTAATAGGTCATTAGGAAGCAGCACGCGCACACACACACACAAACACCATAGTCTATACAAGCACAGAGTAACCAAAGAAAGACTAACCTGCTGAGCATCAGTATCAGACTGGAATGTAACATACCAGTTGTTATTGTGAGCAAACTCACAACTTATCACTTTAGGGCAATTTTCGTTGTCAAATAATGCTTTTACTTCCTGTAAGCAAGACCAGAAGAAATGCAAAAACTGTTAAGATCGGAATATATACAAAATCAAAATCTTTAATGTCAAGTTTCAAAGAAAAAAAAATACTTTAAAAACCCACACACATTCATAATTCACATACCCACTAGTTTTAGTTGATTAAATTAGTAGGGCAATTTTGCAAAAAGAAATAAAAAGATTGTCTAGTGAATATCAGGCTTTAATGCCTAAAAAACAGTTGCCAGCCTACCTCTACAGGAGTGGTTTCTGGGATTTCTCGAAGAATGATAATACATCGCTTGTGATTTGGTCTCACTTTTTCACCTTTCTCATCAACTTGGACCACAGGAGTAGCTGAAAAACAGAAAATAAAGAATGAGAGCACTTCCAAAGCGAACCACATACACAAGTTCATGATGGACAATGCACTGCAATCAACAAAATGTTTTTTCTTTCACAGGGTGTAAAAGCAAGATCATTGTACAGATATTGAATGACAAGAGTTCATTGACCCGTCAGTATCGGTCTTTCAAGGACTCTAATTAGTCAAAAGTTTACTTACAGCGGAGAACTTCAACAATAAGGTCCATGTCAGTGGTCAGTTTTTTAATTCCTTCCATATTTGCAATAGTCCATATTGGTACAAATTGATCACTATCCATTTGTGACATAAGATATAAATCTTTTGATAGATTTTCTCTGTAGAGAAAAAAAAATGTATATACTTTAACATTTTTCAAAACGGTCTCAGTTACACAAAATCATAGAAATGAGTGCCATAGCAATCAACTAAATGTGACCATGATAGCAGCTTGCAAATGGGATTTTAAGAAAAGAAAGAACAGTATAATATATATATATATATATATATATATATATATACACACATACATACATATATATACACACATACACATATATATACACATATACACATATACATATATATACACATATACATATATATACACATATACATATATATACACATATACATATATATACACATATACATATATATACACATATACATATATATACACATATACATATATATACACATATACATATATATACACATATACGTACACAGAAAGCAGTAAGGCACTTTTTTTTTTTTTTTTTACATTTTTTACATACTGTACACACATTGCTAGTCAACAGATTCATTTATGGAGTGTAAAAAACAAATGCTGAAACCGCATGGCATCAGACGCCAAAACAGGGCAATTCCTTTGCGACTCATTATGTCCTTTTTTTTTACAGCTCTTCGTTAAAAAAAGAAAAAAAAAATTCAACACATTTACAAAAAAAGACACAAACAAATATTACACAAGGGAACAACTAGTTAAGAAATGTAAAAGGAATCTCTCCCAGCATACTCAACAAGTCTTTTAAATTAAAATCAGCCATGTTTGTGGGAAGAACAGAGAATGATTACAGGCTTCACAAAATGTGCCTTTTTAGCAGTCGTCTTTGCATATATATCTACCTTGAGAAGCAGAATTCAAGTTGTTTCTTCAAACACTCTTTAAGGTCCTCTGCAGAAACGGCTTGTGGAACTGGTGAAGTGCCATCACCTTTATTGGTAGGAAAGAAAAAAGGAAATTGAACATTAAATGAGGATGAGTTTTTTTCAGAAGCATCATAATGTAAGTAAAATTTGGCCTGTGTACTCTCTAGTAACCCTTTTATTGACATGGGCAGATTTATATGATGCATCACCTCTAAGCTTGTTTGTAAATGCCAGAACCTGCTTTTCATAATGTATTGGACATCTGGCCAGCTGCTGTACCATAGCACTGTATCAGTGCTATCTAAACACAAGTTACAGAATTAAAAGGTTAAAAAGGGGGAACAATGATCAAATGTTCTTCGTTTTTACATAGGCGTGATATTTCAACAACCAGCATATCCTTTCTATTAAAAGAAAATAAAAACAACTTCCATAAGCTGATACAAAACCCTGCAACTGTGGTAAACTGTTCCACACTTCCCCATACTTTGCATTACAAAATTACTTATGTTTACTTTACAGTAACACATAAAATATTCACTAGTATGGCTTCTTGTCTCAACATTTGGTAAACAATGTTGCCTTTTAACTTATCAAGGTGGTAAATAGAATTCTGCTTACAGAATGTATGCATACAAAAATGGAGACGATAAAAGGGGTGGGGCCAATTTTACAGCTGTTTACTTCCAGTAAAACACAAAAATGAGTCTATGAATAGAAGTTGCACAGGAGGCAGCACTGCGTTGTTTACGGATCCCATTACAAAAAGCTTCTCAGTAGTGTAATCCAGTCTACCTAGTTGGATGTAAAGCTATTTTTTGTGCTTCAGTGGTTACAGTTAGAAACTTAAATAAAGTAGATAACTGTACCAGCTATGAAACCAGTACATGAATAACTGAAATTGTGAATAAAATAACCCTAATATAAATAATAAAATAATAGGATTAGGCAAAAACCATTAAGGCACTTATAGCCTTCAAGCACTTCAAGGGAGGGAAAACAGGGGCAAGCTGTCCTTAAGGCCCCCATACGCATCTAGATTTTTCATTCAACTTAATTCAATCAAATATTTTTTTTTTTGATTTTGATTAATGGAAAATCTGCTGCAGCCCACATGGTTTGATCAACCTCAAACGATTAAAATTGGGAAAATTATCGATCGAAAAATGATCACATGCTGGAAAATTTTAATCGGTTGTATTGAAAGCCTTCGCAGTTCCCTAAAGAGGATTTATGGCACCCTGAATAACTGATCCACTAAACATTTGTGTGTAATTATATATATTCTTTCACATGTTAGCAATATAGATTTGCCTAACAAGAAAGTCTTGTGTCACCTAGATGTAGCACACTAGTTAATAAAACTAAAATAAGCAGTACTAGAGGAAATAGCTGACATACGTTAACTGATTTGGGGCACCATGCTTTCAGAAGCATGTAAAAACATTCCTTGCATATTGGCCTTAAAATAAAATCTACAGGCTGACCTGAAACATCAAACATTTGGTATCCAAGCTCGTCTTGTACTAATAGGTCCATTCCATTTGCTGCAGTTTCCTCTAATTGAAGACCATTCCTATTCACTTCACAAGAGGTGGAATACATTACTTCAAATGGTTTACAAGCCTCGTTCAGACTTTCTAAATTACCTACATAAAAAAAGGAAAAAACGATTAAAACTGTATACTCAATAACCCTTTAAATTAAAAAGAAAAATATACAGACACCATCTTGAGAAATCATGTCTTTCCACTCTATATTGATCTATGGATGTGAGCAACCCCTGAGGGTCCGTGTCCACTTTTATATCGATTTGGTTATTCAATACAACTGATCCCCCTTGAGTTGGCTGCTTGTTTTATGTAGATTTGGCCGATGAAATTACATATCATACCCCCTGAAGAAGTCTTCAACGATACGCGCGTAAGGGTGAAATTTGCACCATTTGGACTATTTTAATTGTCTAACAGCACGTGTACAGAAGTGTATGTTTTACATATTGAGTGGCCCTTGCCCTCATCTATTCAAGGAAAATTTTTGAGTGATGTGCTTATGCCATTATCAACTTCTGTCTATTGTTTGGGATGTTGGCCACTATACATTTGAGAGTGTAGTTTTATTGATTATAAAATCTTCCAAAAACCTCTAGAAGAGCATGACATTGTTAATGGATTCATGGAATGTATTTACCGAAAAATAAACATAAAGCCTTATTCTACATAATTCAAAAAACAGATCTTTCTTTCATAATGGAATAACCTTTGGATAGTAATATATTTTCCACAAAAACCATTTTATTTTAAAAAATCGGATTTAAATTAACAAAATCAGATTTTTATTAGAAAAAAATATATAGATTTTTATCCACCCTGGCTAGAACCAAGTGAAGAGACTTTTGGGAAAGAACACAATACTACAACTAGACAGCACCAGCATAATGGGAAAACTGCCAGCTTTAAATGTTAGTAACTGCCCTGGAGCTAGAGCCTGCGACACTATACCTTTTATAATGCTTTCTGCTGCCTTTTCAGGGGTTATAGGGAGGAGAGGACAACATTTTGTAGTCCAGCAGCATATGAAGTAGGCAGAGCTGACCCAAATTACGGACAACAGAGTTACTATGTGTTGCCATATAAAAAAGGTTTAGAATTTAACTTACACATAAAAGCTATAGTACTATGGGCAAAGGGTAAGGTATTTGGATAACAAACATTATGTATCAGAAAATTCACATTTAAATTCACTTTGTGAAAAGAAGCAATAGACCCTGTCTGAATAATACACAAATAAAATATTCATATAAAGCTTGGATTTTTTCAGTAGACAATTAATCTGCTTTAGTGTAAGGAGGGACAGTGGTGCACAGAAAAAGCTAATTTAAAATGAGATCTGAAATGGACACGCTAAAGTCACTTTTTAAACCTGTCTGAAAAAAATTATTTTTTCGCAAATTATCCAAAATGACATAGGATGTGGAAGGTCGATGACTTCGGAAATGGGAATGGTTAAAGAATTTTCAAAAAGCTGACATTCAAAGACAATAAGCCTATACCTGAAGCATTACTACAAACCAAATCTGAAGGATTTGATACCTTAAAGTGAACCCAACATGGTGGAAGGTTTGGAACTGCCATATTAGATTAAAAAGATTATAAAAATCAACAACTACCAACACCAAGAGTGCAGGTCAGATGGACCCTACATCAAGCTTAGGAAAATCTCAGTGGCAGCCTCATTTATATACCCTAGCAGTTTACTACAGAGCTAACTGGTACATGTCAGCATTGGGAATCCTTAGTATAGAAGTTAATGGTTATACAGTGAAAAACTACAGACAGACTGCCAACATTGTTCATTCTGGAGGGCAAAGGGCGGTTGTCAGGTGCTCCAAGTCCCAAAATTATCCATGTAACTCTAGGGCTCTTCATTCTATTCAAACATCAAAAAACAGCACTGGGTAAAAGTAGCATCTCTTCTTTATACTGCCCCACCTTATTAATCCCTAAATATTCAGCCATTCCCGAAGAACAAGTGCATGTTAATGCTTCTTTGGCAGGGAAGCAGAATTTATTGCTTCAAGGTCCAATACAAGCAAAGCACAGGTTTGTACCTTTTTTAAAAAAAAATTTTTGAGGGGTGGGGCAGGGACCAGCTTCTTACCTTTATTACTTTTATTCTCTACCTGGTCTTTCTGTGCCAGTGCTGCCTAAACTTTCTATTTGGGAAGTGTGTATGTAGGAGCTCCCTCTCCGGGACTACATGTCCCCAGAGCACTTACATTATGTGGGGATGCAGAGATGGCTTTAAATGGGGATCCACAAAGCTCCGATAGTGAAGGTAACTACCACAAAACAAGAATTACATAATACGGCTTCTTTTTAAATAAATGCTCTTGTTAACACATGAAATAATACAAGTACATGATTTCATATTTTTATACATGAGGGGTTAATAACCCTGTAAACTTGGGCAAGGTGGGAGACATAGAAACCCACCCTGGGAAAACTACATTTAGTAGTTACTCCATATAGGGCCAACGGGGATCCACGCTGACATTAAGTGTACACATGCATTAACAACCACAGGTTGCCAGCGCATTAAAAAGTTACTGCAGTGGAGACTAAATCTAGGTATAGACATTTCATTTTGTAGCCAATTTCTTGGCAGATGACATCATGCACGGCCGGTCGTGCCGAGAATCAGCCACACCCTTTGTGTGCTGCCATATACTAACTAGCATCCCCATCCAAAGTAATGAGACTGGCCAAAATATTAAGGACATGTGCATTCGATTTATGGGCCGATTTAAAGTCGGCACGTTAGATTTGCAGCCGATCAAACGCCGCAAGCACGCACTGCAGTCGTTCTGCAACAAAATCTAACTGTCTCTGCCAGGCTTAAGCCATACTATTATATGTAGAGGCTTATACAGATAATATATAATCACAAATATTGCTGCTTTGGTGGCCAGGGAGGTTTAAAAAAAATAATAAAAACATTAATGGGGTTGTTTCTGACACAGAGACTTGAGAAATTATTAGGGCAATGTGCACATACATGCAAGGCCAGCAAAGACTGAGAAGTGTACTCTAAAACCAACCTTCTGTATGAGATTCTGTTGCGGCTGCTGCCTCATCCCAAGATTCTTCAGAGCCATTGACAGCTTGTGACACGTCAGTGTTTCCTTGTGGAATTTCCTGCCATACCTTTGCATTTGGGTTCAAACCAGCACCTTTTGACGCCACCTAAAAATCAATGTCCAAACACAAATCGTCAACACAATGTTTGGAGTAGCACCATTATAAATACATTCCAGATGTGTTGGAAACAGACTTTTCTGCCAAAACCTTACATCATAAAGAGCCCACTAGATAGGTCACAAGTTATTTTAGGCCTCATCCCACCACAGTTTACCAACCGTAAATGACACCTGTGTTTCATACAGTTCACTTCCATCGGCACACCATCTCCAATAAGTTCCTATTTCTATTTCCAGAAACAACTTTTCACACTTCGGGCTTGTTTCCTTATACGTCAGGACCCCTCTGCTAAACATATACGCTTATTCCTCCCAACGCATCACATAGACATTGCCTGCCGACGGATAATCTGTTTACACATCTGCTGATGCAGAGGCTGAACGTACTCCACTACCTTCAGCCTTACATCGGCAGAGCGGCTCAGCGCAGTGAATACAGACCCTCCACCGAGCAGGTAAGTATCTGCTACATCGGGACCTCCCACTAAGCGTATACCTCCCAACGTAATGGAAACATCGCCTAAGATGCATTTTCTTCCCTACAAAATCAGAGGAAATGTAGGAGCATCTTTGAGAGCGAATGTAAAAACAAAAATTTTAACTCCTGAAGCAACAGCACAGGCAGAGATTTGTTCCACTTCCAAGACCTAAAGGGCTAAAGGTGACCATAGACTTTTGTGGCTTGATATTATTTATATAACAAAACTGGGGATTATCGCTGGTCTATCTAAGTGTGTGGTGGCCTTAAATCCACTTAACATTGAACTTAATTCATGCAAAGCTTTCTGCATAAATTAGAGGAATACTTTTCTATAAAATGTTCCTAAACCATTCATTACATCTCCAGCTTTTGTCACCTTTATGATGTAAAGGTTATTTTACTGCACAGCTAATGTGCACACCAGCACCTAAAACTTTAGCTGCTTTGAAAGTTGTGGGGATTGTGACTCGTTTACCCCAGCCATATCGTCATATTCCTGCCAACTACCATGGTGTGCATACCGTGCTGGCCATTAAGAATGTGCAGGAGAAGCATATATCATCACTACCCAAAAGTGCCGTAGACTACTGTGCTTTCAGAATAGCCCAGTATTCAGTTACTTTATGAATGCTGCTGCCAGCACACGCCGACACTTTATATGCCTTTTTTGTTTAAATTATTATTGTAGGTGTTTGCTTAGTTAATGGAGCCCTGGAATATCCCCATTAAGCACCCGTCATCTAAATAGTCACTCAATAGGTCCATGTGCTCCCCCCCCCCCCCCCCCCCCCCCCCCCCCCCACACACACACACCAGAGGTGGCATTCTAGGCTGAATAGATGTTAGTTTCTGCGTAGAATTTTCAAGAATATGCCGTTTTGTGTCAGAGATCTGTAAATATTGACCTTGGCAGTCCCATTCCCTCAGGTAGTTCAGATTGTTCTGAAAGTGGCAATAGAAAATGTGAACAGATAACCTAGTAAAGTTTTTTGTGTCCACTTTGGGCCACCACACATCCTCTGTATCATTGATGGGTGTGCCTCGGATGCCTATGCCTGTCAGATAACAGACACTGTGGGATCTCATTGAACAGGTACATTGTTCTGCCAACTTTACCTGGTTGGTAATGACCTTGGTTGTTTTGTTTTTTAGAACTATTTATTTTATGAGATTGTTTCTAATGATTGAAAAATCAACATACAAAGAGTGGTTGTTCAGTTGAGAAGAAATGTGTAGTGGCAACAGTCATTCCACATAACATCAGTCTGTACAATCTGGCACTAACAACTTACCCATGAGCAGCTATTTACTTATGGGAGGAGGGAGAGTTTCAAATAACATATTTGCTGCAATGTAGAATGTAAATAAACCAACACAGAGGGAGAGGAGCCACATTATATATTCACAACAGAATGAGCTCAATCAGCTATTGCAACAGTAAGTGACTTGATACTTTTAGCATGGCTTGTGTTTATTTACATCCTACATTGCATCAAATATGTGCCAGACTCATCTCTACTGCTATATGTAAAAAGCTGCTCATGAGTACATTGTTAAAGCAAGATTGTAAAATGTGTCTCTCCATATGTGTCAGCTCTGTATGCAAATCAGGGAATCTCCACTATAGGGAATTTACTGTATTCAACAAAATAACTCATACCGAAGGGACCAAAAATGCCTAAAGGCTAGGTTTCCATGGCGTCCCAGACAGCACATTTGTGGATATCCTGTAAGACATGCGTTACAGACTGAGGGACTTTACTGCCCATTCTTTTCCTTTGTGGTCCTGGAAGTGATGATTACAAAACAGTTTAACAGTCAATTAACAGCAGATGGGTATCCACTGGAAATGGCCTGTTTTCCCTTTGGGCTCCGATGCAGTAATGTCAACATAGCGACCTACATTGATTTTAAAGCAACGAAGCTGAACACATTAAATCAACGCATGTGAAAACACGCAAATTTTATGCAATTCCCTCTGCTTTACAGATGTAAAAATGGCTTTGATGCCATGGAAACATACCCTAAAATAGTAAATGCCTGCCATTCTGATGAGGTTAAATTGTTCTGCCAAGTCCTTTCAGAAACTTTTACCCACAATGAATGGATCCCCCCCACACAAATAAACTACCTAAAGAACAGGTGGATATCTAACAAAATGACCAATCCCTACATCTTCTACTATTACTTAACTAAAGGTTCCACTATTACTAATTCTACTATTACTAAACAAAATGTTCAGCAAATTTAACAAGTTATAAATGTTGTGTTTTAACAACTAGGAATGCACATGTAAAACAAACACCACAAAAAGCTCCAGCAGGAACATGGAAGTCAGTTTGCCATCAGCCATCATGTCAATTTGCAACAGAAGCAGCAGGAAGTTCTGTAACATCCACCGATGGCCGACATGCTGTGCATCACATGGGGAAAAAACCCTGCCAAACGATCATTCATCACACATACAGGAAGAGCAAACTTGCACAACGCTGAAGACATTCAAAATAAAATCCTTCAAACAGAAAGCTACAACCAGACACTACTCAGACCTCTGCCAGGGTGCAACGCGGCCACTAGATCCAAACAAGGATCACTATTTGTCACTATGATTGTGACATCCAAAGATTTAACACAAAATGGCTTCCAACTTTCAGTAAACATGGTCAATGAGATGTTCAATGTTAACTTATACAATGTACGCAAACTTAGCCAATGAAGCACAGCAGCCGAGAAACTCGATTGGCTCAGGTTCACGCTGCATTAAAAGGTTTTAGTTTCAGCATCTTGTCTATACAAATATCGGTTTTATGAAGGAAATACTGCAGCCACCACTGCAAACTCCATGACGTCACTGATGTGGAACATGCAAGTCTGTGAACTTTAGTCCCAAATCCATGTCCCAGATCAACAACTAACTAGACAATGAGTGCAAGAGGAATCTCAATAAATGAACCTTCAAAAAAATAAATAAAATTAGGCGTTGAAGGTTTTTCTCATGGTTAAGTATTTGTCCAATCACTGAGTCATGATGGTATCTATAGCAGAAATCTAGTCTGGTGACAGGTTGTGGAGCCTTGTATGTGCTCTGGGGTAGTATGGCAGACCTGAAACCACACAGCAGGCATACAGAGGGCCAAGATGTCCGACATGGTAATCACACAACATGTACCCTGGTGTCTGGAGCTAGGTGGCATGTCTGGAAACAAATAGGTAGACATGTACCCAGGGGCAAATGTACAGACCTGAGAAAGAGCAGCAGACATGTACCCTGGTGGCTAGGGCAGACCTGGAAACCATACAGTCATGTACCCCAGACAGGGCGCAGGTTTGATACCAGATAACACACAAAATAATCGTGGCAGGCCCGGTCACGGTACAATGGGCACGTAACCGCGTGGCAGGCACGTAACCCCGTGGCAGGCCCGGTCATCATGACAGGCACGTAACCCGGTGGCAGGCCCGGTCGCAGTACCACAGGCACGTAACCCGGTGGCAGGCCCGGTCGCAGTACCACAGGCACGTAAGCCGGTGGCAGGCCCGGTCGCAGTACCACAGGCACGTAACCCAGTGGCAAGCCCGGTCGCAGTACCACAGGCACGTAACCCAGTGGCAAGCCTGGTCGCAGTACCACAGGCACGTAACCTGGTGGCAGGCACGGTCACACTATCACAGGCACGTAACCCTGTGGCAGGCACGGTCACACTATCACAGGCACGTAACCCTGTGGCTGGGCCTGTGGTACTGGTCACCGTATGTCAGGCATGTAACCGTACAGCAGACATGTAACTTGGTGACTTAACCTGTTAGAAGCATTAATAAGCAGAAGGCCTACACTCACATTCAGGTGACCAGAGCAGCGGTCTGTCATTTCCCGGTCGCAGCAATGGCACACAATGAGCAGTATGTGAGGAGGTCATCCTCGCTGCAGGGCAGTGTGTGGCCATGCTGGGCCCGGACCCATGCCAGTCATGTGCTCACTGGTTATAATTACCGATCTCCTCAGCACATGGAGGCCGCAGCCAGCACCTTCCATATGGCCGGAGAAGGTCTGCTCCCCCACCCGGGCACTCCGCTCCCCTCAGTGTAACCTTGAGTCAGCTTCTACAGCAGCTTCACCGAAAGGTCACTGCGGTGTCTTTCAGCCATTCCCCTCCCCCTCTCTTTCCAGGCCAACACGCTGTGCAGCACAGTCAGGCGCCCGTATGCGCCCTGTTCATAGCCCACAAGGCCTGCAGGGTCAACCACCCTCGTTAAGTACCCGACCGGGCCCGTTCAGGCAGCGCACGGAGCCGGTGTGAGGATTGCTGTGTCAGGTCGGCCTCAGTCACATGGCGGCCTCTGTCCCGATCCCTCCCCGCTATCTCACCTCCACGAACAAGAGCATCCTCCAGCACGGAGCGAGTCCCGGGGTAACAACGATGACACGGAGAAGGGGAGGGGGTCAGGGGGGAGACAGGCAAGGATTACAGCGGGATAGGAGGAAGGAAGGACGAGTGAGTGACAGCGGCGGGGCCCGCACTGCTTGTCACACACAGGCCAAGCCCCCCAACACCCTCCCCGAGCTGCGGCGACACAGCCCGGCCTCTTCCGGCGGCTTCTCCTCCCCCAGGTCGCTGCTGCGCACTCTCCAGCCGATAGAGCTTCCGGCACTTAGAGGTCAGCGGCCGGCGCCATCACACAGCACGTGCGGCACAGCAGCGTCCCAGGCGGGAGCAGCCATTTTACCGCAGGGCAACTGGGGGACATGGGAGGAGACAGGAGGGACACGGAAGAAGATAGTAGGCGGGGCTTCCCAGCGGGAGAGTGGAATAAGCTGCTTACTGAAGCGCGTGACCGACCTGCTGAGCGGCCTCATGTCATTTCCCTGCAGCGCGTGCTGTAGTTACATCTCCCAGCATACCTTGCTTCT
Source organism: Ptychadena robeensis (assembly GCA_036250615.1). NCBI lineage: Eukaryota > Metazoa > Chordata > Amphibia > Anura > Ptychadenidae > Ptychadena > Ptychadena robeensis. Next base: position 37,318,654 of record CM070033.1, on the reverse strand, counting down.
ACCACACGGGGCTGTCCTCTGCCGGTATCTAGGCCATTTCCACGACAAGTAGCACAAGGCGGCGGAACCTTATATGGGTTAGGGGGCGGGGACTATCTCACTATGTAACCTCGTGGTTGTCATACGGTGTGACCTGAGACCTGGGGATGGAAGCTTCCGGGTGACTTGCCCGGGCTCCCATACTGAGGGGGAGGGGAGGACCACTTCATACATTTGTTTAGTGATGGTATAAGTGTAAACCCTCAGAAGTGGACGAGTTTCCGTATAAGTGCCATGAAAGTCACCGGATATAGGCCCAAGTCCCCTCCTTACACAACACACCAGTCGTCAGGAGTTCATCCTGCTTGTTTCATTTCATGTGACCAAGGGCAACAGGGACAATAGAATGCCTCGCTTCTAGGAGAGGGATGGGTTATTGTTTGTGGCCCATTTATACAATAGGGTGTGCTTATATGTCTGTTCATTATTGAACCAAAACACTGAGGGAACACAAGGTGTGGTAACTCGTGGCACCTGAACACACCTGTGGCAATACGTAAAACCCAACATAGGTAACAGGTAACATGTATAGTAACACTTCAACACAGTGAGGTAAAGCACCTGTGTTACAATTTGTGGTAGTACACAGCACCCTAACACACAGAGGGAGCACAACTGTGATGACACCATAACAGATGGAATGCACATGTACAAGATGTGGTAACACGCAGGAAACGCACCTCTGGTATGTGCAACAACACGTCACCTTATAACACTTATGTAAAGCACCGTAGTACACAGGACCTAAACACACAGGGGGGACACACTTGTGGTAACACATGCCAAAACACACCTGGTATGTGTATCCGGTAAATATCAACACATCAAATACAAAAAGCTCATTTCGGCACGAAATTGGGTCCAGCAGACCCATTCTATCATGTCTTAACCTCCCTAGCGCACTGCCTGTACCGCACCGTTTTTAACAGTGTGGTACAGGCAATGGCAGCAGTGTACGAGGTACACTGCCTGCCATTTCCTCCCTCCCCTCTCCACACAGCCAGTGTCATTCATGACACCAGCTGGGAGGGCTGGAAAGCAGAGGCCCCTCCATTAACATGGAGGTCTATGGCACTGCTCACCCTGCAGTGAAGCCGCAGAACCCCGAAAATGCTGCGGCTGGAAGCAGCATCGCCGTAGCTTTCCGGGGATATGCAGCTTCACACAAACTCTGGACGAGATGGGCTCGTCATGAACACTAAGAAGGTTAAGACCCATTTCAACAAACATATCCTGAAGAAGTAACCAGTTGGCCATGAAATGATTTTTGTATTTCATGCATTGATATTTTACCTGACACCTGAGGGAGACAGCAAAGGTTAGGGGTCATCCAAATGCAAGTGAATGTATTTGGTGAAACATTTTGTTTTAATGCACCTAGGTTGTACTGTATTTAGCCTTTAAGGCTAGGCATACACTGCTCGATTTTGTAACAGATTGAAGCACAATCGACCGCTGTTCACAGCCCTCAATTGAACACCATTCTATAAAAAAATAGAGACATCCAACCTCCACCTGAGAAAGCTGGGTTGAAGAGGGAACCAACATGTAAATCCTGTTTGATTTCCATTTATTTGAGGGTCCTCATCCAAAGTATTGGATGGGATCGATTATGCAGAAGTGATGCGACTCAATGTCAAGTAAGCTCAAGCGCAGCATTATGACATCCCCTCGATTGTATGGGCATTGAGCCATGTGTGGACCTCTGGTATTTGCAACAACACATGAAACACACCTTAAAACACTGAGGTAAAGCACCATAGTACACCTGTGGATAGAATATAGAATGGAGGTGGAAGTGATTGGAGGAAATGACAGTTGGGTACACCAGATAAAATGTAGAATGGAGATGGCAGTGATTGGAATAAATTAAAGTTGAGTACACTACTAGTAATGGCCAAAAAGTTCGCCCGGTGGACAGTTCGCAGAGAACATAGCATGTTCGCAGTTCGCAATGCCGGTGAACATTATGGGTGTTCTACCCACCCCCTATACCTTAACATGGAGACAAAGTTTGACCCCTCACCCTACAGTCAGATGGGACAGCCAATAACACATTTTTCCCTCCTGAAGGACACTTCTCTATTAAAGAAGCAGCCCGGCACCCATTTTACATGTATCCTGTGTTTCCATATAGATAGGGAGAGCTGCTGCTGATTGAGGGATCGCTGAGCTACTTTGCTATCGGCCATTTCACACTAAATGCGTTGCAGTGCGTTTTAATAACGCACTCGTTTTTTTTTTACCGCATTCCCCGTTTTTTTTCTGCGCGTTTTTACATAGACAACCAATGTTGCCATTCACACTGTACACATTGCGTTTTTACAGCAACAGCATTTTTGCATGCGTTTTTAAAAACACTGCTATATGCATTTTTTATTTATTTTTCCTGCATTTTTCATTAATTTGTTCAAAAATGCAGATGTAATGTCAAAAAGGCAAGCGTTTTTGTATATATGCAGAAACGCATGCTCATAAAAAACACATATAGTGTGAATGGGCCCTCATACTCCATCCATCCATCTGTAGCTATAGCTAAGGTGTTCTGTTACATGTATTTCACCATTACTGAGCCACAAAAGTCCTTCTCTGGGGGTGGTGTATGCTGTATTATGGGACCTGTGCGCTGTGTTATAATCCTGAGCTGAGGTGTGCTGGTAGTTCTAGTTCACCATCACAAACTAAAGCAGCACATTGCAGAAAGATCTGACTAAATGCGAAGATACTGTCACGTTGGCAGCCCACTCCAGCTAACTTTTGGCAAAATCTGTATGTAGATTTCTAGTGATTTTCAGACATTAAACCTGAAAAAACAGCATTTAAAAACAATCTGTATTTTTGGGGGAGAAGTTTAGCCATTGACCCCCTCTGGCATGACACTGTACAGGTGGTCGCACCATTGTGACACTTTTTATTGGTATTTTGGCTACAAATATGACCTGAAGGTTTGAGAGGTTCGTCCTGCATTGAAGTCAATGGAGGTTCACTGCAAACATTCGAACGGCGGGTATTTGCAGAAGTTCAATTCGCCTGTTCGCGAACAGCCACAGCAATTGTTCGGCCATCACTATACACTACATACAATATAAAATGGAGAGTATAATGATTGGATGAGAGGACAGTTAAGTACATTGGCTACAATATAGAATGGAGATGGCAGTGATTGGAGGAATTTACAGTTGGGTACATTAGATACAATGTAGAATGCAGATGGCAATGATTGAAAGAAATGACAGTTGGGAACGCTAGATACAATATAGAATTGAGATGGCAGAGATTGGAAGAAATGACAGTTGGGTACATTAAATACAATATAGAATGGAGATGTAAAGTATATATGTTACAATATAGAATGGAGATGTAAAGTATATATGTTACAATATAGGATGAAGATGGAAGTGATTTAAGGAAATGGCAGTTAAGTATACTAGATATCATGTAAAATGGAGATGGCAATGGTTAGAAATAACAGTTGGGTACATTAGCTACAATATAGCAGGGGATCCCATGGAAGGAGGGCCAAGCATGGTGTGCATGTAATGTGTGTGTCTGTCTCTTCTGTGATTCCTGCCATTGCATGAGTGTAGTGTGTGTGTCTCTGTGTATGATTAATGTGTGTGTATGTATAAAGCATATCTATACATGATTGGTGTAAAAATAAAGTTGATGTTGTATTTGACAAAAGGTTTAAGGGCCTAGAGTGTAATGGCCCTCAATCTGAAACTATGTAGTTTGAGGGGGGGGGGGGGG
>CM070033.1:37297998-37312943 GCA_036250615.1 Ptychadena robeensis | reverse complement strand
CCCCCCCCCCCCCTGAACCTGTTTCCCCCTTCTCCCCCTTTCCCCTGAGTGTTGTCTGGATCCCGGCTGTGGTATTCTTTGTGTCGTCGCTTTTTGGTTTCTATGGGCATTTTTTTTTTGTGTGTCTATTTGATGTGTTTAGATTAGTCCGCCACGCTTTCTGGTCTCCTTCTCTATATTTTGGTTGTATAGCCCTACGCACGGGATGCGATGCCTACCCGGACCAGTGATCGTTGGGTCCTCTGTCTCTCACAAAGTTACTTATCTTGTCCATTTTTCTCCCTGTGTCGAGACCCGGATGGTCTGGGTGGACCCCTTTGTGGGATCTGTCCTTTGTTCTTGTGTGATGTTATGCAAAATTTTTGTATTGTTGTTTTTGCAAAATTTTAATAAACAAATATTAAACAAAATTGGACAAAAGTTTGATCGAAAAATGATCGGACATGTAAAAAAAAATTTGATCGATCGAATGTTATTTTGTTGCCAGACCAATTTTGGTTCAATTTAAATAATAAGCATACTATACATCCATTGGCAGGCATTTTGGTGTGTTTATGATCGACTTCCTTCAATTATTCTTTTGATCGATCGAATCAACATCTATCAAATATTGGTTTCTCCATGTGGGAGGAAGCTCCATTGTGCTTTGTTCAATCAAACCAACAGCGATCATAGATTATGATCGAACCTGACATCGATTGTAGGGAAATTGAAACGTGTATAGAGGCCTTAAATCTTATTCCTTCTACTGGAACTCCATTTATGATATAATTTTCACCTTTAAAGTCCGTAGGGGCTGGCCACCCCTCTCTGGGTTTAGTTCCCCCCAACTACATACACATATTTTTTTAAAGTTTCAAACATTCTCGGAGCATTAGCTCTGTATCCCAGGAGGCTGAAAATTGTTTCATTCCCTCCAGCCAAGACAAAAAGGCTGAAAAAGAAACTTTAACATATTTATATATACTTGCGATATTTATATATACTATGCCCATTCAATGAATCCACTGAGCAATGGAGAGACACATTTTACACTCTGGCACTAACAACTTACCCATGAACACCAATATGAGTGTTGAATCTCGGTCACATAATGTTTTTACTGAATGTAGAATTACTGATGCAGAATGTTAATGTAAATACACAACTAATACTATCATTATTGCATCAACTCTCTCAGCTATTGCTGTTGTGAGCTCAGTCTGTTGTTGTGAATTTATTATGTGACTCCTCCCATATGTAAATAACTGTAATAGCTGGGTATATTAATGCTATTTTTTAAAAATAACTTTATTAACCTACCTAGCGGTTGAGATGAACCCTGTTCGTTTGGTGAACAGGGTCCTCTCAACCGCACGGGAAGCCGGCGGCGGGGAGACCCTATGCCTCCCCGGAAAGCTGCAGCGATTGTCTACATCGCGTCACGGTGACGCGGAAGGGTGCGGTCCGGCGCCATAGACCTCCATGTTTATGGAGGAGCGCCGGCTTTCTCACGCAGCTGTTGTCAGTAATGACAGCAGCTGCGTGTAGAGCTCCGCCGGAAACGACAGGCAGTGTACTCTGTACACTGCCTTGATTGCCCGTATCGCGCCGTTGTAAACTGTTTCAAAAGTTTCTAAAAAAAATTGAGAGAAAATAAAAAAAAACATAAGAAACACATGAACAAATGATCAGGGAAATATCCAAAAAGACCAAACAGTTGGTGGGTGGAGAAGACCATATTCTCCTTTAGCCGACAGTTGAGGAGCCATGGTCAGCAGAGGGGAAATCAGTGAAAGGGGGCTCTAGAGGGGTGGGTTCAACCTTGTTAGCAGGCCATGCATTGTCAATAAAAGCAGCCATAGGTTAGCAAGTATTATCATCCACTCAACTGATTCCTTGAACATGATCCAGGTGTCTGCAAATTGTAGGTTAGTAAAATTATATCCTCTAGGTGCTGCAAGCGGTTAAGTTCTACCGTGTTTCCCCGATGATTAGGCACTGTCTTATATTTTTTTAATGCTAAAATGTGCCCTAGGTCTTATTTTTAGGGGGATGTCTTATTCTGATCACTCTGTGCCAAACATTGTCCCATTTGATCACTCTTTGCCATTCATTGTCCCCTTTGATCACTCTGTGCCATTCATTGTCCCCGTTGATCACTCTGTGCCAATCATTGTCCCCTTTTGATCACTCTACCAATTATTGTCCCCTTCTGATCACTCTGTGCCATTTATTGTCCCCTTCCCCCAATCACTTTTTTTGTGTTCTACCAGGACGGCCGGGTAACAGACTTCTTTACTGCAGGGATCAGCAGCTTGCTTGTCCTTCCTGCACTGCATCCAGCCCTGACTGAGTCACACAGTTACCCATTATACCACCCGAATGGGAGATTCGGGCAGGGGCAGGCATCGGTGGGTGTCTTATTTGCAGTTGGTGGCTTATTTTAATGTTTTTAAGAAAAATCAGTGGGTGGCTATTTGATGAGGATTGCTTATCATAGGGGAAACAGGGTAGCAACCACTCTGACAAGTTGGGCGCTATTTAAGATTTCCAGTGCCTTGGAATAACTGACTTGGCTGCCATTAGGAAACAGCATTGGGCCACGTGTCCACTGTGGAAAGAAGACTCATGCAAGCACATTTTCCGGCGTATTCCCAGAGAAGCGGACAGTTTGCTCGCAGCTTAGGACGTGGTCCCGGCCCCCCCCCCCCAATTGATTTGACATACCAAAGGCACGGAAAAACCTTTCCGCATCTTGAAAACACGTCCATTGATATTCACACGGGTGCTGCAATGAAGATTCGCCATTCCACAGCTTCAAAACTGCACCACAGGCATGCTGCGGCAATAACCTTTAGATTAGCAGAAAAGAAGCAGTGGACACAAGCCCCAAGAGGCCCTTCCTGGCATTTTTGATAGGACGTGGGATGAGAGTAAGTAATGCAATTTGAAGATTAGGGGCTAAAATAGAACGGAAGGCTTTGGAGTAAATGTGAAAAATTGTATCCCTGAACTTGAGGATTGGTGGCCATTGCCACCAGATATGCAGCATTGTGCCAACTGAGGCAGTGCCATCAAGTCTGAGGTGTCTGAGGGAAAAGGTGGAGGACTGAGGGAGTGCAGAGGATCTTATATTACACTTGTGGATGGAGCATGCTACATTAGATTTGTGTTAGGCTAAATTTACACATTTAGTAACACATTTGGCCACTAGATGCCCCTAAATAGTTGTTTCTTCCCTGTTTTTTTTTCTATAAGCCATCCCCCGATTTTTGCCCAAAACTTTAAAATAAGCCACCCCCAGCAAATAAGACACCCAACGATACCTGCCCCTGCCTGAATCTCCTATTCCGGTTGTACAGGGCTGGCTGCAGTGCAGAGCAGGAAGTGACTACAAAGGCCTGCACCTCCACGCAAGGAAGGAAAAGCATGCTGCTGATCCCTGCCGTAACGGAGACTGTTACCCGGCCGTACCGGTAGAACCCCAAAAAAGTGAGTCGGTGAAGAGGAAGGGGACAATGATTGGCACAGAGTGATCAGAATGGGACAATGATTGGCACAGAGTGATCAGAAGGGGACAGTGAATGACACAGAGTGATCAGAAGGGGACAATGAATGGCACAGAGTGATCAGAAGGGGACAGTGAATGACACAGAGTGATCAGAAGGGGACAATGAATGGCACAGAGTGATCAGAATGGGACAATGAATGGCACAGAATGATCAGAATAAAACATCCCCCTGAAAATAAAACTTACGGCATATTTTGGTGTTTCAAAAAAATATAAAAGACAGTGCCTTATCATTGGGGAAACGGTAATAAATGTTTTGCTGTTACATTGTGCAAAACACAAAAGCTGGGCCAGTGTAAAAGGTACCTTGTGCTAGCCACTAGTGTGTAAAGGCCCCCATACACGGGTCAGATTCCGGCCGGATTCCGGGCCGATCGATTCCGGGCGTGTGCACGCGAAACGATCGTGCCGGAATCGTGTGCAGCCCACCTTGTCCGATCGATCACGTCCGATTGATCAGGGGCTCAGAATCGGATCCGACAGAGAACCAACATGTTGGTCTTTTTGATCCGAATCGTCCCGGAATCCGTTGGACAAGGTGGTATGCAGCGATCGGATTCTCTTAATTGGCTGATCGATCACACCTGCGATTCCCGCCAGAATCGATCGGATAGGTGATCGAGCGGCCATGGAATCCGACTGTGTATGGCTGGCTTAACATCTGTGAGGGAGAGTTGGCCAAAACTTCACCACAATGATGTGACAGAATAATAACATCATACAGAATATGATAACTTTTGAACAGTTCTACAAGCTATTCAGTCGCAGAATATACTTATTTTGTTTAAGGTTTTAGTTAAATAATACAATGAAAGTGATTCAAGATTGAAAAAAGATGTGATCCTGCAAAGGCAGCACCTTAAATCCCTGTAATGTATTACCATCTAGTGGTCACTTGGAATACTGCAGTTATGTAACCCCCGAAGATTGACAGCTTAAAATCTCTAAGATATATATACATATTATTTCATTTATAATTTGTATTCAGTGCATTTTTATATCTTTATTTAGGCTAAATTTACACTGTCCTTACACTGGGTGCAGCAGCTGGGAAAACTACCTGTCAGAAGTGCCTGCAAATTTATGCTCGGGGGACAATTGAAAAACAACCCAAAGACAGGTATAGCGGGCAAATGCCTGAAAACCTACTGGCGGATCCTCATCTCTTGACCCTGCCGGTCGGTTGCGATTTTTGCTAGTTTACCAGGCAGTTAATGAGCCCTTAACCTCCCTAGCGCACTGCTGAGGTTCAGATTTCTGTACCAAAAGTGCACCATAGACTTCAATTGAATTTTTTTATGTTGTAGGCCTGTAACTTCCCAAAAATCTGTCCGTACAAGGATCTAGTAGACATTCTGAATATAATAATGCTTGAAACAAACAATTATGTAAAATAAAAAATGACATAAAAAAAAATAAAATGTATTTGAATGATAAAATATTTAAAATACTTTTGTATGATAGATTTCAAAACATTTATATGTATTTATTATATGTATTTATATTTTGTTCATAATAACATTTTTATTCCATGGATGGTGAAAGAGGGGGATGTGTCAGGTATAGGCTCGGAAAGCAAAGACTAGATGATACAACATCCAACCAGAGGATTAGATGGTTTAAATTTTTTTCAGTCAATTTGACTGTACTGTGGAAAAATTATTTTAACTAAACTCCAAGCAGATATGAAATGCCGAGATTAAAAGGTCGATTTTTTCCAGATTTCTGCACAGCTGAGCGTCATGCGCGTTTACGGCACTGCGCTGTGCAGAAATCTGGGAAAAAAATCTACCCGTGTATGCCGTTTTCCAAGCGAGATCAATAGAACATGTTGGCAAACCTTGTTCGATAGCCTATACTTTGAATAGGGAACCGCGGTTCCCCATTCATAGTATAGACAGGCTGACAGCTGGCTCCCGATATCGGGGAAGCCGGGCAGTAGCGGGATGGCGTCATCACGCTACTGTCGGGCTCAAAAATCTAGCCGTGTATCCCAGCCTTTAAGCAGCACAAATGTAGTCTATAATGTACTTGACTTGGTGTCATGTAAAATTAATCATAAACGGCAGCAGAAATAAGCCCCCTTTTCTTCTAGATGTGCTGTGCAGCAAAGCTGTGTAAATCCTTGGCCTGCATGAACACAAACCTTTTCACAGATAAAAAGCATGTATATGAGAACTTCAGCTGCAATTTACTTGCCTGGAGTTGCATAAAAGACTTCTATCTGGTGCACTTTGGTTTTTTTGATGGCTACTCAGTATTTCAAATATTTCGTTTTATTTTATATTGCTGTCTGGGAGATTTATCATTTCTGATGATTGCTGCTACCAGGACTGAAGGTGAAAAGAAAATCCTCATGAAGTAACTACTGGAACACGACTAGAGAACTTTTATCGGGACTTTTTGTCCAAAACAGGAAACACAAGCAAAGGTTTCAAGCGTTTATTTAAATAGTTGGGTAATCACCTTGAAACAGTACCAGAATATTGAAAAATAGTAAAATTGTCGATTTTAATCATATATAGAGAAATGAAAACAACCATAATGCCCATAACAACAACTCGTATGCTTAGGGTTGTTCTTCTAGTGCAGGCTACAAAAGGGCAGCAACACTTCCATTTGTCCTTCCTCCGGATTGCACACACTAGAAGCCTGGATTTCAGATTCATTTCTCACTTCAGGAACTTCTATTACAACACGCAGTGACTGGCAGCATTCTTATCGTTATTTCAGGAAACCTGCTGATGCCACACTACAAAATGCTTTAGTGTCTTACGGACATGTAAACTATCATTCTACACAAACCAAGACAAACTCAAACTGAGAGACAAAGATTATATTAAATAAGTTTTAAATAACCAGAGCCTGAAATAAAAGTGCATTCATTTCCTTCACATAATGGAGGTAGCCAGCTGTTACCAGTAGCCAGCACCCCAAACCATAAACGCATAAGGGGCAAAGAACATGAAATCTAGCCTCCATTATATCACCAACCATTGTTGTGGCACCAATCCTCGAACATACAAGATAGCTCCCTCCATTACATGTAAGAAATGAATGTATTCACATTACCCTCGCAATAACAGGGAAAAGCCCTTTAAGATTAAAAGACCAAGTCAATCATTTTGCAGACTCTGCAGATCTCTTCCTGGTGATGTGCTCTAAGTGTGCTGCTTCTGATGTGTCCAGGTCAATGTTGTATTTAGCCAGAATCTTCAGGATGGGGCAAAGTTTCAACCACCACTGCTCCTTGGGCAGGCGATGTCTGAAACACATAGAAATACATTATAGATATACATGTACAAATGATGGCATTTGTAATATTACATGTGTCATGCTTTAGTTAGACTATTCCAACAAAATAGAATAGAATCCGCACTCAGGTGTAAAGTCCGATTGTAAGCGAAGTTATTGAATAACATAAGCCTAAATCCACGATACATCACAGTTGAACCTCATGGAACATCCCCTACACCCAATGTGTTTCTCCTCAATGTTAAGGGACTTACTTGTAGGGATGGGGAGGGTTTCAAGAGGTTCTTTATTTGTAACAACGTTAATTGAAAAACACATAAACTCATTATCCAGTGTAACTAATCAGCTTGTTAATTCCCTCGTTAACTTATTTGAACATATATCAATCTCTTCAATCTCTATAAAAGCATGGTTGAGCATGTATCATGTACATATATAAAATTACAAATGCAATGTAGTATTACATGTGTCATGCTTTAGTTAGACATAGACATGAGGGGTTTTTAACCTCCCTAGCGCACTGCTGAGGTACAGATTTCAAAAGTGCATCATAGACTTTAATGGAAAATAAATTTTTTACATTGTATGTCTGTAATAACCCTAAGTATGTCCATACAGGAGTCTGGTAGACATCCTGAATATCATAACATGTTCAGATGCTTTATGAATAACACACAATATCAGATAATGAATATTTCAATAATTCTCTGTATCAGGTATATTAGCACTGCAACCACTAGATGGCGCTGCAGATGTGCCAGGTTACATAGGACAGCATGGGGGGGGGGCTATCCATTCTCCTGTAGCTGTCTCATTAGATCGGAGACACATGGAGAAGTTAGTTTGCTCTCATGTGGCTCCGATCTCTGCCTGACGAACCCAGCTCGTCCACTGCTGTTCTGACAGGTCAGAGCTGGACGAGCTGGGACCGCCAGGAATGGCAGGGGGGTTAAGGACCAACACATTTGTACCAGTGACAACCACAAAAAAATCTGACCACAAAATTATGCTGCGAGGCAACCTTTACAATGCCTTCCCACTCCTATAAAAATAAATGTGAAAATAGGTACCTACTGTGCACCAGATTTTACACAATGTACACATTGCTCCATGACTGAAGAATTGTAACACGCAAGAAGACATTTTAAGGTGTAAGATGCCTCATCGGCTCACTACTGCAATACTATAGCAACAAACCCTTAATATATGCATTTCAAACAGACATATGTTTGTACAAAACAAAATGATTTTAGGACAATGTAATAAGCTTGGAATGGAAGTGCTGTAGAAATGAACTTACTCAAAATCTGTTTCTTCTTTCAGATCTGCCAAAGGCTGGAAAACAAGGCTTCTCTTACGCATTCCCAGTAAGCAGGCAGAATCTGCTGTGTTTGCAAATATGCGCCCTATCAAAGAGAGGAAAGGTTTAGAAAATGATATTCGAAGAAATACATTTTACAAGAATCCTTATTTATATCATTTATAGAAGGCAAATCTTCATTCAAAAAATTGTTTAATGTAAGCTGAGATTTCTTTTGCTTTCAAAAAGGAATTGTCACTTTTTTTCTTGCTTTAATTTAATTAGGGAATTACCGAATCCATTTATTCTGCAAGCTAGTACTCCTCCTACCTTATTCAGATATTCAGGCTGAGTGAGTCATTTACAGCATAAGGTGTCATGTTTTGTTTTTTAATGGGAGGGTTGGCTTATAAATAATTGAATAAATATATATATATATATATATATATATATATATATATATTTATTTTTTATTTTACAGTGACTCCATAAGCAGAAGGAGTCTTGGGACTGCCCTGGCCCCAGATTTTTGAGGATTTAGGTGTGACCCAGATCACACCTAAATCCTCAAAAACTGGGGCCAGAGCAGTCCCAAGACTCCTTCTGCTTATGGAGTCACTGTAAAATAATAATTTGGTATTTTTTGAATCCCAGAGGATAGTGACCAATACCCTTTACTTTGACCTCCATTCAATATTTTCCTATTAATTGAACAAATATATGGTGGTATTTTTTCTAATTTTGCAAAAAAGTTTGAGGTTCTTTACCGTGTCTTGAACATTCCTTCATTTTCCCAGTTATCCATAGCACAGCTTTTGCTCCCATTTTTGTACCAAAGTTCCTGTCGAATGGAGTGGGTGTTCCTCCCTAAATTGGAAAGGTGAGTTATAAATAAGTCATTCAATTTATCATTTACATATCAAAGATATTTATCTAACACTAATCAAACATCTTTTTTTTGTTATGAATAATAAGATTATTGAAGCACTTGTTCCTCTAAATATGCTTCAGAGGGTTTCCATAAATAGTCTGATCATATAGGCACCTTTTAAAAAGGTGGATCTTAAAGGGTGAGGTTACCCAAAACTGATATAATTAATTCTAATAGACACTGGGGAGTATCTTAGATCAGTTGGGTTCTCTTTTGAGGAGTTTTTTTGAATTGATAATGGGTAAGCAGGTCTGTAGAAGCCATGCTAGTCTTGTTTGGAGTTTTGTTTTTGCAAATGTAGGCGAGCATACCTAAATGGTGAATAAATAAGGAGTGCTTGAAGTCAATCTATCACTGATAAATTGCTGGCCTCATTCTACAGAATGCTGATTGGTTTAGCTGGGCATCCACGTACCAATTTCTGCACGATCCAATCCCCGATCGGATGCCATGCGCGCAGGAATTGGAGGCTGCAACTATGAGCTGCAGATGAAGAGTGCTGGCCGATTCTCGGCACTAGCAGGCGGGAGTGATGACGTCATCACGCTCCCTACTAGTGCATAGAATCCGATAAGGAATAGACAGTAAATCGTACCATCTATTCCCAGCTTTTGATATTAAAGTAAACTTTTAACTTCATTAGTTTCACATGCCAGAAACAAGTATGCTGCTAGCTGCATGCCTAATTAAACAATATAGAACCGTTTTTATTGGAGGTTTGTTACCTAAAAACTAATCCCATATTTGATATTAAACTTAACTTTACCTGCTAAATATTATGGCTTTGTAACACATCCCTTTAAAATGACTGTATATAATGTATTAGTCAGAACGTACTGATGATTTAGACAGACTTGTAACATGCAGAAACAAGCAGGTCAGCAATGACAGTCTATATCAGTGCTTCTCAACCTATATATCCGCAACCCCATAAATTAAGGGTCACTTCCTGTATTTGGAACGCAGAACTGCTAGTGTGGAGTGTGACTTCCGTGTTCCAAATACTGGAAGTGACACTAAATGTTAAGCTGTAACATATATCTGTTGAGGGAAATATAAAGTGCGAGATAAACTCATTCCAAAACTTCATGCTCCAGATAAATGAATATTCATATATGATGCCCAAATATACCCCAGCCTTTACTTCCTCTGTCCTGGACAACATCCCTAATGGATAACTGACAGATTCCCTAAACTAGACCTGAGCAAAAAGGAACTCATCATCTTTCCCCCATCACCTTCTAAACATCTTACTTACAGTAAATAACACCGCCATCTCCCCTATTCCTCCAGAACGCTGCCTTGGTGTCACCCTCTGCACTCTCCTTTACTCCCCACATACAGAACATTGCTAGATCCTGCCACTTCCATCTCCAAGATCTGCCCCTTCCTGTTCCCAGAGACCACCCAAAGTCCTAGTACACGCTCTTATCATTTCTTGTCTGGACTACTGCAACATCATCCTCTCTGGTCTTCCTCTAACTAGACTGTCACCTAGTCACCTGCTAGACTCATCTACTCCTCTAACCGCTCCTCATCTGCTGCTCCTCTCTGAAAAATCTCTTCACTGGCTTCATTCCTAACATCACAACCATGCCAGTCCCATTCTCTAACCTATTGTATACTCTGTTCCCCAACCTATTAGATTGTAAGCCCGACCGGGCAGGTTCCTCTACTCCTCCTGTGTCATAACCTGTATGTTATCTTGTGTTCCACCTCAACTCTAATGTATTGTACAGCACTGCGAAAGATGTTGGTGCTTTATAAATAAATAAATACATATAATAATGCCCAGTATATTATAATGAAGTACATTATGGAAATATATGCCGGAAGTACTCTTACCTGTTGCATGTGGCCTAAAACATTCTTCCTGCAATCAAAGATACCCTTCCCTTCTTCTGAATACAAATTGAATATAAAATCGGTGGTGTAGTTTTCATTACATTTTTCATTCCTTTAAAACCAGAATAAAATTATGTTCAATTTCTACTAGGTTAAACATATCACAATGACCTGCTCACTTTGTGTGATCTATAATTCACCAGGAGAATCAGTGGATGCAGGTGCAGGTTACTGAGGATCTCTCAGAGGCTCAGACAACCTGCATGCAGCTAGGTAACTGGAGATGGGAAGAAAGAAGCTTGCATTGAATCATTTACATTTATAGAATGCATTGAGATGAATGTAAAATACCTTAAAATTAAACCTCTCTTCACAGTAGTTTTCATTTTTTCTGTAAGATGATTCACATTTACCTGCAAACAGAAGAACATTTATGTTCTGTTATCATTATATCTAAATGTGAACCTTAATAGGACACCACTTATACTTCCCACCCATGTGTTACAATAGGTGAAACTGCAAAAAATATGTTTTCAAAATAGCAACAGAAGAGGACATTGTAAATGCCATTATCTTTTTACACATTAAATGCGTGGAAGGAGAGCGCTTTCTGTGGATGGATTCACTATCCGTGTTGTGCTTGTAAATGCGTTTTTGGTGATAACAGACGCAATACCCGTAACGCATTTGCATCCGTTACCAGCACAGTTTTCAGTGTGCTTGAATCTCCTATACAAGTGTATCGGAGATGCTTGGGCTGCACCTGCAAAAATGGGGGCTGCAGTGAGTTTTCAGTAAGATGCAGGCTGCCACAGTGGTTCAACAACTTTTTTAGTTCCGCGAAGGAACTTCCTGTATTTGAAACGCTGGTGCAGAGTGTTCCTGTAAGCGACACTCTTCAACATCGCTTTCAGCATGATCAGATAAGTGTAATGTCCCCTCCCTTGTATTTTCCCACCCCGCACATCATTTACACAGCATCGGGAGTTAGGAGGGGGCATTACTCTAACGTCTTACCCTACTTGTGGGCATCAGCGCTGCTACTTGTTAGCAGCTGCTCTGGTGCTTTTAGTGACCTTGGCGACTCTTGTCAAATGGGCGTTCAACCCCCATGGGGTCCCGACCCACAGGTTGAGAACAACTTTTCTACCAGAAACGCAGGCACAGGTTAAGTTTGAAAGGTACACAGGTTTCCATAGGAAATCTTTCATTTACCCTTGCTGCCCTTGCATGCGCATAGGTCAGAGGCAAAATTGGCCGCCACTCGGTGTGTGTATGGCAGCCTTAAGTTGCCCATTCAGCCTTAAAAGGTAAAGCCATATACAGTATATGGCAACAAAAACAACACCAGCTGCCATGTTACATTTACCTGCAATTCATGTATAGAAAAGGGATCTTCATAAATGTAGGCAGCATCTGCTCCACCAGCCAGACCGGCCATAGTAGCTAAGTATCCACAGTAACCTCCCATGGTTTCAATGATGAACACCCTTCTCTTTGTTCCAGCAGCAGATTGTTTAATTCTGTCACAGGTCTAAACACAGAGAACACTGGGAATTACACAATTTATAATACAATTTGTAAACATATAAATTCATTTAAAAATAATGTTGCTGTTCTTTTGTTTTTTTATACCCAATTTACACAAATTTCAATTAGCTAAATGAATCAATACAACAGGTGTGCAAGTTTATTTGTTTATCCTCAAAGATTTTAGCAAAAATCCCAATTACACTATTAATAATTATGCAATGGTTGCAAATGTTGATAAATAATACATGCTAGACATCAATGGCATGTAATATTTACAAAATATGCCAGATCTGGTGTTATGATGGGCTTTATTTTTCAAACAGTAACTGCAATCTATGTCAGATGTAAGGGTTAAATCATTAATTTTCTAAACTCATTATGTCCAGCTCAATAGACTGCTTTGGTAGAAGACTGGGAGTGAAATAATATATTTAATTTGTTACAGTATAAAGACTCACTAGATTCTGCATAATACACTCTTGTGGAATATCATAAACTAATAAAAGTACACTTTAAATTTCAATCCCTGATAAAGCAGTTGCTGCTCCTTGTTATTCATCATTAAAAAAGATGCTGCTATGAATTTTACATACATCAGAAGAAAACTGAAATACTTACAGTGGTGATAGTGTTGAGAGCCGTATCAGCACCAATACTAAAGTCAGATCCGGGAACATTGTTTGAGACAGTGGCTGGGATAACAGCAATGGGTATGCATAGTTCCTCAAACTTAGAACGTCCTTCCACGAGTTCCAGACTGCCTGTAAATGCCTGAAAGATAAATAGCATTTATTACTATCGAACATGATGACAGGTAAAACACAATGTAAAAAAGATTGAGGATAGAAATTGCAAAACAGTATGATTAAAGTAAAGCTAGACAACTTTATATAAATGATAATAACAGAGAAACTAAAGCAAATAGTTATATTAAAACATATGTACAATAAACCACTATCCTTTCATGCAGTCCAGTCAGATTTTGAACACTTATCCAGATTTCTGTACCAAAAATCGCACCATAGACTCTAATGGAATTTTTTAAATGTTGTAGGCCTGTAACTTCCCAAAATCTGTCAGTGCAAGGGTCTAGTAGACATCCTGAATATAATAATGTTTGAAACACACAATTATGCTCTTTGAAGTTAACCCAATTACATTTGAATGTCACGGCAACCCCCCCCCATGTGAAGTCATCACGTCACTGGGGGGGAGAGGTGTGACATCGTCTGGGAGGATCGGAGCCACCGGGAAAGCACAGAACAGTGAGTATGTGATGCCCGGGCTCTAATCTTCGCCTGACGGCTCCATCTCGTCCACTGCAATACTAACAGGAAAGCGCTGGACTTGATGGAGCCGTCAGAAGCGCTAGGAGGGTTAACCTCAGTTCTATGCCTCCATCTCCACCACTGGCATCCTCATTTGTTAATCCACAGTGCCAAGATCTTAATTAGACTTACTCAGCAGAGAATTTACAAGCCCTGTTAAACAGAAGACCAAAGGAACCCTCAACGCCTTGCACATGAACAACTATAGAGCACTGTGATTTAGAGTCACTGTGGATGCTGTACTTTCCACCTCTCTAGAGCCTCCAACTTTTGAGGCACCAGCAATAATGAGGCACGGTGTGGGGCTAGGTCATATTTGTTTCCTCTCTTTTTTTTTTTAAGTTTACTATTTGTGCTGCTGTTTGGAAGTTGGATGATTACTTGCCAAACAATTGAGATGCGAACAATAATATAAATAGATAGAAGACACTGATGATGCAATACAACCTTATAAAAATGACAAAAAATTGCTTACCTCAAAACCACCAACAACTATCAAGCCATGTATGTTAAAGTTGCTGATATTTGCACTGATTTCTTCAAAGTATTTCTTAGGCAGAACCCTGATGATGAAAAAATGCATAATTGTTACAAAAAAAACTATATTATAAAGGGAATAAACTTCAAACAAGGCCACCTTGTATTGGATATAAAAATACCAAATAAATTGGAATTTTAAATACAAACATATTTAACAACACTAAGTGCTTTTTTCCATTGTGTGTGCAGACAAGACACCTCTTATTCAAGTGAATGTGACAGTGTTCATTTTCATATTAAGGCTGCATGCTTCGAAACAAGGGGCTTGTCCTTGCAGTGACAAGTCCATTGAATATAACTGGAACTTTCCTTAAACTATTTGCTGTTTGGGTAGCATGGACGCTTTAAGCTGTGCTCCTCGGGATGACTAAACATGTCACAACCCAATTTGTAGTATATCTAGTCTACTTAATTAAGCAAATTGTAAGGATTTTTTTTCAATTATATTTTATTTGAAATGTGGTGCCAGTTGTTCGTGAAACATGTTTTACATACGGTTTTACGTTTTTTTTAAATTGGTGCTCTCACTAGACTTTCGCCTCTTCAGTCCATCTTGAATGGTGCTGCTAGACTCATCTACTCTTCTAACCGCTCCTCACCGCTGCTCCTCTCTGCAAATCTCTACACTGGCTTCCCATTGTCCAGAGAATTAAATTTAAA